>WEIT01023382.1:232978-307182 GCA_013389985.1 Dryoscopus gambensis | reverse complement strand
CTGATGTGGCTGTGCTGGTGTGCTCAACAAACCCTACTTAGAAGCACAATGAGCAAAGCAGAGATAGCAGACCACTGAAAATACGTGTATTAGTGTATAGTTTGTTACAGAATAGTGCTAATTCCATGTCAGTTGTTTTTCTTATCAGATATGCTTCAACAAACACATAGAATCAGTGGAAATAATTTTATAGGGAGGAATTAGATGAAATGTCATATAATAATAATATTTAATGTGAAACTGAATTTGTTGTAACAGTCTGTTGCTATTTTTATAGCAGAAGGTAACGTGAAAACATAAATAGACTTAAGAGTTCAAGCCAAATTTGCCTTGATATTAAATGCAAGGCATTTCGTCTGGCCAAGTGAGCCTTGTGTAGCTTTTAAAAAAATATCTGTAGCTTTCAGAGTACTTGTGTTGCACAAATGTTAAGAAAAGGCACTTAGGTAAATCAATACGAATTTTACCTTTTCTCTGGGTGTTGTTTAACTGCTGGTTTGAGATAACCATAAGGTGGGAGAACTCAGTGGGCTGTCTCATGAACTGTTCTTAATGAGCATTATGTTATTTTCCCCTCTTGCTTTTCTAGGCTGTTCAATTAACCCCCAGACGATGGCTCAACCTGCAGGAGTACCAAAGCAAAAAAATAATGGCAGACCATGGGGTTACAGTTCAGAGATTCTTTGTAGCTGATTCTGCAAATGATGCCCTGGAGGCTGCTCAGAGACTGAGTAAGTTGACTGATAATGGGAGGACTCTGCTTCACTGGATAGCAATCTGGAAAATAAATCGTTTTCTAATAAGTTTAAACAGTCTTTAGATTCATGCGTACTGAAAAGCTTTGATATTTTATCCAGACCATATCTATATGCTTAATTTTATATGTGAACAAGTTTATAACTTTATTTCTCAAATGTTTTGCATGCAGCATGTGACATGAAGTCTTTAATTAACATTATAATAATTCAGAATGTCATGAATAGTTGCTGAGGAATTTTTTTTTTTCATATATTTGATATAACTTAAGGAACTGAAATAAATGAACTGGTGTAAAAAGCTGTTTTCAAACAAAAATTTGCTCTATTGAAAAGCAGAGGAAGGAAAAGGTTGTGGCCTCTCCATTTTAAAAGATCCTTAGATATTTGTTAATGTGTGTGTGTCCACATGAAGAAATAGGAAAAGTGAGTTGAGTTACCATCACAGAAGGATATAAGGACAGTAGCTTGGAGAGAGGACCCTGCTTCTGGAAGTTTATTTTGGTTTTCTGGCAACATCCTCATTCTAGTGTGGTGAACATAAGATGATCATGTGGGTCAGAAATGAATTTATGTAATAGCTATTTTCTCAAAAAGAAAGTGTTGAACTACTTTGTCAATCCATTCTAACTCTGAAATATTTTTTCTGCTTTTTTAAGGTTGAGTAGTTTGCACAGTTTTCCTCTTTTCATTTAGCTGTTGTTAATACATCGAACATCAAAATGCCAGAGGCCAGACATTATTGTAGTCTAATTGTGTAGTAACAGGAAGATTTTTTGGTTTATGCTTTACATAATGCACAGGCCACTTATTAAATGCATTACAATTTTGCACACTGGAAGGTAAATTAACACAACTTACTCATATCCAAGATCTCATCAGAGCTCAAGTAGCTGAGTGGTATTAGCATAATGTTCAATCTCTAGAACTTCATTAAGTTGATACATTTTTCAGTGATCAAAACCTTCTTATGACAATAAGTATATTTGAAAATATATCTGAAACAAAAAATTAAATGCAAGTGTTATGGTCATTTAGCAGTACAAAATGGAAAAGTTGGACACAAAGCAAAGCACATAAAATTGGAATGTTTCCTCATGTCTGGATGTCTGAGAAAATCAAGGAATGCTAGCTGAAGCTGTGGCAGGTTTATCACCAGTCTTACAGCACTTAAACTCTCCTCTTCATGATTGAGCTCATAAATGGATTGGTCTGTCCAATAACTATTGCTATTCTTGATCTCTATGACTATTTGGAGAAATAAATTACTCCATTAAAGGCAGTGAACCTCCTCTGTTTTATGATGCTAAGTTTATTTTAAATAACCTCTCTAGCTTGCTTGTTTTGCAAATCACAGAAATATCTGTCTATTAAAAACAAACTGTGTTTAAATAATCAAGAGTAAAATCCAGAACCAAAAAATATTTGCTCATGCAACTTTATCAGGTAAATTTTATTTTAATTGTGTGGACTTGTTGGCACTTCAGAAAGTGTAAGTTAGTGGTATGTTTCTTCATTTGATGTAGTTGCATTCAGCCATGGTGCACTACTGAGCATGAAAAAATTGTGGTTTATGGTGTGGAATCTGTTTCATGTTGGAATGACTGACACTCCATTGATCCACTTAATAATTAACAACATCCTCATAATCATTCTGATGGTGTGCTGTCCTTGTACTTCTAACATGCACTTTGAAAACTAAGAATCAAGAACATCAGTTTTACTACTGTGGTCATTGTTGTTCCAAGATTTTGCCAGGTTTATGTTCTTTATGATCCCTCAGATTAATATTGTCTCTGTCACTCAGGTTTATCTGCACAATTTGCAACTGAATATGCAACCAAACAAAGTAAAAAGATGGGAAAAAGGAAACTTCAGCCTACAGGAGGCAGGAAATATTATGAAATAAAATAACCAGTGAAGGCAGTTTGGGGATGTTGTTGATAGACAGGCATTCTGCAGTAAAATATGGGGTGAGGCCAATCACCCCTGCCAAGTCCTGCTCAAAAATCTGATGTTTTAGGTGCTGTGTGCCACATTGCAGCTGTCCTTAACTTTGGCTTCTTTAAACAAAAAAAAAGATGCTTGTCAACATATTTTAAAGATAAAAATAGGATAAAGTTCTCAAAACTCGAAAGTCAAAGGTTCAGTATTTTTCTTATGAAAGGAAATTCTTTCTATAGCCCTCATGAATACAAGAGAAACAAGAATTTCCCTTTATAATCTTACAACATTACCTCACTCATATGGGTCAGTGCGTATGGTAAAGGGGTACAGATAAGGGGATAGGAATTCTGTCATGGAAGTCTGCATAAAGTCTGGAATTCACAATTTAATTTCACAGTTTTACCAACTGTTTTGTGCTTGACAGAGCTGTCTTTACTGCTGCAGGGCCTGTGCTCACCAGTTTTGCTATTGTTGGATTTCCTGTTGATGCAATGGAAAGAGATGAGATTAGATGATTTTTGCTGCTGTCTTCACTTGTCGGGAAGGTGTTAATGCATGTCTTCTTGAAAGGGTTTGCCTTTATCCAGTATCAGCAGTTTTGTTACACTTTGCTCATTTCTTCTGTTTCTATTTTAATTAATATGTACGCTGAATGTTAATTTTCTCAAAGACTTTCAAAACTTTCCAAATGCATAAAAGGCAATCTACAAGGAATTTTTAATGGAATTAAAGGATTGATTTTTTTCCCCCTTCCAAGAAAAGAATGGCAGATGTGAAGAAAATTAACATGACGTCACTAATATTGACTTCAAAAGAAGTTGTACACAATAAAGAATACAGAATTAACCCCCAGGGAATTCATTGCCTTCTATGTGCTAAGCAATTTTCAGCTGTAACTCTTGTAGGGAAGGCAATATTTACAGACTGCCAAGAAATTCAGTCACAATAGTTTTCTGGTTTATGTTAAAATTCCTTGATTTTCAAGAGAGGAAAGAAAAAGATGTTCTGCACAGTATGGTGTTGCTTGACCTGCTCTCTGAAGAAACTCAATTTGTAGACAAGTTCTTACAATTCCAGTGCAACTATTTAATAAAAAAAATAAAGTGAAATATTTGGGAGCCGAGTTTTTGTCTGAAATATAAGCTTATCTGGCTGTTTTTGTATTAACTCACAATCTTCTGATCTAGTTCTCCCTTAATTTAGGGTTTGTTTAGCCAGAGAAGGCATTTCCTTACTTGCTATTTCTTTTCTGTTGTACTGTAGTACCAATACCAAAGGAAATAATCCTTCTGTATGAGGCGTGTACCCGCAGTGAGGGTGTGTGCGTGGCCCCTGCCTGCACTGTGCATCATTTCAGGGCCATCATTTGCTCTGGGCTCCTCCAGCAGAAGCCCTTCAGTCTCGTACTCTGCTCTTTGTGCTCTGCCTGATGGAGAAGTTATTAAGGGACCCATCATTTCCAGCTAGGAGGTGGGCAAAGCTGAGAGGGGTTGTAATTATGCTGGAGGGGGTTGCTGTGCACTGTCATTTGGCTCTTGGAATCAGTAGAGAACTGAGAGGTGGCTGGCACTGCTGACAGTCCTAAATTGATGCCGGGAACTGGGCGTGCGTTTCTTTTTCTGAATTTTAACAAAAGCAGTAGAATGCTGCCTGTTGCCACTTAGAGTGTTTCATTACATTTAGGAATCAGTCAGGTGCAGTGTTCACACTCTATCACAGAGAAATGCAGTTCAATTGAGTGCAAGGCTTTTTATTCACTCTTCTTAAAAAAAAATAAAACAAAACATAGCCTCTGCATGTCCTATTTCTATTGCTTATGCATGAGGGAACTCATAAAATTTGGCTTTGGACTGAAGGCATGCTTTTTATATCAGGCTGGAGAGGTAAACATGTATTTTATAAAGAACAGAAAAGGTTTATTGAAGCATCTTTTCATGAGGTCATATACCTGTCACCTATTATTCACCATTTTTCAGAACATTGAAATAGTTCTTGGTCATGTGAGCACCAGCCTCTTTCCTATCTCAGCTCCTAAGGATTTTTTCTTCCCATGGCTTTTTAATTTAAAGGGAAGGCTGCGTTTTTAGATGCTGTTTTAGATCCCTTATCTGAAAATTCACCTCTCTAGTACAAGTTGTGAAAACCACTTGAAAGCAATTTACGTTTAGAAGGGATCAAAAATTGACCTTTAGGTTGGTCCTTTTTGTGTAGATTATGAAGAATTTGTTGGTGATAATGCTGTCTGCATTTAATCTAAGCTTTTATCCTGGGAAAATTAAGAACATCCTTAAACCTGATGTTTCTGAGGATATTTGAAATGTAAATTCAGGTTCTTTTTTGTTATACCTGGAAGAGCTTTTCTATGAGTATGCTGTACAGAGTGGCCCTCTATATAAAGTTTTATTTGAGAAACTTGGCTACTTAGCTGATCTTTTTTTACTGTCATCATGGGGTTGCATATGCAATTTAATTTCCTCTGTTTCTGTCCATTAGGATAGGTAGCAGAATTGCTTCTTTCAGCATTTCTATGATTTTCATATTTCCTTCCATTGTATGCTTCACTGTGAAGTAATAATTTTTCACCTGTGCATAATGAGTTCTTTCTCAAAAACCCCTATGTACTGCATGGTTATAACTACTTATTTTTTTAGAGCCACTCAGGTTGTTCTTTTCTGCATATGTTGAAAAAATCATGTGTTGCTGCAATAGCATTCCAGGGAACTGTACACAGAGAACTTGCTTGCTGGTGAGGAACAGCTCTCCCACAAGTCCTCTTATTTTCTCTGACAGTTTTTATTAAAGTTCCTTAGACTTAAATTATAGCTTCCTGAAACTGTTCTTTCAGGCAAAATAATGCTGTAAGTTATTGACTAATATGATTCTATTCTCAGATGGGTAAGTATTTAGAAAACAATCTTTTAAATTTAATAGAAAACTGGTGGTGGATGAGCTGCCTTTGTTCCACATTCAGTGTTACTGAGCATGAGTATTTCTCTATTCCACTTAATGGATTTTGCCTTGTCAGAGTGATGAAATCTAAGATTAGAGTGAATCTGCATTTTCCAGCCACTTCTCAGTGATAGAAAATACCTGTTAATACTCTGTTTCCAGTCTTCGTAGGCATCTCTTGAATGCATCAATTCAAAGCCCCACAAAATTTGTCCAACATCTGTGGTTTTACTCTCTGTCCCTGTTCAGTTCCCTGTTGTTTCTTAGAGCCCTTTCCTCCCCGTGTCCAATTGCTCATTTCTTCTCAACCCTTCTCCCACCTTATGAGTTCTAATTGGGAAAATCCTCTTCCTTTTTTTTTTCTTGTGCTAAACAGTCACTCGTTACCCTATTTAGCATAGTCAGAGCACAAATTTAGCAGTTGTGTACTGCTAAAAGCCATTTGTGTGCATACTGGGTTTTTGCTTGCTGAAGTGCTTTGCTGAGACCCACATTTGCTTGACTATGCAGTCAGAGAAAGTAATGTTTCTGTGTATGATCAGGAGACAAATACTGATTCCTAACCAAGATTTAAATGATATTTAAATATTATCAAATAACATTGTTCAAATAATATTTTCAAATAATTCAAATAATAGATTTTTTTTACATTTGTCCGTGTTGCAATGATTTGAATTTTGGAAAAAATTCTGGAATATCATGGTTGTGCAAACAACTTTAAAATTCTCACTTGTGGCTGAAAATGATGAAAATAATAAAGTAGAGTAAAAATTATGAAGGCAACATGTTGTTTGCTGCAGTTAAAATAATTCTTTGTAGGAGGCTTGGTAATCAATATGTCAGTGATCCAATTTATTTACCTCATCTACTGAATGAAAGACATCAGTAATGGAAAATCAGAGGAGCTAGGAAAAGTGTTAAAGGGTTCTGTTCACCAAATGTGCTTCGTTAGTTTGTTAGAAAGTCCTGGGAATTTGCTGTGACACAGCTGCAGAACAAACCAGGAGTAAAGCACCTCTGCATAGTAGTTGTTTTTATGGACATTCTTCACTTCCTCACACATTGCTTTTTGGTTCTTTAACCTAATCTGGCTTGGAGGCTGAACTGCACAAAGCACAGTGCAGGTGGATTTCATTGGAGGATTTCACACTCAGTGCCTCCTGGTGCCACGGGACCTTCCCCTGGAGAGGAGCCCTGAAGGGCTGTTGCCTTTTCCCCCTTGTGTGCGTGGGTTGGTTGGGTTTGAATCTTGTAATTCCTGCTTGTGCTCCCTCCCCTTCGCTTCCCTCCTCCCTCTCTGTCTCGTGCTGAGAAACTGCTTCACAGAGGCAGTGGAGAAGTGGCAAACTTTTATGTGCAGCAGTATTTAAGCAGTGCAACATCCTTGGTACACCCTGCAAGGGCTTTCTGCCTTTGCTCTCCTGCTTGTTCATCCCACCTCTGCAGCTCAGCAGTGTTTTTCCTCATAAAGCCTTGGCACCTCTGTGGAAGCCAGGCAGCTGTGGAACCACAAATGCATCTGTTGGTAACGGCCATATGTGTTGCATCCTGCATGCCAGGAAAAACAGGCAGAGAAACTTCCAGCTTCCCTAACTGGGAGTTTGAGTTTTACTCTTTTCCAAAGACAGTTAATAATAGATTTTGTCAAAGCTCACCACTGGATATTGTTTTGTTTCAAGTTGAACCTTTCTGTTTCAAGTTAACTCACAAATTGGGGCTTTTTTAATACGGAAATTCTTTGCAGGACCCTCTGTCTCCAGAGGAATTACAGAAATAGTTAATTTGAAATGCATTGTTATGAAAAACAAATTGTTTTGTTTTTCTTATCTGTTCCCTTCGTTAGAGAATTACATGCTGAGTGTGAGTCAGTAAATGCAAGCCTGAGACTGCTTACATTAGTTGGATATTTTATAACCATTCTTTGTCACCAAATGTCTTCATATTCAATAGATTTATAGTAATATGAGTAATGGCTTGGGGGCTAACAAATCAAAATCTCATTTCAGATGTTTGACACTAATGTTGAGCTAACTTATTGTTCTCTCTGTTGGATTTCTGATCAAATTACCAAAATAGCTGCTTGAAAGTAAAACACAAAGTCAAAAATAGTCTAGAAATGGGGTACTGAATTCAAAACATAATGTGTGCCACAGAGCGTGGGCATTTGCAAATTTCAGTTGTGTTAAGTACAGTACTGGATTTTTCTTCATAAAAGAAGGAGGCAACAGAAATGATAGTTCTTGATTCAGGAATTTTATCAGGTAGTAAAAAATGCAAAGTTTTACACGAAAGGTACAAGATGACTGCTGGTATTTATTCCACTCTTGTCACGCCATATTTTATGGTGCTTCAAGGTAGTTTTGCAGCTGCAAAACAATAACCAGATGCGTAATTGAGAAGCAGCTGCATGAAATTTTCATTTTTTTTATGCATAAAATCAGAACCAGTAGACACACTTTATGTGTAAGGTATGAAATACTAAACAACAATGTTTTCTCTGTAGTACTAGCAGCTGTGTAAAGGAGAGAAATCACTCCTTCTACACTCTCTAGGTGCCCATCAGCTTCTAAATATTCGGGGGCCAATTACTGAAAGTAAGTTTCATTCTTCTCTGTTTTTTTTTCTTCTTTTCTTTGTTTGTTACTCTGTGCTGTGTTGTGCTGCATCTTCTGTGTGATGAGTCCCAGTGGACAATCCCGTGTGTAGGGGTCTCAAATGCAAAATTGATGCTTATGCCTGTTTTTCATTTAAACTTTTCAGTGGAAGGACTAGTAACAAAATCATGTGGAATAAAATCTAAGAGGGAATGATGGCAGTCCTAAGATAGGGTAGTTTATAAATGATATTGTCACAATTTCCCTCATCTCCTGTAGTGTTCCCCAAGTGACACAGAGTGCAGCAGGAGGATACTGTTGTTAGTTATCCACTTTCCATATATATAATTTGGGAAAGTTGCTTTTTTTTTTTTTTAATTTGTCAATTGTTTCTTATAAATTTATTACACCTATTGTCTTTGTGGACTAGGTGGTGGTTTGGGATGGGCTGGATGGACGAGTAAGGATATTAACTTGTACATTTGCTGTAAAAGCACATGGTTTTGAAGCAAGCTGGGAATCTCTCACAACTGACCTTTCACCTCGTGTGAAGCATAGAGAACACCCAGCATCCAGCCTCCATATCACCATTCCCATCCCCTATTTCCTCCTCAGCCTCCTCCAGTCAATGAGGTAATATTAACTGGTATTTTGCAAAGGTTAGGATGACTTGCAAGAGCTTGTTTTATCTTTAAAGATGGGAGTAATTTACAAGTTGAATATATCAGCAGTTGAGAAGTATGATCAGAGGAGGCTGTGATTATTATTTTTTTTTTCTGGTAGATAATCTCTACCTAAAATGGTAGAGCAGTTTTTAAAGCTAAGGATGTTCTGACATTTTGTTAATCTGCTACTTCATATTTGAGAAAGTGCTGTGAATTTTAAATATGTTTATCTACATTTCTTCAAATATTTGCAGTTCAAGAAAAGTAAAATATTTCAACACGTTTATGAATACAAAATGTGTCTTTGTAACCCTGCTGGATTCAACTGGGAGATATTATCTGACTCCCTGCATCACAGTATATTTTAAATGATGCTCTAACCCTTGAGAATGTCACCACAAAAAACATTTAGTGAGAATCATGTTCAGGGTAGTTCCAGAAGTTAGCTATGCTCTTATCTTAAGTGATTTTTGTTTTATTAAGAAAAATCTCAAGTTGACAGTTTTACCTTTGTGTGGTGTACTCTCCCTGGTCCTGCAGTTAAAGTCAGCTTTTGTTCCGTGCATCATTATGAAGGGGAACATTTTTCTTGCACCTCCCCTGGGCTTAGTTGGACTGCTCACCTGAGTAAGATGAATATGGCTAAACTTCAGGCTATAAATCTTAAATATATTTATTGTTCTAAACACTTAAGGACAGCCCTGGGGGTTTTGCAGAAAGAGAAGAGAAATGCGACCACGAAGAGTTTGCTGTATAAACAGTTAACAGTATAAAGTCACTGGGAAGATTCCCACTGCTGCACTGCACTTCCCTCTACTCCCTGCCGAGTCTTACCCCTCTATTCCTCCAGTTATTCATCCGTGTAGTTTAGAAATAGCTTTCCTAATCTTGGTGTGTTGTGCTTTGTCCCCACAGAAGATTATTGTCACAATAGTCCTGATGCCGCATCTGCCCCTCTTGTTCTTGTTACCACAGATAAATCCTGTATTCAATTTTTGGTTTAGCTCATTAGATGTTAAGTGTGGTTGATTTTCTTACTGGCCTTTCCACATCTTGCATTCAGTATAATACAGCTTTTTCTTGGATGTGTTGGAATAAAAGTGGAACAAGAGAGACTTGAGGCTGATTACTGCAAATTTGACTGTCTTAGGAAAAACTATTCTTAAGCAATCTCCCCCCTCCCCTCCCAGTTAAATACAGGCTTATATCTCATGCAATAAAGTCACCTGCCATTTAGATATGATGATTAATGTATACTATAAATAACTTCCTTATTTTATCTTTTGAATGACATTCGTATTCAAAGTGCATATGCAGATAGTATTTATTTAGTTGTTTCTTTGATCTGTAAGAAACCAAGTAAAGTGCTTAAAGATGTTTGTATGAAAAAGTTATTTTACAATTTTAACATCAAAAAATTTCAGGTATTTTCATATTTTATGTTGTTGGTTTACAAGATGAAATTCCTGTGTTGTTGAGCTTATGCAGCTTTGTGACTATTTTCCCAATTTTCATGTTACGGCTTCCGATTTATGGCTGGGTTTTATACTGAGTTTCTGATGTTTAGTGTCCTGTAAATAGTGAGATGTCTGGACTTCCACAGGCTGGAGTAAGTATTCCTTCAGAAATCTCTTTGCTGATGAAGAAACAAAATAAACCAGTTGACTTAAATACTACAGAGAGACTTTTAAGGGCCAAGGTTCGGGGTAATTTAACATGAGTTGCATATCAGTGAAGATGTCTCGATGATGTCAGAATTTTCAGTTGTGCAGAAAGGATGCAATTAGTGCAGTTAACAGCAGGTAAGGCAACACTAATTATATGTTCTTTTGTCTCTATGCATTGTTTTAGCTATTTAGAGCCTTCTTCTTTTGCATACTATTAAGTAAATTATACTGCAAAAGACTTTCTGAGAGTAAACTGTGACCACAGTTTATACAAATGTAATTTATGCTGCCTTAGACACCAGTTCTGAACTTGACCTTGAAGTGAGAGGGTTGGAATGGGAGAAATAGCAGAAACACAAACAAAACATCATGCAAAAGTGCTGCCCCTAAAAAAAAATTGCCCTGTTGTATATCTGACACGTCAATAAAATCTGGAACTCTTTTCAGCAGCATGGAGAGAAGGAGTAATCTACTGTAGGTTTATTTTCAGCTGTTACCTCATCTAATTTGTAAACCAGGCAGACACGATTACATGACTCTGCAGAAGCTGAGAAGTGGGTTTTCTGATGTGGTAAAGCAGCTTGCTGACCTTAAGTTAATGAAATATTAACCAGTGCTTAGCAGTCGTCCGGATGACACAAAGCATCTGGTTTTGAGGATTCATAGCAGGGGCCATTGGGATGATGCTTAGGTCATGTATTTGTCATTTAGATTGCAGACTGGCTGAACCTACACACTCAGCTGCCCAGGGCAGTAAAGCTGGTGTGCAGATGTGATCGTCTGCTGCTGGCAAGTTCGACAGAGATTTGATCGTGGCCCTGCTTGTGTGAAGCTGAGAAGGTGCTGAGCAGCACCGTGCATGAAGAATGTGACCGTTTGAGATGTTCTTACCCACCTGTTGTGTCAGTCCTGTTATAGGTTCAACATAGGTTCAAGGCACTTAAATCAGCTGCACATTCTCCTTCTTTGCAAACAAAGTTGGTGTTTATTCCAATTTTACATTTTTACCCAGAAAAGTTCTGTTTATATGTGAGTAATTGAGAAAGCTCCAAATTCCGCTGTTTGATATGACTGCTCACTCACTGTGGTGTTTAGACTGTGCAATTTCATTAAAATATGTAGAGTTCAATTTCCAAACATAATATCTGCCTTCAAAATCCCCACAGAGCTCAGCTTGCAGGAAGCCTAAACGAAACAGCTTTGCTGGTTTCCACATCACATTGAGATACATCCTTTCCTGCAAATGCTGATTGCCAAACCAAAAGCTAATGCCTCTCTCTTGCTTTTATATTCATTTTTCTAGGCTAATTTAATGTTATGAAACCTGTAAAACATGAAGTTTAATGTATATGGTTATATCTTTGCTGCTGAGGTGGTAATTGGAGCTGGAGATACAAATGCTACGCTGTCAGAACTGAGGGGGAAGCATGTTTGTATTCCCTCAAAGGACTGGGAAAGGGCCGTTGTATGAGAAAGGCATGTAAGCTTCTAATTAAGCAGGGCAGTGCTATTAAAATTCAGGCTTATGCCATGTGCCTTGTGAATGTATGTACTGCTCTCTGTCTCTTAACTAACTGCAAAGTGCCCTGCTGAGTACTAGAAGTTGGTTGTCTTATGTACCCTCCCTGCTCCTTCCAAGTTCTAAACGCTGATCATGTATCTTAAGGACAATCACAGATTGCATTCCTTGTGTTTCAACTCTGCCGTGCTTGGCCTCGCTACAGCCTGCCGGATCATAATCACACTGAATTTGCAATGCTGTCCAGCAAACTGGTCTGAACAGAGTCCTGTGGGACAAATCAGGTGCTGAATTGATTCAAATGAAGTGCTTGGGCAAAGCTGTGTAAACCCTCCCAAGTTGACAGGAAAAGAGAGATGAAAAAGACCGGAGTAGTCACGGGAAGCACTGGGCAACCTGCAGTTGGCAGGAGGTTCTTGTGCTTCTCAGTGGGCATTTGTGTGTCCTCAGCTTTCCTGTGAGGTTCAGGAGCAGGTCAGCAGTTTGCAAGCTCAGATTTCTTCAAGGACTTAATTAGGAATTTGTGCAAATAACACAGGAAATTTGTGGTCCAGGAGTACCAATAATACCCGCAGGTTTTAGGGGATGTTGGTTTCTGCATATATCAACACATTATTCTGAAATACAAGTTGTGACAACAATTAAAGAAATTAATTAGAAAATTCAATAATTTTGGTCTCACAGTGGGTTTAAAATGTGTCTCTGGTATCTAATGTCCCTACCACTCACTGTATACAATAAACTCAGGGAGCATAGATAAGTGGGAAGAAAGAGCCCATTTTAAAAGAGTGAGGAAGAAGGAACCATCAAAACAAATATCATATTCCTCCCAACAAAGAACTCCAACAAAGAACAACCCTAGACCAGAATGAAACTGTCCCCCTTTGGACACTGAAGTGCAGTGAAAGGATGAGCATAACACCAGGAAAAGAGGTAGCAATTAGGAAGTAGTCATATAAAAATTTTAACTGTGTTATTATAGAGGTTTTTCCCCCTGTAAAAGCATTTATCCTTGTTCTATAATAACTAAATCTGGAATAAAAAAACCTACACTGTTGAGATCATGGGTGTATTTACAATATATTCTTGGCTTTATATGTAAATTGTGCTTTCTCTTTGCCCATAAACAAGGTTTTGAGTGTAACATTGCTCATGGCTTAGGTTTATGCAAACACTTAACAAGTGTGACCTGCTTCCCTGAAGCACAGCTTCTGTACCTCTGGAAGGTTCCTGAGGTGTGTGTGCTTCTCTACAGGAGGCCAGTATTTGGATTTTTAAACACCTTCCCCTCTTTTCTGTTATGAGTCCAGAGTCAGTACACTGAGAGCATTCCCCACTTGGAAATACTTTTTTTAAAGAACAAAAAGACAGTTTCTTTTGTATATAAAGAAAGAAATAGGCTTATGTGCAGGAGTGAAGGATCTTAAATAAAACATTGTCCTTTTTCTACGTTCGTTCAACTGGGAAAATCAATTTTTGGTTCCTCAACTGCAAAGAAAGATCAAAAGGAAAAACTGACAATCTAAACAAAGGGCAAGGTGATGTGGGCTGCTTGCACTCCCGTTCCCTGGTGTGCTTCATACAGGCACTTTTCCAAGCAGAATATATTTACAGAAGAATCAAGGGTATTTTTTTGTATCTCTGAATCAACGATGTTGGGACTAAAAGTGACCTGAATATAAAAGTAAAAAAATCCTACTTTATATTACCATTTGTGGAGTTCTTTGGTGCTAATATAGGCAACAGTTCTCAGATTTGTCAGGTTCCTCATTGCTGAATCCTTATATTTTAAAGAATTGTCATTGATTTTAATTCACTAGAACTGGCCAAAACCAGTACTTTTTTTTTTTTTTAGCATGTTATGTAATGCAAGAGAGAAAATATTTTTATTCTTGCTTAAATGCCAACTGGATTCATATTTAAATCTTCATATGAAAACTAATTTCAGTCACTGTGGAGGGAAACTTTATGCAGATTGGCTTTCCTGCTTTGTGTTGATTCCTGTTTATATCTTTAATAAATGAAACATGGTTTATTGTTATAAGCTCATATTTACAGTTTACAAGAGAAGGAGATTAAAGTGTCAGCAGGAAAAACAGAAAGGAGGAGTGTGAAAACTCTTTAAAAAACACACAAATGAAAAAGCACCCCAAACTGAAAAACAGCTGGAAGAGCTTTTAGGAAGTGTATTAATTATCTTCTGCATAAATGTAAAAAGTTAAAAGTAGTTATGAAAGTATCTGATTTTAATGTATTTTCACTTTTTTGAGAGAATTATTGTGTAGACATGAATTTTGTAACCATACTAAATGTTAATTCAATGGGTATTAGAAGTATAAAATAAACAGGCTGCATCTGACTCAAGGCACATCTTTGCAGGAAAATATTTTTGTGTGTATGTTGTGCATCAGTGTGTTGGGTCCTGACCCATGCAGGCAGAATGCACTTACATTTGGGACTCTGTGTTTGGCGTGTCTTGGCATGATGGGGATGCAAATAACTATGTACAGAATGCTCATTTCAAGTACAGATGGTCCCAAGTTTCAAAAGCAGCAACTGTAGCTGGCAGCTCTGGGACTTATGGGAGCGTTTGCAGGGAAGGGCACTCTGCACTGTAGCATTCGAATAACAAAACCTTTAGAAAGTGCCTCCAGATGACTGGCACAGATGACCAGTGATTTATAAAGTCTAGGCCTGTGATTTTTTCCTCAAGCACTGATTAGCTCCAAGATCTCTGCTTCTCGTCTGGTGTGTCCAAGGAAAGTTTTGAAAGCAAATCCATTGATTTAAGGCCTTAAATTTGTGTGCCTGTGTAATAGCTTTGTAAGGCTGATGTCAATATTACATAATCAATAAAAATAGGTCTGTATGTTTGATCTGTGTAGATTTTGAGGCACTTCAAAGTGCTTGCAGCTTGTTTATTGTGCAGTTAAATCTTAATTTGTGATGACAGAGTGCTCTGAATTAGGTGAGCGGTAAGAGGCCACATAGGAAAATTATGATGATAGTAATGAAATGTGGCTGATTTTGTAACTGTGCTCATTTGCAAGATTTTTCTTTCTTTGTCTATTCATTAACTGATTGAGTAACAGGAGAGTTCCTGGGAGATGTCGACAGAAAACTGGCAACTCCACCTGCTCAGTCTGCAGTGCCATGGAAGTGTCATTGTGGTACTTTATCACTTCACTTCTTAGACAGGAGAGTAGAAGTTGGCTGTAGCTCTCTGCTGAAAGTAATGCACTCTTCATTTTCACTTTTATTTGTTGTCCTGCTTCTTCTTTCATTAGTTTGGGGCAGCTGAGAGCTTTATGAAAAGCTTATGGCATGGAGCACATGTGGCTGACCGGGGCAGCCGAGGTCAGAGCCTCGGATGTCTTGTTCTCTCCATCAACACCTCTCCTGCCCTGCTGGCTGCAGCTTCCCTCCAGAGCTGCCCTGGACAGAGCTATGAAGCAACCCGCTCCTGGGGGAAATTACTCGATTTGACACAAACGTTCTTGTTCCCCCTGATACTCCTCTCGTGCTGCCATATCCCTTGTCCCGCTGCAGTTTTCCTGGGTTGCAAGCACAGTGCTTTGCCCTGAGGGTGGGGACCTTTCTGCCTTGTTTTGTCTTCTGGCTTGGCTCTCGGGGTTCCACACGGGCTGCCTTGGAGGGTGGAGCATTTAATTTTACTCAGGCCGTTGTTCTGTAACATGCTGGGGTTTTGCTTAAATCTCTTTGCCTCCTAATGTTTCCTATGCTGAAAACTCAGGAAATTGTTGATATTTCAACCTTCCTACAGGCTGCGAGTAGGACCTACCCTCAATTTTGTTGCTGCTGCTTCAAAATTCCTTTAACAAATGCAGACTTGGTTCTGCAGAAATCAGCCAAGGTAATGTCAGAAAAGCACTTCAGTGTTAGTCAGTTGAAAGAAAAGACAGTTTTGTAGATGTTCAGTTTCAGATCAGTGGTAATAAATTAAAAGAAAATTATTATGTGCATTATCAGATTTCATTTCTCATGTATCCAGAATACTTGGCTTTAAAACTCTATCCCAGAGACTTTGCATCCAATTTACTCTGAAGAAAAATCTCTTAATATCACAACAGCCACCTTTATGATGAATTTGAAAAAGTCTTCCCTTGTGAAACAAAGGATTTGTACATACAAAGATGAAAAAATAGACTGTGTTTAAAAAAGTGTACAAGAAGAAAATAAGGAATGGTTTAGGTTCATGTAGGTTTGTTTAGGACATGTGCTAATCCATCTTAGGGGAAAAAATAGGAAAACTATGAGTATAGTTGATAATTACTGCAGTATCCTTGTCACTCTGGGGTAAATGACTCTACACCAAGATGGACAACTTTATTAGCAGTGTTCTGTAAAGGTAAAATGATGATTTTCAGTATTTGTTGGGAGTTAAAACATCAGTAAGGCTTATAATGTCCCTAATGCTCAGAGGGTAACCTTTAACCTCCTATTGATTAACATTTGGGTTTTCTAGGATAGAACCATTTTTTATTTTTACTGTGGAATTTTTAAAATTCAACCTCTGGGATTTTCTTGCTCTTTTTTACTTGGGACTGTGTTAGCAACCAAAAAGAGTGTTACTGATTCTGGCTTTGCCCTGCAAGGCAGCAGCAGAGAATTTGAATTCTCTTCCCTCTGTCCCCAGCCCGATAACTCATTACAGCACGACTCTTAGGAGAATGGTGCAAAGATGTATATCCAGGGTGAATTGGTTCACAAATTCAAGTCTTAAAAGTACCTTGTAAGATGGACACTTTCCCATAGTTTTGTTGGATAGCTACAACTTGAAATATGAATCACAGTTGTTGTTTGCATAGCCTTAATAAGCTAATTAGTTACAGGCCTCTTAAGAAGAGATCTTCAGGAAATACTTAAATCTATCCCATTAATTGAGGAAAATGTTCACTTAACCACAGTTACTTAGGAAATTGTTGTCTTCTTTCAGACTGTATCCGTTTTCTCTAGTAAAAAGTGATATTTTAGTTCAAAACCCTTCAAAGCAATTCTGAAAGGCAAATGGACAAATGAATGTGATTATCTTTAAGGTGCTGTATCCTGCCAAAGGGTTGTGGCTCTTTTCTGCTGAAGAAGCATCCGTGGAGACCCATTCTGCACCAGATTGCTGCTAAATATTTTCTACTATTGTGTGTCATGTTCTAGCTTGGCTTGAATTGTTTAGGCTGAGCTGCAGGTTCTGGAAAATCTAAAGGGAATGACAGCATGAAATACCAAGGAAAGTAAATGGAAGCAGTGGACTGCCTGAATTGACTCACCCCTGAAGTGGATTGCACCAACTGATCTGTGTGTGTGTCTCAGAAACTCTGCCCATTAGCTTGACTTCCAGCAGTGGACAGCAGTAAAAGCAGTTATCCCAGGTGCTTCTAAGGAAATTTCTCCCCTCACAGATGTTTCATTAAAATAACCACTCCAATGATGCAGGTAGTTTTTTATTTCCATTTTACAGAAAGAGACTTCAAGAGTTTATGTAACTTCAGGTACTCAGACGGGACTCTCAGACCAAATTGCTCTCCAATCAGCACATACACAAGATGTAATAAAGGGCAGGGAAGAAGAAGGTGGCTGTTGTGGGGTCATTTGGAGCAGCAGTTTGCAATGATTTGGAGTAGGCTGATTTTTCAGCTGCTGAGTTGGGTACTGGGAATTCTTAGTCCCTGTCAAATGACAAGGGCCTGTAATGAGCTGACAGGCTCCCAGTCCAGTCTCAACCCATGGATGTCATTTCTCTGACTGGCAGAGCTCAGCCAGATGCTTCTGGCTGTGCAGGAACCATCCTGTTAGCAAATCCATGGAGTGGGTAAAGGTGAAGAGTATCAGAGTCACAACACAAATTGTGCTACATAATTCATACAAGCTGTTGTTGCGAAGTTCCACTCCCAGAAGAAAAATCCTAATTGTGATCTTTGAGACGTGCACTGTGATTAATTGTAACCTTCAATGGCTGGCATGGACCAGAAATGTGTGAATGGGAAAAAGGCTGAGGCAGTGTTTGGAGCATCTTAGACATGTGCAGACATTCCAAAGCATAATTTCCTTTATATCATTCCAACCATATGCATTTTTATGGGCTTTTTTTAGTGCCTAAAAATCAGAAAATAACTTTTAATTGTTGTTTATGAAGCACCATATGGCTGTCTGTAATTTTGGCTTCTCATTGAATGAGGAAAATGAAATTAATAGGAAATCACACTCAGAAATCTATTATTAAGTTAATGAAGCTAACAGCTTGTCCAGTGTCCTCATACAGATCATGTTGTAGCTGCATATAATAAAAAGCAACTCTTTATAAAACTACTGAGAAAACAAAGTGGCAGAGAGAGGATGAGCCAAGAAGCTGCATGTGTTGGTACTGGGCATGGTCATGAATGGCTCAGCTAACAAGCTACTGGTGAAAATCAAGGATACAACATGTATTTTGACAGTTGCTTTACCATCTGTTCTAAATAATTAATATTTTCTTCTAGGTGGTTTATGAATTAAAGACTCATCTCAGGATAAACATCTCTTGTCTCATTTTTTATTTTCCCCTTTCAAGCAGAAACTTTTTTGGTCCACCCAACTAAGTTATTCAAAGTTCTGTGCTTTTTTTGTGGCTTACATTCTATAACTAAAGGGAACACTTTAAACCTAATTTTTTTCTCTCTTAACCTGTCCTAACAGGCAATGAGTTTTCAGAGCTGAATCTGTAAAGTTTGCATTATCTTGCTTCCACCAAACATTCAAAATTGAAGGCTTTTAATACAATGGTGTGAAAAAAGGAATACATCATAAGATGAAAGACTATAAAAATTACCTAGCTATGAAAAGCACGGCGGGATGGGGGGGTTTTCCCCTCTTTTCTGGAACATTCCCTAAATTGCCTTTCTTCAGCATTTTTGAAAAATGTTTGCAGATGATGTGATACTAAGAAAAATACCACAGAACAAAGAAGAAATGTAGAAAAAATAACCAAAAGAAGGTTTTTTTCTTAGAAGCCTAATTAATATTGTCGGGGATGCACTGTTAGGGATGTGTTCTGGATGGGTTTATGTTGAATGTCTTGGCTGTGTGTGTAAGAAGGAATTGTATAGGTTGGGTAATTTTATAAAGCTGTAAAAAGAACATGGTTCAGGTAATACAGATTTGAAACTGTTCTAAACAAAATTTTTTGGGCATTGAATCTAAATTAACCGGTGTATCATTGATCAGTGAGATGGTCTTTTTATGGAGTAATTAAGTCTGAAATACTGAATTACATATTAAGATTCTTATAATAGGTCTCCTCTTAACCTTTTTCCATTATTAGATTACTTTGGCAATTGCTTCTATTCCACATATGTGATGAGTAAACAAAAACAAGAGGAGGATGATAGTGCATCCTCTCCCTTATTACTTGGGCTCAGTGATTACTGGTGTTCTCTGACATTAGGTTATAAACATTGTGCTTACCACAACTGAAACTTCATCTGTCTACAGTAGTTAATATTTACCTAGTTGCCAGAGGACTAAAATATTTATTTTGATCCTGCTTAGTGCAGTAGGACTTTTTATGCAATTCAAAGCTAGATACCATGAAATCTAACACCAGGAATCCTTAGAAGATTTTTAAGCAAAATGTGCAGGAAAATATCTCCAGGAATAAGTATGGTGGTTATTCCAGTTGCAGTGTTTCTATGCTTAGATATTTCTTCAGTCATTTTTGTATTCCATTGTCTCCTGCATTCTATAAACCTTTATGTGGTGAGTTTTCTCTGTCTGTTTCATATTTGGATAACTCTGTTTTCTAGATCTGGAGCTCCGGAAATGAATGAGCTTTTGCCCAGAGTCTCCACTTAGTTAACCTCCACTTGACAAGAAGGAAACATTAGAACCAACTCTGTTCTTTCTTCCTGGATTTTCTTCTTGCTCTGGGTAAAATCCATTGCTAGTCCAGATGGCCAGAACCATACCTGTTCATCACTTTAGTCCCACTTTTATCTGCAAAAGAACTTGAATGTTATGTAGCCTTGTGCAACCCCTCAGCCTAGCATCTCAGTCACTGGATTTTCTTTTTCCATTTGGCTTTTACACCTGATGTCCGGTGTCTGTTAGAAGCTGTGCCCAAAAAAGATTCTTTCTTTTAATTGAGGTAGAGTTTATTTTCATTGTGGAGTCTGATTTTCTTCTTCAAATAGAAAATACGTCAGTAAATGAGGCTACATCTCAGTGGTCAATACTGGGGTCTTTAAAATGTCCTCTTTTAAGTATGTGATTTCTGTCTGTAAGTAGTACAGAAGGTTGAGGAGGTGGTGGTGGTGGTCACTGGTTGTGGGGAGGGGACGTTCAGGTATTTTGGGTTAGTTTTGGCAGGGGGTGGCAAATCAATGTCTTTCTTCAACATCAGGACAAAGAATCAAGGGCATATGTAGAATAACAGCTCCAAAGTAATACTTTGCAACTTTCTGTCTTTAGCACTACTGAGGCAGACATAAATTCTTCAATATGATCATTTCCCCATCCAGATGTTTCCCAGATAATGACCAGTCTAGCATGATTCTCTTCAGAGGCTCAATAAATTATTTCAGCAATACGTTGAAAACTTTGTACTTAATTCCACTGAATAAGCTGGATAATGAATCAGGCTGATGGAGGACATTTCAATCCTACTGGGCTTGGTTCAGATCAAAATACTGCCAGATTTGCTGTTCTTTTGCATGTTTCTAGTTTTGGACGTGGATTGATTTATTTATGGTCTGAACAGCAAAATGTGTGGTATCTAATGCAGCCCTACACAATGAAACAAAAACTAAGGGACACAAGGCTAAGAGCTAGAGTAGAATTTTATAACAGGAACTGTCTCTGGGAGAGAAATGTTAATTTTGCTAAAAATGTAAATTTTCAGCTAAGAGCTGTTCGGTATTTTCATTGCTTTGGGTAAAAATGCAAACGGTAGAAGAGATTTAGGTTTGGAGCTTCATTAAGAAATTCTTCATGAAATGTGTCAAAGCCCCACTGAGGGAAATATTTATGCAGGCACCCAAATGCCAAGCTGGCATTATTGTGTGCTTAGAATTAAGCGGATAACTACCTGTTGGATGAAAGCATCTGCGTTGTGTCACTGTAAATTATTGTAAAGAGGAGAAATGACCACTGTGGTGGTGAGTGAAGAAGTGAGGTCCCTTGAAGTGGGGCAGTGCATGCACATGGTTACCTGTCAGGTCACTTTGTCTCAGCTTTTACAAGGCAGCAAGAGAGGATGAAACCCTTTGAAGGAATTTGGTCCTGGCCTAGTATTGGTAGCCTTGCAGAAACTGGGTCTAAAGTTGATGCACACTGAGATTTCTCCCTTGGAGCCTGTGGCCTGTTCCCCACGCTTTTGAAGGCTGTTGGTTGCCCAGCCTCCACTGTGTGCTGTCCTCCACATTTCCTTAAGGTTTGGCTTCCATTTTGATGTTTATTTTTAAGGATCTCACTGGGCATAGCAGGCCTGTATGGAAAGACCGTGCTTGGCAAAGGGCTAATTATCAAATCTCTACTTGAACAGTGTTCACCTGTCACATATTTCATTACGGATGTGTTGACAGTTATTAAGTAGTGGTGGTAACGTTGCAGTTGTCTTTACTCTCTGCATGTTTTCATACATGAAAGAGAGTAAGTTTAGGTTTTATATCAGGAAAAACATTCTTTACTGTCAGGGAGGTGATGCACTGGAACGAGTTGCCTGGAGAAGCTGTGGCTGCCCCATCCCTGGAAGTGTCCAAGGCCAGATTGGATGGGGCTTGAACCAACCCAGGATAGTGGCTGGTGTCCCTGCCCATGGGACTTTTTATTTCATGCTCCATTTTTGAGAATATCTCCAACTAGAGCAACTCCTTTATGATTAAAAGTGAAGTGTGAAGAAAACTAGTATATGTGCCTCGGTTTTTATGTATTCTACACTAGATACAATTTTTTCAAAATCATCTCTGCAGTTCAATAATGGATAAAAGAATTAGAATCAGAGAAGGCTTTGTGTCTTTTGTGCCTTACATATAATCAGAAAGAATGAAATTTTGAACATGTTCCAGGAAAGCAGGTGTGTGTATTGTTGCAGCAAGGGGCGAGAACAGTGTTTGTTCCTAATGGCTGCTTGACTTCAACACTACAGATTGCATAAAGCCTGTTCCCTGAATTGTATTAAAACAAATCGTGTTATGGTATTCAGTCAAGAATTTAGGACACAGTTGATCTGCCTGCGTCTGCTAACTTTAAAATATATTTTACTGGGGGAAAAAAAAAAAGTGTTGCATGTTATTTTGGCAAAGAAAAGTTGAAATTCTTGTAAGCTTTAAAAGGTAAATATGCAAAGAAAACTGTCAGTGTATTCATTTCACTATATTTTTTTTTTGTAGTTTAGGGAAATGGGAAGGATAGAGAGAAATGTCTTGATAAGAATCTGTTAAAACTGACAAATTTTTGAACTACAGTTTTAGAAATCAAGTCTTGTGATTTATTCTTGTATTTTATACTTATAAGGAAGGCAGGTCTACTACAGCACATGATTTTGCATCCCCGGGTTTCTTAGTGCTTGACAGAGTATCCTGAGAAGCTTCCATGGTTTTGTCAGGTCATAGGGATTGTGACTAATACAGAAGGAAAAGTTTTCTTTGCTTGCTTTTGCAGCCTCTTAAAGTGAAATCATCAGAAGAGGAGAAAAGTAATACTGGCTTGGGCATAACATAAAGAATTTTTTGAAGTCTAAAAGTAGCGAAAATTGACCTGTTGGGTATAATGATGGAAGAGCCCTGGATCTCTTTGCATAGATTTTTCCATTTTTGTTCAGTATTTGCTATTTATGTGCTGTAGGATGCCAGGATGACTCTGCAGGTTACAGAAATTGTCTTTCTCTGTTTTGCCCATAGAATGGATGTTGCTTTAGACCTGGCAGAAAGAGCTTTTTCTCTCTTGTCAGTAAACTTCAGTGCTCTTCCACAAAAGGACAAATTTGTTCCTTTCTTGATTGAGTTTCAAACCATGTCTGCTCTCAAGTTTGTAAGCAAATGTGAAAATAGTCATTTTTCTAAGCCCTTTGTCTATTACAGAGGAAATTTATGTAAAAAATAATGAGAAGTTAGGTTGAAAAAAGAAGCTGTTAAAGGCTGAAAAATATCAGAAATAAGACATCCCATGGAGTTTTAAACAAGCACATACAATGAACAGTTTCAATATGAGAACTGTTTCTTTTGGATCCCTGCCTTAATGTGCATATTTTTCCATGCATTATAGTGGTGCTCTAGATCCAGTGAGGCTCTGTTTGCTGTATAAGTAATTTATCCGGTTTAACTTAAATGTAGGATGTATGAATACTTGATTACTTTTACTCTGAGAAGGTTTAAGACTGCAATAGTGAGAGTGGGTTTTAGCTTAGCTGATTTTATCTAGCCTTAAAATTTTTATCACCGGTGTAGTAATGGCTATGAAAGCAATTAATAATACTAGTGACAGAATCAAGAGACTGACTAATTTATCATTATAGATTTTAATGAGGCTTATAATCTAGCAATAAATATACAATACATTCAAAAGTATGGAGTTATAAAAAGGATGATTTATTTAACTTTAATTCTAAACTAGTCTGCAACCCAAAGGTTGTAGAAAGTAGGCTTGTAAGAACATAATTCTTTTTGGTGTTACGGAGCAGAAGGATGAAAATAACACAGGAAGAGAGTTTAAATTAAAATTAAAGGGGTGGGGATCAATTGTTTATCTTCATTCAAAAGGCCTTTAAGCACAACAATAGTTTTGTAGTTGTGGGAGGTATTTTGTGGACAGCTTCTTTTCCATCTCAATCTGCTCGCTTGGCAGAGCGTGGGAACTGCCTCGGATGCTGCATCCCTGCAGTTCTCAGAAGATGGGGAGCAGTGGAAGTGGTAGCAATTCTTGGGGAAAACTGCCTCAGATTTCAGACCGAGTTGGTGTGAAGAGACCCAAATGTGAAAAGTTACTATATCAACTTTAAGATTCAGTGTTCAGTTTGGAAACTAAGCTATACTACAGTTTTTGTATTATTGTATTATGGTTTTTTATGGTCTTCCTTATTGCTTTTATTTTTCTCCTTTCTTTCCTTGCTGGAGTAAGTCTACAGAATGTCTCTGGCCAGGAGTGGTGCTACATGTAATAAGCGCCTGACAGGATCTTGCCTGAGCAGTGTAAGAGAGTAGCTGAAATTGGGATAATTAGTTATAGCCAGTCCCGCCCAAAGGGAAGTTGGAAACTCGGGTGGTAGGGGTAGCATTAAAATAAGAAAGAAGCAACAGTAACAAAACAGGACAGATGAGATGCCAAAAAGTAGGTTTCCCTACTGTTGGATCACCTAGACGTGAGTAATAAATCCCAAAACCAATCCAAACTGGACCCTTTTAAAGCTTGTAAGGGGAACCCTTGGTTTTGGAAGAAATGCTCTGAGCTGCAGAGATGCAGTTTGGGAGAGATTATTTAGAACCCTTACAGGACTCTTGAGTATTTGTGGGTTTGCATCAACACTGGTGAGGAAACAAGTAGGAATGGCATGTAGGTGTTCTGGGGTTCGCTGGTATCTTTATAGTTCTTGTGCTATCCAAAATAAGGCATAATTACTGTCAGAAAATGTCTCTAATATCTGCCTTGTTTTCCTCAAATCTCATGGTATGAAAGCAAAACTATTAAGCAGAGTGGGGGAAAACCCCTTGCCTTGGGAAAGGAAGCACTGAATTTGCTTCTGTTTTTAGGAAATCAGTGTTAAGCATAAATGCTTGGGAAATGGAAGTGGTCATGCAGTGAGTCCCAGCCAGTCCTTCATGGAGTAATATTCTAGACAACCATGAAAGAGATGTGGACTAAAGCCTGACTGGGCAAAGCAAAGCTTGAAGTTGCACATGTCCAAACAAAGAAGTGATTTGTGTCCCTCAGAGCAGTTTTACCAGGTAAATACATCTTTAGGTTGCCCTCTGCCTCTTTGTGGGGTGGAGAGTTTGGAGGTGGTTGCAGATTCCTGTACCTCATCTGACTCTTTTGGGATTCAGGGAGGAGGAAGCACTCCAAAAGTTCTGCTCATCAAGCACAACTTAACTATTTTACCTAAAGAAGGGTGACCAGCAAAGTTCTTGAAACCAGTGACTCTGTGCCTGGCCACAGTGGGCTGGGGTCCTCCTGTGCATCCTGGCATCCCAGTTGCCTTTATGGACACGGCTCCTGAGTGTTTTTATACTCAGTGTTTGGGTCAGTAAGGAGACAGGGCTTCTGTAAAACCTTGACTTGGCATGTCCTCAATTGGCCTTCACTGTGAAGCTCCCGTGACAGTGGGTTGTTCTCATCTCCTTTGCAATGTGTGCTAAGCTCATTCCAAGAGAGATGAGGGCATGTTCTGGGGACACTTTGCTGCTGCTGCAGTACTTACATTGGAGTCAGGGGTTTGCGGTGAGCCCTTCTGTGCTCAGCTGCCTTATTCTGGGGTAAAAATACACAAATGTAATAGTGAAATGAGTTCTGCATTTTAAAGAAGGCGCAGACAGTAATTAATTTACATAGAGCCCCTGCAGACAGAGAAGCCAGACCGCTGAAAGTCGCATGGTGAGACAGAAATTTGATTAGGAATTCATGTGAGACCTCCTCCCTTTGTCCCAAGCTCTAATTCTGTCGTGTGGGAGGTCTTGTCAAAGTAGTCCTGAGTTTTCTGGTAGAAAGCCTTTTGTTCATGAACAGGGGAGTGTGTGAGACCTGTTTCTGTGCAGCCCTACATCGTGTGTTCCTTACAGCAGTTCAGTTTTGATAAGCTACAGCACATTTTAATGTAATTGTTAACATGCCTAATTTGCAGCCACACAGTCGTATCAATAATAATGGAAAGTTGTTCACAGGTAATAAATTAGCATAGCATATAACCAGCAGAACTCTGCTTCTCAGTATATTGTTTCACGATCAAGAATTCAGTAGTTAAATATACACAGCAGTGGGCTGAGAACAAGCTGTTCATTTTTGCTGCAAGCAGTACCAGTGGACCAGAGTAATCATAGCTCCCAAAAGTAGGACTGATTTTATTGATTTTAAATAGGCTTTCATTATAGCACTGAGCTTATTCCAATTGCAAGGAGTATCACTGCTGTTTGTATTCACAGCACTGGCTGAGGGAAGGAGAGGTCTTGTTGGAAGCAATGTAGAGGCTGTTTGCCTCTCAGTGTTCTATTCTGCCCTGCTAAAACATCTGAATTTATTACAGAAAAAATATGTAAATCAAGGCTTTTTTCCTATCAGGTAAAGTTTTTTGAAATGTAGAATCAGCCACAGTTCTGAAATTTTGATTTCTGAGTATTCTGTGGAGGGGTAAAGGTCTTGCTTATTTATTGGCATCTGACTTAGGGACCAGCTGTATTTTGGTTCCATTTTTTTAAAGGATTCTTTAGAAACCATGTAGTCACTTTGCTTGGAAGAAATCTCTAAGATCACCAAGTCCAGCCATTTAACCTAATAGTGCCAGGTACAGCGCTTAACCATGTCCCTAACACCACACCTGCACCTCTCTCTTTTTCTGTAGATTAATGTAAAAAAAGGCAAATACAAGAGCTGCTCAGTCTGAGATATTAATGTGTTCGGGTTATAATTAGTTAAGAACACATGCTGTTACCAGCAATGCGTCATTAATCTGCATGGAGCAGTTTGCAGCTATTTGTTGCTAAATTAGTGACACTTAAAAGCTGTCGGGTTTTTGTACTGTTTGTAATGATAAAGAAAATTATAAATCTGTGACTAAAAATCCACATATGCACACTTAAGAAGCAGGCTGGTTTGTTATCTGGTTTCCTTTGGGGTTCTTGTGTTTGTTTTGTGTTTTAATTCACGCAAGGCTGGTCAGTCAGTGGCCGCACACAGAAGTTGGTTGAAGCCTTAATGCTGTTGAAAATGTAGTACTGTACTTTATGGTGGTGTAAAGACACGTTGCTTGTGATAGGTTGTCTTCAAATCCTTTGTATGTAACTACACAGTCCTCCTTAAACATTTTTCCAGTGTTACCGGAACAGTTTAGATGGGTATTAATAGAAATTAGTTCCACCTTTCTGGTTTTAATGGGTTTAATACTGACTTTAGGTACCTCTTTTATATTTATTTTTCCTTAAACCTACAAGTGAAGGTGAATTACTTCAGGTATTCTAGCTAATCCCACATTTTTGTTTGGGCATAGTCTTTCAGAACATAATTTGGGAATTCAGGCAGGAATGAACATAAAAACTTTGTGTGAGCATTTCTAGAAATCAACTCTTTAAATAAGATGGTGACATTAAGTAGTGAATCAACTTGGTAAGTACTGAGTGATCAAGCCTAGTTACTGTAAAATGAGATCTGGATGGTTTATTTCATTTTACAGAGTTTGGGCAAATAATTATGGAATTAAATTGCTTCCTGTTGGTTTCCTGCAGGGCATGAAGAACCTGCTGTACTGTGCTCTGCTGAGCTGCTGCCTTGATTAGTTCTTCAGGTCTAATTTTACGTGGCTGTGCTCACTTTCATGTCTGTTTGTTTATCGGTTTGATAGTTGTTTTTCTGAAGTTACTGTATTGCCTTCATAGTCCTCTAGTGGATTATAAAAATGTACACATTAAATCCTTTCTCTAACTTCATTTGTTGGAGCCCAGTGGAGATAATTGGTGCTCATGGAACGTGGTGGTTGGGAATGAGGGTGATGATCACTCCCAGAACTGATACCACCCATCACTGATAATCAAAGCTCACATTGTCGGGATGGTTGGAAGCTAAAATTGATTTAATTAAATACTTACAGCATCTATTAACAATACCATATTAGATTCTTTATCACAGCAGCCACTGTGATTTTTAGAGTTTGCTTCTGCAGGTTGAAAAGTGATTTATAGTTTTAATTCATCTTAATTTGTGTGCTTAGGAAACATTTGATATAAAACTTTTTGTTGCATTTAAATTTCCTTGTTATCTGTCCTGCAGTGGCATGAGTAATAGGGAGTCCAGAACATGAATATATTGGAATGCATGAAATATTTTCAAGGAGAATGCTTTTAAGGTTCAGAGTGATATGTGTCAAATGTTACCAAATGGATAAATGTGTGGAGAGATTTTAGCCTCAAGAAGCTTGGAAATTAGGCATCTCTTAGTACAATTTCTGTTTTAAAAATAATTAATAATAATAATAGAAATAGTAATAGTAACTACTACTACTACTGTGTTAAAATACAATACCTGTCTTAAATAGAATATTTGTTTCATATTATTTATTCTATTCTAAGGTTCAACTTCTTTTTGTAGCTGCTGAAATTTATTATACAGGCATTTGAAATGATGCTGTGTCAGAGCTTGTCTGCCCCAAAAATTGCTGTACCTCTAAATTTATATTTAATAATCTGTGAGATTTACAGATTATTAAATATAGGATAAGATGTATAGGCTGTAAGATGTTCTTACAGCCTAGAAAGCCTGTGTGTGTTTGAATGAAAGTGTCTGTATCCTCCGTGCCAACTAAACAGTAAATTTGTCAATTTAACAACAAATTCTGATGTTTTCTTGATACTTAGATAAAATATTATGGTTTGAGGTGCGATGTAATCCAAACACCACTGAAATCAGGGATTTCCACAGACTGCAGGCGAGGGTAGCAATGAGCCTTTTCTAGGCACGCTTAATCATCTGTTAATATTAGACTTAGCACAGCACTCGGCACTACTATGATAAATATGCCAAGTGACAGTAGTTGGTGCTAATAAAGGCACCTGACAGGTGTTCATGGCTCGAGAAGTCGCTGTGATCTGGAGCCACAGAGCTCATGAATGATGGTTTGGTTTGGTTGGTTGGTTTCTTTTCACCTTTTCCCCCGTGTTTGACTCTGTGAGGGTATCGGGATTGCTTTTGTTTGGAATGTAGGACGTGGTACAATTGCTTTTGTCACTGTCTTGCTGCACTTTTGTGTTACTAAGAGACTGTTATACTCAAATTGCCAAAGATCCAGGTGATGCCTCACAGCTGAAATGTTTTCACAGCTCCTGCCCTTGCTCTGCACTCACCTGCCCCTTGGAGATAGGGATTTCTTCTTTAAGAACCACAACCATACATTTCCTTCCACATATTCAGAGCAAGGAATAGAATTTATTTCCCTTGATGAGCATTGTTTTGTTGCGCATTCAAGACAAAATATGATCTGATTTATGTTTAAGAACCCTGCCAGTGTGTCAGCCATGGAGCTGTGCTGGTTGTGTGGTTTGTTGTGCAGAGCATGTAGCATTGACAGCATGGTTCTGATCTCTACAATTACATATTTATCCATCTAATAAGCTGTGTATATTCATCCCTTAACTTCCTTGAGCAATTCTTTTTTGACAAGGTTGCTTTATAGAAATGATGAATTTGCTCTTGTTTCAGTGCTCACTAGTTATGAACAACTTCTCGTTGTTTTAAAAGACCCCAACCTGGAAATGCTTTTTAATCTCATATTAACAAGCTCAATAATTGACAAACCACAGAATTGCAATGTGCTTTTCTTTTACAGAGGCAAAGGAAATTGTTCTGAAGGCACAGATTCTGGCAGGAGGGAGAGGGAAAGGTATTTTCAATAGTGGATTGAAAGGAGGAGTTCATCTAACTAAAGAGTAAGTACTTTAAATTGAAAAAACATAAATAAATTGCTCCTTGTATAATATTTAGGCTGTTTACAATAGCTATCGACTGTTTCTTTTAATATCTTTCAATAAACTAACATTTTTCCTTTGTTTGTAGCCCTAAGACTGTTGAACAGCTTGCTAAACAGATGATTGGGTACAATCTGTCAACCAAGCAAACTCCAAAGGATGGTGTGACAGTTAAAAAGGTAAGATTTTGGCCTCTTGAAAGTTAAAAACTGTGTTCAGCTGCAATTTTGCATTAATAAGCTGGGATGTATGACATAGATTATTTTCAATCCTTCTCCAGTTCCTGATTGATTGCAGCTAATTGATGAAAAAAAAAAAAAAGGAAAACGTTACTTCTTTCTTCTGTTTGTGTATGTATTTGGTTCATCAATTTTGGCATACCCACTGACGGAAAAATAAATTGATTTCTGTGATGTATATTGAAAGGAATCCTTTGTCATAGGCTCATCTTTCATCAAATACATACTAAATGGTGATATAACTGCACATAGCATTAGCTGCACATGCTTGTTAACATTCTGCTTACAGAAATAGTACATACATGATTACCTTTAGTAATAATATTGTCTGTGTTTCAGTCACCCTCAGGTCTGGGCAAGTCTTAATAAAGTGACAGATGAATCACAGAATGGTTTGGGTTGAAAGGGATCTTTAAAATTCCTTCTGTCCAACCCCCTGCAATGAGCAGGGGCATCTTCAACCAGATCAGGCTGTTCAGAGCCCTGTCCAACCTGGCCTTGAATGTTTCCAGTGATGGGGCGTCCACCACCTCTCTGGGCAACCTGTGCCAGTGCCTCACCACCCTCACTGTAAAAAAACTCTTCCTTATATGTAGTGGAAATCTGTCTTCTTTAGTTTAGAACCAGCTTGACCTGTTGCAACAGGCTCTACTAAAAAGTTTATCCCCGTCTTTATTGTAAGCCCCCTTTCAGTATTGAAAGGTTTGCATGAGAATGATCTCAGCTGAAAAGAAAGTGTCTGAACAGTAGATTCGTCCTACCTATTGCAGATACAGACTTAAATATGTTCATGGTAGTGGTTGAGGTAGCACATGGGATTTCATTTTCCAATGACGGTGCTTTCTGTAAGGCACCAATATTCACTTGCTCTGTGTTGGTTTAAATAAGAGAAGCAAAGATTCAGCAAGCTTCTCCTTCAAATCAGTAAAATTCTGTGAGTCAGGAAATCCTGGCAATTGCCTATCTGTTGTATCTGGTTTTATCTCTTGCTTTGTTTTACTGAGCAAGAATCCTTATACAGGTAAATAGGCAGGAGCCAGGCTGTATCTGATGCCAGGAAATAATTTGGCATGAGCTGAAGGAACTGCAATTCACATTTAATATCCTGCGAACAGCTTGATGTATTAGCATAGAAGGGGAAGGAACACCTGTCTGGAAAGATCCTGTCTAATAAGGGCTGGAGGAAGGTGTTCAGGCAGTCCTTCTTCTGGGGAGCAAGGAGAGCAGATTACCATCACTCCTCAGAGTCGCTGTTAAAAATACTATCTATTAAAGTAGGAGAAACAGTATCGCCATTAAGGCAGGTCTGTCGGAGATCCTGATAATACTAAGGATATAAGAAAGGATATCCCTTTTCCATATTAAGGCACTCTGCTTGGGAAAATTAGTATTGTAAAGGCAGCTTTCTTTTACAAGTTCTTGGTTTTTATTCTTTTGCTCTAGTTGGCCTACCTTGAATATATCCACACAGAAATTCTACTCTTTTGTCAGATTGCAATCCTGTTCATTATTGACAGTTTCAGTTCTGAAAAATAAACTTCTAATTTTCTTTGGAATTGATAGAAATGGAAGAAGGGTGTTGCTGTCAGGGATTTTTGACATGGATTATTCAAAGGATTTATATTAGGATGACTTTTGTGCCATGTATAGAGTAGCTGTAGAATATTTAACTTGTGGTTCCTTTCTTCCCCCTCCACATGTTGTTTGTATGAATAAACAGTGGGCAGGACTAAGCAGCAGGAGCATAGGTAAAGTTTAAGGTGAAGTTTGCACTGCTGAACTTCAGATATTTATTTTGGTGGTACAGGATCATGTACAGCCTTGAGGGACTGGGTATTTTTCCTTTGCTGTAGAGTTCCAGAGAAACCTTTCAGGTCATGGTTTGCAGGTATTTTAATGCTGATCCATGATAAACCAATGTGATGCTTTTCACTGGGAGAAGCTGATCATCTGCTGTCATAGACTTTCATTCTGGTTATAGAGTTGGCTTTTAAAAGTGGGTTGACTTTGAACTAGTATGTTTTATCTTTTTTGCTATTGAGTTCTTGATTCTTAGTAATTAATGGTAAGAGCATAAACCCTGCTTTAAATTAATTCATTTTGTAGCAGTTTGCACAATGTTATGCTTATTAGGTAGTGAAGAAAGCATATTTAAAATTATGCACTAGGTCATCAAAAAACTATTTCCCAGCAAAATTATGTCTTTTTTAAAAGCATTTGTCATTTACAAAGTTGGCTCATGTTGGGATCTTTAAGGTAGTTAGAGGAGCTGAGTCACTTGGGTTTGTAGTGTCAGGACTACAAAATCAAATTCTGACACTTTAATCAAGGGAAAAACTACAGTAATATTATTAAACATATAAATTTAGCTGTGTCTAAGATGTCATTTAATGCGGTGGGAACTAAGTGCACTGAAAATGCCAGGCAGGCTCTTTGGGCTTGCTGAGGGCAATGGGGAAGATGAGAATGAATCACTGGCATTTTTGTTCTATTTCAAGGCAGGTGCTTTCTCACTCACGTACAGAAGAGTTTGTGTATCTACATGTACTTAAAGAAAATTGCATCTCAGGAAGGAAAGAAAAGGCATGTTTCTAGGATTTGTGCTTTTTAAACTTTTCAGTGTTCTGGAAAGTTTGAGTGGTTTAAAACACTCTTATGTTTTAAAAAAATTAAGTAATAAGCATTTTTCAGAAGGAAAATAGGTGTTATGTCACTTTCTGTGAGGCAATCAATGAGCTAGTGTCAAGTCAGGGAGTGGAAGTCATGTACCTTTTACATGAATTTGTGAGGAAGGTATAAAAGGTAGAAATTTTCTACAATTAGAATAATTATGAAACAGAAAATGGTGGTTTCAACTTTCTTTCTGAGCTTGTGCACCTGCTACAGAATTTAAAGTATGTTTGTGTCTTCAGATTGATGTTTCTCAAATAAATAGCAATCTCTTCAATTCCCTCATAACTTGGAAGCTGTTTTGTGAGTTTACATAAAATCCTCTTATGGCAGTTTGGAATTTGGAGAGCCTGGCTATCTGTGATGACAGTCTTCTCTTATCGTGACAACCTGAGAATTCGCTACCTGTGTTTTCTCTCCAAGCAATAACAGAATGAACATTTTGCATATTTGATTCTGTTTAAAAAAAGCTGTTACACTTACCCTCGTGAAATTAAATGCGTGACTTAAACTTTTAAGTAATGATTTGTTACAGAGAAGGAAAGCTTGAAGTTGTCAGGAAGTTTTAATGAAAACTGATTTTTCCCCAGGACATTTGAAATATAAATATGATATGGTAAACAGATAATGATGTGTCATATTCTTTATCAAAAGCAAAACAGACAAAATGTGAGAAGAGTCAATAGTCTGTATATTCAGTTTCACTATTCTTAACTGTTCATCAATGTGTGCATTAGTTCTGTTGTGTGAGTGATAGGTAGACTTAAATAGTATTTAAAGACCTTGAACACCAATTTCCGTGGCTTTGCTCTGCTTCAAACAGGGAGGATGGTGAAGGAAAGTTATTTTGTTAGGAGAAATTAGAGATATTTCACAATCTGGCAACTTTTGTTCTAAGGTTGCCTACTGCAAAGTAGACTCTCAGTAGTTTTGTGAATTTAGACAGAGAATCAGATTCAATATCTGATGATGTTGTTAATTAGCAACAGTGAGGACAATCACTCCAGTTGGAAGTTGCGGTTGAACATACCTGATTTAATAATGTTAGTTCCACCTGCTGTGCCTGCAAATGTATTCCTCAAAACTTGTTGAGTGCATTCCTGTCCTAAGTCTGGCCCTGACCCTGAGCTCCCACAAACTGTCTGAACAGCTCTGACAAGATCCAGTAGGACCAGTTGGTTTTATCTGACTTACGTCTAAAGCAACTGACTCACATTTTTCAGATACATTGATGCAGAATATGTAAGAAGGTGAAAACATGGATGCAGGTAAAAATAGTAGCAAATCAAGGATGCTTTCCCTAGCCTTGCTTGCTAATTTGACAGATCTTGGCAGGTAGCCAAGCTATGTCTGAAGTTGTCTTTTAGCGTCCCTCTGTAGTAGACTAAAATAGGCAGATGCTTTTAAGTAGTACAGTAGTTTTCTGCATTCTTGGTTCTCTCCTTCACCCTGGCTTTCTTTACTTTCCTTTTGAACAGTCGCTTATTTGAACTATTCCTTTACATCCCCTTATGTTGTATGAATAAAGCAAGGTAAAAGTAGAAGAAAACAAAATTACTATAAAGCAAATTTCTTCCAAGTCAAAAAGACCATAAAGAAATTTCATCTTTCCTTCAATTCTGAGCACTGAGGGCTTTATTTGATTCCTTGTTTCTTACATTTTTTTCTCCTCTTCTGTAATACATACTGCCTGACAGAAAGTCCCTACATTCTTTCTTATGTACTCTGGAATAGAATGTCAAAAAAGCGACTTGTGTGAAAGTATAGTGCATCTTTCTTGTTTATAGTCCTTGAACTATGAAAACCCCAGGAATACTCATTTGATGGAGCACCTTGTGCTGGGTAGTCAGAGTTTTAAGGCTGCGGGTATAAAAATGCCTCTTGGATCTGCTGACTGAGAGAATTAATTTCTCCTTGTGGTACACTCAGTGATGATCTTTGTCTGCAATCATTGTTCAAAACTGTCACTTCATAAACAGACCATGTTAGAAAGATATTGCCACTTAATCCTTCTTAATTATATTAGTATTTGGGAAGTGATTTTCCTGATTTCTACCACTTCCACTGAAAGATGGGAAATAGTAGCTCTCTTAAGGAAGAATGTAGTGCTAATTAAATTGCAGAGGTGGCTGCTTCACTTTCAGATTGAAAAGCAAAACTGTAGTGCAGAGCAGAACTACAGTCCTTGTACCTTAGATTATGGCATCTGTTATGATCACAGGCAACAATTATTAATGGTCATATGCAGATTTTTTCCTAAAATTAAGAATATTTTGGGAAGTTTAGTATTCTTATATCAGAACAGTTTTGCAAGTCCTTTGCAAGTGTAAAACTACTCAGTCTCTAAAATTTCTTCAATAGCTGTTGTCAAAGTATTGCAAAAACAGGCAGTTAGGTGAAGAGGAAGATACAATTATTGTAATACTAAAATGGAAAGGACTTTGTGTTGGTTTTGGGGGGAGGGAAAGAATTGTAGCAAAGACTTTATATGGGCCAATTTCCATCACTTTTAATATGGTACTTGTAGATTCCAAACATGTGGGATTTGAATCTTCTTTCTGTTTTGTGCTGTGGTGTTTGTCAGATACTGGTACAAAATGGCTCTGTGGCTTATAGTAATAAATAGAAAGTGGTACCTCTTTGGAAAAATAAATATCTGGTCCTAGATTGTGCCAGTATCTGAAAGACACACACCTGCTTGACTCTCTAAACTGAAAGCAAAACACTGGATGGCAGAATTATCCCTAAACCCATTTTCTTAAGAAATTCTTGGGCGGGACAGGAATTTAGTGCAGAGATTACAAGGGTTGGGTGGCCTTTGGTCAGAATAAGGGAGAGAACTTAAGCCTGAGGTTTACTGGTGAGGAACAGCCCTGCTGGTGAGATGCACCTGAAAGCCGACGTGCCCATCCTTATATCTGTGTGATCTGCAAAGAGAGCCCTTTGTGACTCAAGTCTTTCGGGGGGCACATCAAAGTGCTTCTTGGGATGAAAAGGTAATATGGACACAGCAGCAGCTCTTGGAAAAAGCTCAGCAATGAGGTGTTCCTGGTTTACATTGCTGGCCACATGCCCCAGTGAGAAGAGCAGCCTTAGAGGAGTCTCTTACTTATGGAGAGAGGATTTCTTGGGAAAAAGATCAGGGGGTTGTAGGACTGTAGTAAAGGCAGTGAAACAAATGTTTCTTTTCAGGATAGCAAGTATCAAACTGCTGCTTTTTAAGGCAAAGTATAAGGACCAGTCAGAACCACTGATGTTTTCTTTTCTTCCCTCTATTCGTTTTTAGGTGATGGTTGCAGAAGCACTGGATATTTCCAGGGAAACATACTTTGCAATTCTGATGGACAGAGCCTGCAATGGACCTGTCATGGTTGGCAGCCCTCAGGGTGGTGTGGACATAGAAGAAGTTGCAGTAACTAGCCCAGAACTTATCTTTAAGGTATTGAAATAATGTTTTACAATAAAAATTTTTCCTTGTCAGTTGTCCAAAAGAATATTTTCCCCCTTTTTCCTCCCATTTTTCCTTCTTCCATGTAGAAAGGAGACAGGAAGAACCATAAAAATAGTGTTTCATCAAATGCAGTGTCAGATCTGTCATCTAGTAAACGAAGCGTATTTAAAATCTGATTTTATTAGAATTTTTAAATTAGAAAAAGATCATAAATCTGGCTGTTATGTGATATGTTAAACTTTGTCTCTGAAATGTTTTATTAGTGAGTTTCACTTTCAGGAAGGTACACAGTTTTTTCACAAGTGGATCGGTGCCAATATACTTATTATTGTTTCTGTGGCTGTTTTTCTCTAATTGACAGAGTTGTTAATTGTTTTTTTTATACCTGCAAGACTTTTGCATCTGAAATACAACTGTTGTAATTACTTTCTTAACGATGACTACACTGAAGTATTTTTTATGTTACTGTGGCAAGATAATGAGTAGACAAGCTATTTAGCTGAGAAAATAATTGATACAATCAAGTATAATTATTCAAAAAATTGTAAAAATATTTAATGTGCATTTTAAAATTATATAAACTTCACAGTGTTACTGGGCAGTGACACTCATTGCCTTGAAAATATTCCAAAATATGTCATAAAAATTAACAGACTAAATATTCGTCAGTGCCATCTGTACAGTAATTAAAAGTGAAAACTGGTGTCACATTGTCTTGTCAGCGTGCCACCCTGAAGAATTATATATTTTTTGGAAGGACTGTTTCACAGTCAGTGTGGTAATTATAACATCCCCTATAGGCAGCTGCTATAGCCTCAGTCTGGGGGAGCCTTGGAAAACAGCCAGGCTTTAATTACTAATTTGCACATGTATACTAAGTGTTTTCCTTTTGAAGTTATAAACTTCCATTCAGATTGAATATTTAGTTATATTTATGCATGTTACTGTCGCAGGAGGAAATAGATATTTTTGAAGGCATAAAGGATCGTCAGGCATTGCAGATGGCAAAAAATTTGGGATTCCAAGGACCTTTGCAGCAGCAGGTAACTCAACTCTACTCCCTCGGTTTAGGGTGAAGACTTTTTAGCCCAGCTGTATGTTAAATGTTTTCCAACAGGCAGGAGAGGCCAAGTGTCCATTAAATCAGGATCACTTTGACATTCTAAATACTAAATTGCACCTCTGTAATTGTTATTAGGCTTTAGCATTTTGAATAAGTTCCTTACTGTTTTAAAGTGAGAGTCCCTAGTCTTTGAAGCAGTCGATGGCAACCTGCTGTTCCACCATGCGGGGTTCCTTTGCTTTCACGGGAATTCCACTGGAGCTCCATGAATGGTAGGGGTAAAGCTGCTTTTGAAAACTGGCTCTTAATGTAGGGAGAAATAAAAGTGTATCTGGCTTTGTGATTGAAACCTTTTAAAATAGTTTAATCTTTAACTCAAAAACAAAGGGCTGCCAGCTTGTTCTATTTTCAGTATCTCTTTTCTACACATATATATATTTTGAATATATATATTTGCCTTTGCGAATCATTTTGCAGAGAAGACAAGAGCTCATTTAATCTATTTTGGCCTGGTTTTTTTCTGTAGTATCACACTGTCATTTTTGTAGAACTCCTTTATTTTTAATTCAGCAGTTTTAATTATTTTCTATCCTAACATGCAATTAACAAATGCATAATGATTAAGTTGATTAACACACATTTGAAGATTTAGCTGTATAGCTAATGAGGAGGAATGATTATGTAGAACCTTTCAACCCTTGAAGAGTTCTGGTACTTAATAATTAACAGCAATATATGTATGGACTTTTAAACAACACATTTAAATAATGCTGCAGGAATGCATTTCTTTCCTCATGCTGTCGACTAAAAGGGATTTACTGAAGCATAAGGACATAGTTTTTATCCAGACAAATCCTAGTACTTACTTATACATTCCCTAGTTCTAGGTTGGGATTTTCTGCTTTGCCTTGAAGAGGCACAGTACTTGTAGACCTTGAGAAAGAGAAGTGTTGGCATTAGGCTGCCTGATTCAGAGAGGTGCTGAAAGATGGAGCAGCTCTTAATAAAAGTGAAGTGATTCTGGTGTTCTGGTGCAGTTGCATCAGAGGACTGTGGCAACAGCAGCTTTTCAGGTGGCCCAGAGTCAATGTGGGGTTCATGGTGGGGCTCCCTCCCCCAAATGACTGCTGAGAGCCTCACCCCTGTGCTCTTGGGCTTGCTTGTCAACCTGAGGGTTTGTGCCAAGGAAGCTGCTGCACATTTACAATTGATAATTTTTTTTAAGTCAAACCCACTGAGAATGCTTCAACTGATAATTCTTGAGTAGGGAAGGCTTCCTAAGCAATCTGTGTGCTGCTTCCCAACTCTTTAAGGAATCTTATCACAGAATCACAGAGTGGTTTAGGCTGGAAGGGACCTTAAAGATCATCCAATTTCAACCACCACCCTGCCATGGGTAGGGGCACCTTCCACTAGATCAGGTTACTCAAAACTCCATCCAGCCTAGCCTCAAACACTTCCAGGGATGGGGACTCCACAACGTCTCTAGGCAAAACTGGGATTGGGGTTGAGTCTTTCCAGCTGTAATGTTTTCTTTTGCATGACTGACCTTGTAGGAGAAAGCTGACTTATGCTTTCTTTATTCTAATTCATTTTGCTTATCAGGACAGGTCCCAAATATTTTTGGGTTCTGTACTTCAGTTAGCTTTTCAGTAATCAGAGGAAAAAATTAAGTGGTTCTTTATTAGTGCCCTTCATCTGCAAACTTATTTCAACTAATAGGTTCAAAGTGTGTAATGAACCAAAGAGATTTTTTTAATACACGTTCATGTTACTCTTTTTAAGTAGTTCTATTAGTGGAAGAGTGTTAAAAGATCAAAAGATTTGGAAATTAGCAGTCAGTGGTGGTACTTTCAGCCACAGAATGGGGCATGGAGATAGAGGGTGAGGAGTAATGGGGAACAAGCAAGAGTATCTTGTAACGAGTAAACAAGCATGCTTCGGACACGTGTTCTGCACGAAAACATTTCAGACTGATGCAGGAAGGGGAAATAGATATTTCTTCTAAAGTCACGAGAGTGCACAAACTACTTTGTGATTTCTGACTTTAGACTGATCAACGTGAATGCAACTCAGATCTCAGCATACTGGAGAACACTTCATTATGTTGGTGCCTAACAGTCACTTCCCAAATTAAACTTGTCATAGTAATTGCACTGTCTGTTTTGTAGAAAATCTCCAGTTCATGCAGTCTTTAAATGCGCATTTACTAAATGTTACACAGTATCATAATGTTACATTATAGCAACATAAGAGACTATATGAATATGGTTAAGAAAACAGAAATAAAAGCAGTGATTATCTAGAACCAGCATGTAATGTAATACATTAAAAGTAATATATAATGGTTTACCTTTGCCTTGAAAACATTAACTTTTATTTTTCTGTGTGGTAACTGTAAATCGTTTGATCACATTTAGGCAGCAGATCAAATTAAGAAGCTGTATAATCTTTTCTTGAAAATTGATGCCACTCAGGTTGAAGTCAATCCCTTTGGTGAAACTCCAGAAGGGCAAGGTAAGAAATTGAAGGAAACTCGTGAATTCATTATAATTCTTTATTTATGCAAGCTATAAATTAAATTACATAGAAGGATATAGCAGCAGCTTTGCATTAATTTCATTTTGTAATGTAATTTAAGCAACATTCATAAATAGTCCCATGGCAGATTTTATATTTCAATACCTTTTGTTGTTTCATCCAAGTCCTGGAAGTATTCTACATGTTCTGCTTGGTGAGAGATGGCAACATTTTCTGCTCTTCTGCTCTTGTACAAAGTTGGGGTTTTCTTGATTTTGTTTTGGGGCGTTTTGTTGTGTATGTGTGTTAATGCTGCTAGAATTACTGAGATTGTGTGGAAAGAAACTTGTTCTTTTATGTTTGCATTCAGATGGGTAATTTAAATTTTAAAGTGCCTGACTCTGCAGCCTGCTACAGCACAGGACAAATTTCAGTTGGATCACTTGGCTGCATCCTTTGAGAAGAAAAAGGGTCATTGATCTGCCTGCACCATGACTACAGGGCTGAAGAGATGTAGGGTAAAAATAAGGAGCTGAATTAGCTTTCACCTTCTTATAATATCTTGTATTCCAACTGAAACCTTTCCTTCTATTTGTCATTTTTTTGTCCAAGTAACTTGGACAAATGGGAAGAGAGGAGGAACTAAAGATGCCAGTGGGATATTGAAATAGAGTAGGGCTGATTCAGGACGATCACAGTTACCTCCTCATCGTTTCATTTCACTGAGGTGCTGACGGCTTATTTGGTGGGTTCCAAGAGGGGAAGTTGGGTGTGCAAGTAGAGGCAAGTGAGGGAGAGGAAAGTAAGTAATGAATCTGGTCCTTAAAGATTGGAAAGAACCGTGGTGATACTCACTTTGTGTCCTTGCTGGAGTACTGTGAGGTGGCACTGTGGAAATAAAGATTTGGATAAGTTGCCAAGTTAGCTCTTCTGGAATGGGTGTGCATTTTTGGTGAGAAGGGCTTCATCTGAGGGATGGTAGGAGTTTTTATGCTGTTTTCTCCGAGGTTTTTCCCCATGTGTTTTGCATCCAGGAAGCTGAGGAGCAGAAACAGAGTGGGTTTCAAGCTGTGAAAGCCATCTTGCTCACAGAAATGCACAGGAGTCTTCCTGTGCTTATTTCTTTTTTGCTAGCATTTTCTCCATCTGAAATGTCTTAAGGAAAATAAAGATAAAACAAATGGAAGAACATTTGAGTAGCTTAGTGCAGCTCTTCCTAATGATAAAATATAAGTCTCTGTATGAAGCCCATTATTCTTGTCAAAGTAATGGATAAGATGGATTTATTTCTTGCTGGGTTTTGTGTTTTTCCCTTGTGTGAATTTCCATTAGGTTGTATGTATTTCCTTTTTTAATATCCCAACAAATTCTTTGTTAATCTTAGTAGGTCAGAACCCTGAAACGTCCCCTTTTTATGTTGTTTGGTTTTTTTTGTTTTCTTTGCTCTCAGTGTAAACTGTTGAAATGGCAGATAACAAAAATCGTACACTACTAATAAAAACAACAGAAGTACTTCATGAATATAAGTGTTGGAGCATTCTTCCATACTTGTTTAGAGGAAAAATCCATTTGTATAATCTATCATGCATGTAACAATGTGCTTTTGACAGTGAAAATGGTTTGATAAATATTAATACATGTTTTTGCTACTACTTTGTACAGCATGGCCTTTGTTAAAGATGAATGTTCTGTAGAAACGAGTTTCTGTTAATGTGACATTGAGGATGTTTGTGTGTAAGGTAAACAGAGCTCTGAAACTGCAGTTTTACTCTAGCTTTCAGTTGGTTTAGCAATTTAAGCACCTGAAAGCTTGAAGAAGAAAAATGGTCTTATTTCATTGCTAAAAAAATAATTAAAGTAGCTCTAGTGCATTAGAGGAATATTAGGAACTGCAGATATTTCTGCTTTTGGCACGTTCCCATATAATGGTTGACCGGGTAAGATCTGAGCTCTTCCAAGAGATTTATTATATGCACTCATGAACAATTTTCTGAAACTGCAGTCACTGAAGTAAAATTTGATACTGATGTAATTTAATCTGTTATCAGTTACAAGTCAAATATTAAAAAACCCCCATCAACATCAAAAAAACAAAGCAAGAAAACCCAATGCAAATCAAGATGTACAGTTGAGACTCTCCTACTTGTGCAAATGTTTTGTTTGCTGTTTCCTTAGTTATTTTTTCCTAAGTTAAGAAACTGTATATTAAAATGAGTTACTTGTCCACCAAACAAGGTTGTGTGTTTTATTTTAATTGATGTGTATCTATACCAGACTAAAATTGTCCTCTTAATTGTCATTGATGTCCAGATGTGTGCAATGCTCATGAACATGTGCACATGTACCATGTACGTGTTCCAATGGCAATGTGAATAAAAAACCCCAGCAGATAGAAAAACTATTAGATTTTTATGGACACATCTTTAAAAGGCACTTAAATCTGATTGGTTTGCCTTGAGAAATCAATTATGCTTAAGTCAGTAATTATAATCTGAATATAATACAAGGGAAATTACTTGCATAGTAATATGATAAGTATATAGTCTTACATTTACTTAGAACATTTTAATCTAATGAGTCATTTGCCTATGCAAACCCATGGAAATAATGAGTTAGAAAATAGGCAAGTAACACTCTACAGGCATTTCTGTTACTGGTGTGTTTATGTGAGTATTGTGGCTGCTAGCCAGTCCTTTGTATCTTTTATTTAATGTAGTCAGATTTAGCTACTTTTTAATTTGTTTTTACAACCATAGCAGATGTTTATTGATGAGAAATTTTGTATTTACTTTCTTAATTTTCTTTATTTAAAAGTAATCTTCTGGTCATTTTTAACATATGTTGGCTTCAAGCTTTTTGAGCTCTTTAATGAAATAATGTGTGTACAGTTAATACCATCAGAAATTCAAAATATGGCTAAGGAAAGCATTTTGTGTTGCTCAGCTCTGAATGACTGCATGTTTTCACACATGGCTTTGGGTTGGTGTTACCTTTTATGTCTGCTATGCTTTCAAAATATGGAAGGCAAAATCTCCTGTGACATTACTGCAGCCCACCTGTTCAAATCATAAAAACTGCCCTCATAACGTACAGGAACTTTGTCTGAAGTAGACACAGCAGATCTTCCTGTGTGGTGTGGAGATCTTGCTGTGCCTTTTCTCAGTAGAGGGTTTATGGAAAACCTGCCCTTTCCCTCTGGAATCAATACTAGAACTTCAGCTGCTCCCGTGTTGGAGGCAGCATCATTCCCAAAGCAACCTCCCCCTCGCTGCTGGAGTGGCTGTAATATTTCAGAAGCTCTGACTGACTGTAAACTCTAAATGCCTGGATGTTGCTTTATTTTCTCCTCCAGTTGTTTGCTTCGATGCCAAGATAAACTTTGATGACAATGCAGAATTTAGGCAAAAAGAAATATTTGCCATGGATGACAAGTCTGAAAATGAGCCCATAGAGAACGAAGCTGCCAAATATGACTTAAAATACATAGGACTGGATGGAAACATTGCTTGCTTTGGTAAGAACAAATACATCCAAGAGATGTTTGAAGACAATTTTATACTTGTTCAGTGTACAGACTTTGTTTACATCTGACATTCAGGCCACCCTTGACAATATTTCTATTTTGCTGAGTATTTCTGCTGTTTTGTCCGTCCTTCCACAAGTTCTTGCAGGAATGAAACTAAAGTTGTGTGGAAACTGTGCTGATGGCCACAGTCCACACACAGGTAGGGCATGAGTGGTGGCAGAGAGAAGGAGGCTAAAGGGTTTTAATTTCTGAGTTTTTAACCTGATGTAATTGATCTTTCCAGTAATTCAAACAAAACAAGGAAATTCATCAAAACCTGATCATTAATTTTAAAAAATAAGAATGTGTTACTTAAAAGACACTTGAAAAGTATGTGTGTATAAATGTGACATTCCCAGTTACAACTGAATGTTAAACTCCATTTTCCTTTAAGGAAAGCTGCTAAAGAATCTGCTTGGAAGTGGCAGGTTTTTTATTTTCCAGAAGTTTCTGTAGAACAGAAATTACTCTGCTGTTTAGAAGAGATAAGTAGAAAAGTCAGCTATGCTCTAAATAATTTTGATTTTGTACAAATTCTTTTAGCCTATACAACATTTTATTATTAATCTGATTGAATTAGGCATTTTTTCTTGACTTGGCGAGAAAGTGCCCAGCATTTATATTGGCTCAGATGTGAACTCCAAACACAAAATCTAGAAGATTCTGATAATGTGTTGCAGTTGATTCAGTAAGTGACAGTAAGACTTTAATCTCAATTTTAAAAAACAACCAAAAGACCCCAAAATCTAAACAGTAATTGTCAACATTATGCTATTTTTTTAGTGTTCTCTGTTCCAGGTGTCACAGGAGCCCTTGTCCAGCAGGAGCAACATACTGGGGACACATAATTCTCATCTACTTTTCCTAGCTTAGAAGATGTTCCTGCCCATGGAAATGCTTCCAGACTAGTGCAAATCTAAAATGTAGTTTCAGGAACATCTGAGATCTGTCCCCAAAACTGAGTTGTCTGTGTTACAGTAATACAAGACATCTACTGCTACCAGAGTGATGGCAGAAGATTTTAAGAAGTCAATTTGTCCTTCATATCACTATTCCCAGAAGTTTTTATGTCTCTTTATTTTTAATAAAATCAGAAGTTTTTTTAATTCCACAGTTACCATTCCAGTGCTCATACATGCTTAAAGGAAGGTGCACATCTAAGCCCTAAAGAAACTTAAATGTTGGTGTGTATGCACCATGTTTTGAATTATATTGCATTGAATATCCTTGAATAGCTACTGCCCTATTTAGAAATAGCTGTGTAACATTTTGAGCCATGTTCTGGGGTTGTGCTGATATATTTTAAGCCTTTTCACAAATCCTATCTATGTGAAATACAAGCACTTGATGTTTACAATTACAGTCAATGGAGCTGGACTTGCGATGGCAACCTGTGATATCATATCCCTGAATGGTGGAAAGCCAGCCAACTTCTTGGATCTTGGTGGAGGAGTGAAAGAAGCACAAGTCTATCAAGCATTCAAGCTGCTGACTGCTGATCCAAAGGTAAAAAATGTTGGGTTTGGACTGGGAGCTTCTCTATGCAGCAATAGAGCTGAGTAGGATCATGAATAGTGCACTGAAAAACCCAGATCATGGTGAGAACACTGAGGGTGAGTTACTAAAGGGGTAATCTGGGAGGAAAATTATTTCAGTATGAACCACTGGACAGCCTTTTCAGTTCCTGATCCATACTCAGGTTTGCTGGTGAGTTGTGAGTGGGAACTTTCTCAAGGCAGTTCAGCACAGAAGTGTGGATGTGCTAATGCTGGGCACTGCAGTGCTGAACTCAGAACATCTTGATCCTAAAGTGGAATTTTTGAGATTTAGATGCTTAAAATATCATTCCTAACTGGGTAGTGCCACAGTAGACTGAGGAGAAAAATGGGAAAATTAAGCAAATAGCTAATTCTAAGGGCTGATTTGTACTCTTTTAAGCTCAAGGTTTCTAAAATATCTGACTCTGCACTGCAGAATAGTCTGTATTTAATTAAGATTCTCTGGCTGGAATCATAGCCTGGAACGTTCTGACACTTCCTTTTGCAGATGGAGCTGCAGTTGCTCTTTTCTTTTTGGAACAAGAGGAGAAGACATCAGTCTGTGTGTACTGAGTAGAAGTTATTTCTAGAGATGCGTGTTGAGGTCACTGGTCCCCTCTGCAGACAGAACTGGAGTATCTGCCGAGAGAATCTTGATCAGGCATGGGCTTTGGAGCAATGCCAGCTGCCCATCCTGCCAAAGTGGAGTTATGCTTTTGTGTGTAGCCAGAGCTTCTTTGCTGTTGATATTTTTACTAATGGAAATCTGTCAGAGGGCTTTGATCATCTTTCTCTGTACCTAAGCATCGCAGCTGAAGTCCTTATTTCAGCATATTGCTTCTTTTTGTGGATCTGGCTTCATCTCCTTTATCTCACTCTTTCTGTGATTCCAGTCATTTTCCTCATGTTCATTGCGATGTGATGCTAGCTTCTAAATGCCACCTTCCTGTGACAATTACATTGCTGTAATTTTATGCTCTATGCAGCAGTAAGTGACAAAATGTTCTGACTTTTCAAATAGAGGTGGATATTGTTTGCAGCAAAATTTCAAGGCAAAATTAGGAAGAAAACTTACAGTACAAAATAAGCACAGGTCAGCTTCATATTGTAAGCTCTTTGCAGTCATAACTCTCCCTGCATATTTTTTAAGCAGCTGGTACCTTGATGTCTCAAGTGTTTGTTGTTTGAGTTGTTTGAGTTACTCTGCAGTGCGTGCTTCATGTGATGATCTGTGTTTGCCTGAGATGTAATTTAGTTCTGAAACTTGTGTTAGTGGTAGAGAAGCAGGTGCAGTAAAGTCTCAGATACACAACTTAGCTGATGATTATCACTGTGCCAAGTAGTTTCTACTGTCTGCTGCAGCACAAACAGCAGGTATTAATTTTGGTGATGAAGCTTACTGAGTTTAAACAATTTTAAAACAAAAAGGCATTCTAGTAGCTCTCAGCTATAGAACATCTGCGTGCCCAACATTTGGCTTGTAAATGTATCCTTCTATTATACATTCTGCTTATATGTTATTGCTTAACTCTAGCTGCCTACACCAGGGCTAGCGAAGGTCTGCTACTGAGAGAAAGCAAAAGGGGGCATGGAAAGGACCTGGATTAGGCATTTATGTTGTGGCTGTGCCATTCCTGGCCTTGACTGGCTGAAGATGCAGAAGGCAAAACATCTCATATTTTATTTCATTCTGTTCAGAAGTTATAACAAAAGTCTGTTATTTCCTCTCCTGAGGCACCATGTCCATTAGCTCACTAATATACAGTGGGATAATTGAATGAATCCTCTCTTTTCTCAATGGTAGGGTTTCAGTCCCAAGAGTCTTTGTGGCTAATGCAGCAATCACAGGTTCTGTCTGGTCAGTCATTTCCCAGTGGCTTTTAACTTGATTCCCACCTTGCCTGAGAAGATAAAAATTTGTTCTTGGGAACTAAAGATTCAATTAATGCTTGCCAATGTCTAAATATCTAGAGACTAAAGAAGTAAACAAAAAAAAATGTCTTCAGGGCTGTAATATGGAGAAGCACTGCCTTTTAGTTGTGCTGGCAGAGTTAAGGACATTGCAGGAGAAGAAATCTTCCAGAAGGAAATGTTCAACTGCACTTTGAAACAGATCTCTATTTCTGTCTTCAGTTGTCTTTCAAATCTCTATTTGTATTAAAGGGAATAAAAAAAAAAAAAGAAACCAAACAAACCAAAAAACCAGACACACACACCCCCCTCCAAACAAACAAAATAAACAAATCTAGGTATGCCATGATTTGATTTAGAGAAGCTGGGGATATTGTCTTTGGGAAAAGTGAAGATCTGGCCTGGTTTGCTGCTGGTTTAATCTGTCAGTTGTCAGTGTCTGTAATTCTCAGGGAAAAAAAAAATGTGTGAGGGTTTTTGTTGCAAAAGGTTACCCACTGCCTTTTGGATGGAAATGCTGTCCCTGGAGCCAGTGACCCTTTTTATACTCTGCTGGTCTTGTTTGCTGTCTGCCGTATCCAATACTTCCTAGGTTAGACAGGTCACTGCAATAGTTCTCAATTCCTTTCTATTCACTGTCTAAATTCCAATTGCTTTTTTTCATTCTTTCTTTTTCTTCTTCCTGCCTGTCTTGTTTCTATAAGTTAGTGCTGTGCACCTGCTCTGGCAGGAAATGTACAGTCTTCCCTGTTTTTAGAAAATAGCAGGAAAGGGGAAGATGGCTCAGTTCTGGGAGTTCAAGCTGCTGGGACACACTGCAGGAGCTTCATTTATCACCCTTTGTCCCACAGTGAAGTAGAAGTGGTTGTTTCCCAAAGTATTTCCAAGGTGCTGGGTGGTGCCTGGCTCTCCCCTGCACGTGTGGATTCCTGCTTCAGGCATCCCCACCAAGTCCTCATCCATAAGTACTCTCACATCCTTACCAAGCTCCACACGTGCTTGTTTTTGTTCATGCTGAAGACCTGGTTACCATATGATGGTTGAATCTTGCTTGTAGGATTCAACAAGGTTTTTTGGAAAGGCTAAAGCTGAAAAAATATCTGCTCTCTCATGGATCTCTGTGGGCTGCAGGAGAACCTCGGCCCTGGCACCTGGGGCAGTTCCTGCCCCTCCTCCTTTGCTGACCCTGGTGTTTGCAGGGCTGCTCCTCTCCTATTCTCACTCCTCTCTCCAGAAGCTGTTTTGCAGGGTTTTGTGCCCTTCTTAACTCTGTCATCCCAGAGGTGTTGCCACTGTCCCTGATGGGCTCAGGCTCCATTTCAGAGCCGATGGCGTTGGCTCCATTGGACATGGGGGGAGCTCCTGGCAGCTCCTCACAGAAGCCACCTCTCATCCCCCTGCTACCAGAACCTGGTCTCACAAACTCATACAAAAGACAACTAAGCTGCAAGCAGGTTGGTTTTACCATCAGCAGTCTCTAGCCCTGATCTCGGCAGTGGACTCCTATTAGAAAGTATCATTGAAACACAGGCAGTTGAAGGCCAGCATGGTTTGTTGTTCTTTTTCTCTTTTTCCCACTAAAGTTCCTTTGAAAACCTTTTTTGAAGCCTGTCATTGATGATATGACTAAAGATTCACCAAATCAATTGATGTTAACAACTGTTGGCTTGTTATTTAGGCAAAATACTATTGAGAGAAAGGCAAATGTTTCTCTGGAAAAGATATTCCATATTGACATCTGTTAGCTCATATCCAGGGAATAATTACTATCAAACACACAGAAGACTTCGGTTTTTTTCTTGAGCAATTATCTAGTCCAAATTCAGATTATTGTCTTAATTATATGGAATAGACAATCTTATTCCTGTCACTTTGCTTTGCCTGTTTATGTTCAGATGTATCTCTGTGCCCACCACATAATTGGCACTGATGTGTCTCACTGTTGTGTGTCAAGCAGAGGTTTTGGGGCTTTTGTTTTCCAGGCGTCTGAGAGAGTGACCAGAATTCTGAAAGAGGATATCATTAAACCATAACTTTGCAATTCACTTCTTTTCCCGCTGTGTTTGGTGTGAAAGTAATACAGTTTATACATCCTTATTATTCAAGACATTTTTATGACCAGTTTATCCTTTTGGCTTCAGGGATTTTTAGTATTAGCTTTCTTAACATTTGCAGTCTGTTATGTGGCAACAGAAGGGATAACATTATATTAAGAGGAAAGATTTGGGATATTCTTTTCTTGGATTTCAAATAAAAATAAAATTGCCATGCATAATGTATTTGGTCTTTATTTCAGATGAATTAATTCAGAATTGAGTGAGCTAGTTCTGTTCAGACCATTCAAAACACCTCCAAACATTCAGGCAGTTTGGAGTGTAGTAACTACATTTGTGTGTCTCTGGACTGTTTGCTCTCATTCTGCAACTTTAAACAATGACCTGCTCTCAGTTTTAGGGAAAGAAAATGTAAGAATTCCAAATGCCACATTTCTATGATAGTGAACCTCATCAGCCCAGAGCATAGGCTGGCTGAGGACAGTTTGTCTGCATTTAATTGTCAGCAGTGGATTTCTCAGTGTTACAATAATGCGAACCCTTAAATCAGTAGGAACAGATAACCATCCCTATCACACATTCAGCCTATGTCACTGTGCATATGATGTTGCAGAAAAAAGGGAAATGTAAATAAGATTCAGTTGAAGACTTATAATAGAGTGTTCGAACTGAATTTGTTTGAATTCTCAGATTTTGTGTCATTTCATAATGCAGAGGAACCCTGTTCTTGCAGACTCATTGGGAATCTTTTTGGCTTCTCATTCACATACCACGCACCCTTTACACACTTCATTACGCAGCTTTTCTTTACACAGCATGAAAATTCTTTATACTTCGTGTGTTTCTCTGATTCCTACAAGAGGGTAAAGCATCCTATGCTGGTTTGAGTACTCTTAAACGCTGTAGCTGAAGAGCTACTCTAGTGCACAATATCTGTGTGCTGTACTACGCTGTTCCACAAATGTTAACTGCTAGTGCAGTGTTCACACTCTGCATGGCCCTTCATAGCTCCAGCTGAGTATCTCAAAATGGTGACACTTGAATTTAGTGAAGACTTTTGGAAGTCGAGGCTCTGACTGCTATTTTTACTCCTCTGTGTGAACTGGATTATAATACTCATCTACCATCTACAAACATTGATCAAAAATTATATAGTTTGGTAAAGAAGTTAAGTGCTATGAAAATTATTAAAGTTATCATTGTTCCTTCACTGCTTATTACAGAGCCCTGTCCTCCTGGCAGTTTAGTACTCAGCACTGGTTTCTTAGAAGTGCAATATTAATTTTTTAAAAAGAACATCAAATTCTATAAACCTGCTGGTTTTTTATAGCAATTTTGACATTTCTGGAAGATGTTGTCTAATCAATCATTGAAAAATTCCACATAGTTTTTGGAAGCTGGATCTTGCTACATCATCTTAGTATTAACTCCTAATAGCACATCGAGGGGCCTTTCTGTCTTGATGAGGAGTAAGCAGGTAGGTAGAGACCAACATCTTCTCTGATTTCAGATGTACAAATGATTCAGGTGTTGAAAGAGGAATCTGGCACAGAAGGGTGAAGGAGCCTTCAGTTAACCTGGGCAGTCTGCCTGGTGTTGCAGGTCGGTGTCTGCCTCAGGCAGGCAGGAAGCAGTATGGGTTAAGAGCAGCAAAGACATGTGGCTGCCTAGGGTAGCTGTTCTGAAACTTGTCCAGCCAAAACCAGTACTTGATTCCTACAGCAGTTTATTTGAGGAATTTACAGGCTATCCAGCACTACACGTTTTAAGGACTACCTAAACAAGCAATTATCCAGGATGTTTCAGGGAGAGTTGATCCTGCCTTGGGGCCCGTGAATGGTCTGGAGATTCTTTTCTGTGTTTCAGAGAACAGCTCTAAACATAAAGCTGTGATTAGTAATTTTGTAAGGGCAGTAGTGTCTTGACTTTGGATGTTTAAGATTGTTCTCATAAAATGACAGTTTGTGGAGGTAGAAAATACCTGTTAGGGCACAGAAACATCTTGCAAAGCTGGATAAAGTTCACAAAGGCATGTTGTGTTTTTTGTCCCAGAAATTTGTACAAATACTTTGCCTTTAGCCAATAGAGCAGTTCATTGTTCTTTTAAAGATACTGCAGGTTTTGAGTTTGTAAGAGTAATTTAGGCATTTCCCCACATTTTTATTAGCTCTGCATTGGTGAGAAAATACAGACTAATAGAACTTTAACTAGGATTTTTTTCTAATGTGCCTTTGCAGTTTTGCAGAATTAATATGAAATGACTATTCGTCTTTTAAAACACTTAAAATATTGAAAAGTCATTCTTCCATTTCACTGAGGCATTTTTAGAGACTGATAGCATATTGACAATATTTATGAAAATGGGAGGACAATTATGCATTTAAAATGCATAATTGAATTGTCTTGATTTACAACCAAAAGTAAAATATTTTTCAAGAGCATATGTAGTATTGAGTCCTAAGTAATTGATATGTAAATATACTTTAACATGAATCTGCCATTATTTATGGGCACTGACAAGTTGAATGCCTTTTGGCATTTTATAGTAGGCTATAATGAATCTTAGAAACTGGATATGAAAATAAAATTCCTAAGCAAGAGGAAAACTTGCAGTGATTTCGTAATTGCTTCCTTTGTGGCAGAATAGGGAAAATTCACAAATGTTTTTGTAGATGGTAAATGCTGGCAAGTTTGCGGAAGAACCACAACGCAAACTGAGCTGCTAGGTTTGGATGGAATTTGAAATGTTTGTGTGCTAATTACCCTCTCTGTAGTGTTGTCCCTTCTAAAACAGAGGGAGAAGAGCCAGCATTTCCAGTTCCTTGGAACACAAATGGCATCTCCCTCCAGAGCTGCTCTCTGGTCAAGGCTTGTTGCATTCTCCTGCTTGTTTGAAGGTGTGCTTGATTAGTGACCAAAGTGAGAAAGGATTTTGTTACTGGCTTTGGTTGTTAGTGCTTGGGATTGGAGAATGTGGACTTTATTGAGGTATCCAGTGATGAGCCAGGATGGCTGAGCCTGTGGTGGGGTGTTTGAGAAGTACCTGGGAATGGTCATGGGACAGTACCTATCTCTTGTAATGTCACAGCCTGATGTCAACCTCTCACTCCAAACCAGGGCCTCAGATGGAAGGAGATGGATCCAGGCAGTAAATCTCCACCCTGAACACCTTCCCAGCCCCTCTGACTGCCAAAGGCCTGCTGCCATGTCCAGAGTGTGCAACAGAATGTGCGGTTATATCTGCATGTCTTGGGATTGCCCAGCAAAAGGAAATGTCATGTAAAATACATCAGAAAAGTGTTTAATCCTTTACTGGAGTTTCCAAATTGATTAAATTTTGAAAATTTATATGACTCATTTCACAATTAGCGAGGATAAAAAGAGAAGATATTTTAGGAAACTCAATTTGGTAATTCATCTTGGTGAGATGAGTAATTTATTATGAATCTACTTTTAGATCATCTATCTAGCACACATACAGGAGAATGAAAGACAAATAATCTGATAATACAGGTAGGAACTCGTATATTAAAAGAAAAGTTGTAGGTGTCCTTACTTAAACTCTTCTGTAGAGAAAATCGTGTTTTAATTCTCGTTATTTTTAAGTGGGTGTTATGGCTGTCTAGGAAAGTGTTTGTTCTTTCAATCAAAAAGAAGAAATTTAATCACCTTGCCTCCATCTGTTGCTGATGAACTGGCCCAGATGATGAAATGTGTATCTCGAGTAGGTGCTTTCAGCCATTTGCGCTGGGTTAGGCACACTCTTGTGACAGTGAAATAAATAACAACTGATTTTACTTATCACTTCAGAAGCACCCTGGATGAATGGAGCACAGGTAGATAGGACTTCATATTTTTCCTATTGATAAGACTCAATTTGGAGAAAAAATGGTAAACTATGATAAAATTAACAAGCATTTTCCCATCATAAAATTATCTTTTAATGACAGAAGGGCCTGATATTGCTAAGATTTTTAGAGTAAAGATACTTCTATACTGTTTTTTTTTTAAAAAAGTTTATCATAGGATGATGGAAAAGTTTTGGAAAAGACAAAAATTATTTGAAATACAGCTTAATGAAAGAGGACAAAAGCTATTTCTCTTGAATCTGTTTTGTTTCAGGTAGGACTGAATCATTTCACAACTTCATATTCATGCTCAAATTCAACAAGAATTCAAACCTGTTTCAAGTTTTAATATTTTATTATCTATTATTCTGAGTGGATGGATAAAGCTGAAATAAATGAGTCTATTCACTTTTAAAGCTTGTCATGTGCTTAAGTAGTTGGCAAATCAAGTCCACATCTACCACAAATGAGTAGCTTTTAGTCTTTTTGCTAGAGGTTTAGTTTCATCTTATTAAAAACTATCCTCTTATAGGAAGATAAACGTGGCCCTGTTCCTCAAAAGACATTGCATTTTTTGTAACTGTCATACTCAGCAGTCTCTAAAGTCAGGTGTTTTCTTTAGAGTGGTGTGAAAAGTGAACAGCTTATATCTTTTAGTGCTCCTCCTTTTGATAGCAATCTGCAGAAAACAGAAGTTATTCCATTTCATCTTCTAGTGGCCAATTCTTTCATGTTTATAGCCTGGGATGAGTGTAGGAATATTCCCAACAGATTCTGTGGGCATCTTCCCACAGTCCCTTCAGTTTCTCAGGGGTTCTGCAGATTTGGGTGGCTCCAGTGGTGGAATTAACAACTGTAAGTAGGGAATAGTGGAGTGCAGAGTCTGTGTAAAGCTGCGCGAGGGTGTAGAGGATGAGGTCAGCAGAAGGAACCACTTCAGTCAAAGCTGGGCAAAGCTGGGGACTGTCTCTGTGAATATACTGGATTTTGTGGTTATCACACGGTTATGATCATACACCAAACCTGAACTATCCTGGAGAAAAAGCACATAATGTGCTGTTTGTGTCAGGGGCAGTGAGCACGTCAGTCACTTGATCTTTCAGTGACTTTGGCTTAAATTAAATGTATAGCCCTAAGCTTAATCAACTTTTTGAATTTTCTTTAGGGTCTACCTAATACCTTTAGGGAGGGAAATAGTTTTCCTGTGGGTGTTTTGTTCATTTGTTTTGCAAGCTTTTCTCTCTTTATTAAACATCCACATGCATTTGTTTTTCTGTCCCAAACACCATAGCAGACTCTGGTTTAACTCTGGTGAACAGAAAGCAGGACATATTTGCTCCCTATTTTTCCACTCCTTTTGTGACAACTCAAAAGGATGTTTCTTCTCCGTCCCCTTTGTTCAACAGAATTGAACTCTTGCTTGCTATGTGGGTACCTTTAAAAGCACTGGAGGGGAAAGTAGTCTTAAATATCTGTATTTAAGGAATGCATTCCCTCTCCATTATTAAGATGACAGTATGGATTCCTTTCTAAAATGTGGACAGAAAACCCACTGAATTGCTGGGGAGCTACCTGTGGTCGTGGCTGCCCAAGGAAGGGGTTGCATCTGGGAGAAGGCAGCAGGTGGCCATGGAGCTTGAAGGTGCAAACTGGGCTCCTGCTGCCTTTCAGCACGGGTTACATGGCTGGGGCCCTACACAGCTTCTGCTTGTCATGGGAAAAAAGGGTCTCAATCCCCAAGCATTTTCCTATGTCTATTGTAAAGCAGAATGGAAATGCAAAGCTGGTTTTTTTGTTGCAATGGTAGTACCTAAATGTTAACAGAAACTGTCACTTTAACTGAAGGGTTTCATTTGGAAATCTTGAGATCCTTTTAATGGAAACTGTCGATTTTCCTTGGGCTTGGTGGACAACCACACATTTCAGGGGAAGAGAACTGACTCAAGGAAAAGAGCTAAAAACTTAGTTTTTCATGAAATTTTTAATGGGAAAAGATTAAACCATTTTGAGCCAAATTACTTGGAAAATTCCAACTAAAAGGCAATTAGTGCCTGTATGTGGAAAGACAGGTGGATAATGTCTGGCCAGATAGATTTCACTGAAATTTCCAAAATTATTCAGATGTTTTCAGCGGAAAACCACCAAACGTTTTAAAGATTTTTGTTTTCAAGCAATTAGAGGAGTTGATTAAGTATAAGGTAGCCTTACTTGTTGCAAATAGTCGTATAATTTGTTCTATTTGGCCAGGATGGAGCGGGTATTGTACTACTGCAGCTATTCCAAATGAGTTTAAAAGACATTTGACTGCTTTTACAAAACCATTTTTACCTTGAATCTTCTTCTGTGGCTGTGGTATTCTTTTCCATTTGCATACATATTTTACTCATAAAGTACTTATTTACAAATAAGTAGAGGAAAAAGAGAACTTTCTTTTTAATTTTTACATGCAGCTTGCTACAGTGAAGGTGTATCTGTGAGTAAATCTGCAGATCTGTACCCGGCTGCTGCTCTGACACAACTCGTGTGCACATTTCCACAGCCTGTTTTGTATGCAGTGCTGGCTGTTGCTGTGCTTTAGGAACCATTTCTAATTATTTAAGGGTAAGCCTGAGTAACCAAAGAGCTGCAGAGCACCAGATGTTCATTCCCTGGGAATGTGGGGGAGAAGGAGCCTCTGTTGCTGCAAAAATACTGCTCAGGGCAGAGGAGCTGGAGCTGTTGTGGCTCCCACCATCCTCTGCCATCCTCCCCGCAAGAACTCTGTGGTGCCTGAATGCAGGAAACACAGCAATCCTGCTATCAGTGCCATAAAAGTGGATTTCTGGGTGGCTGATAGGTGAGCTGAGCATGGAAGTCAGTATTCACTTTACCAGGAAAGGGAATGAAATCTGCACCTTCAGACAGGGCCCCGCTGAGAAGGTTGATAAGCATAAAGCTCTGTCTTGTGACAGAGTGATGCCAGCCCTGTGATTAAAGCAGAAACCTTTGTATGAACTACGAATGGCACTTGTGAATGGTAGATTTGGAATTAATAGTGATAACAAGGGAAAAGCGTAAAAACATCTCATTAAGAAAATAGATTATATACAGGCTTATGTGGTGCAAGTTTTAATCTAGACAAGATTAAAACTTGAAAATGCTGAGGATTTCTTTTTTCTTAACTAAATCTTGATTAAGTCAACCTTCCAGAATACTGTTATGGGCCTGTAAGAGGCAAAAAAAGAAGAATCAATTATTGGGTAGAAATGAATGAGTGTGCAGAGTCAATATTTTATAGTAGGTGGTGAAAGTTGAATGCCTGATGGCCAGCAAATCATTTTATTTAAAGGTTTGGGGCTGCAATGCTTGACTTCTCATTGAAGAAATATAAAGGAGCAAATTACTATTTGCTGAAAAGTCACAGAAATCTTATCAGAATTGTTTCATTCCTGCTGCTCCCTGGAGGTTTTCCTCTTCAACCATTGATTGAGTATGTGCTCTCTGAATTGTGAAGGATTTGCCTTTAATCAAAACTTCCATGGGGCTCTGCACAGTTGTTCTGGGATTTTTGTGTGTATTTCTTTGAGAGAATCTCAAATACATTTTTGTTTTCACTTAGTCATACAAACTGTGGAAGTAATTGAACTGAGAAGATAAAAACATTTAGAGCAAAGATGGTGTCTACATATCAGCAACATTCCTTTAACTCTCTTAATAATGCTGAATATCTTTTGAACTTCCATAAGAAAAGCAGATCGGTTCAGCCTTGTTCCTTGTTGGAACATGTGGAACAGCTTCCACCTTACTGACCACTGCAGTGTGAGGCTTTCCATCAAAGAACTTCCTTCTGCCACTTTTAATATCAGTGGTCAGCTCTGTCATTCCCTCTGTAAAGAACTATTGGAAGTTTTGACTCAAATCCAAGGAAAAAAGGATTTTTTTGTGTGAATATGTTTTTATATTTGATGTCCTCAAAAAAAAAAAAAAAAGGATTACATTTAGAGGGAGATTTTCTGCAGCTTGCTCTTATTACGGATAAAATGTGCTGCACTTTTCCACCTTTGTTTGACACCTAAATTGGTATTTCATTTATTTTTTAGTCTTGCTGAGTTCAGTGTGTTTTACCACACAGGACTCCACAGTGCTCACCATAAAAAGGTGGCCACGAAACTTCCATTATTCATAATTTACCATATCAAACCAAAGGAGAAAATCTGGCACTAGTTTGATTTCAGTAGAAACTATTATTAATATCTTGCTGGTATCGGTGCTGCAGTTCTGTACAGGGAGAGAGCTTCCCTTTGCATGAAGTTGAACAATACCAGTGCTAGATTGTCCCAGCAAGCCAAGAAGAGCAACTCCACTACTGAATTCTCAGGTGCAGCATCTTGCCATATAAATCAAACCCTGTGTAATTCTAGTGTCAACTTCCTGGTCAAAATCTCAGCCCTGGTGTTGAATTTAATTACATGGTGGATAAAAAGCATGAAGTGCTTTCATGTTATTTAGGAAATCGTGGTCATGACTACTAAATAGTTTTTACTATCCCCTGAACTTGGTACAGGTATAATTGTTTATCACTCACCAAGTCCCTCATTTTCTCACTTCTTACAGTCAGAGGTGCTGTAAGGCCCCAGAGTCACGATACCACCCTCAGCTGAGGAAGAGGATGTTAATCAGAAATCAGGGGAGCTTGGAATCAAGCTAAAAGTGCTTCAAAGGTGGGGCTCTTTTCCCTCTCTTAAGAGAAGAGAAGAGAAGGAAAATGATTAGTGAAAATGATTGTGCCATCTCAGTTCCTTCTCTGTTTTTTATGTACTTCATGAGCTGATTTGCTCCAAAAGAAAATGTCAAAAATGAATTATTGTAATATAAAAGAAAATACTGGCTTGGTCAGCTCTTCCTTCTCTAGAGGTGCATTTTATATGCTAATGCAATTTTTTGGTTACTTTGGTGAATTGTGTTTGCAGAAAGTGGGGATTTGTTTTGGAAGTCAAATATTCCACTCCAGTTTCACACGAGGGAGGAGGGGTTGGTTGGGTTGGGGATTTTTTAAAAGCATTTGTCAGGCCAGAACAGCTCTAGAGGCTTTAAGTAAAGTGCTGATTGCCCTGTCAATCAGGGTGCTGAGGAACTGGGAACTTCACAGATTGATGCTTGACAGAATAATTAGAAAACTGTCACTTGAAGTAACCACTCTGGTGTTCCCTAAAGAAATGTGCTGGTGCCAAATGTGTGCTGTCCAGATCTAGAGGTTAAATGTTCAGTAAGACAAAACATAGCATGTCACCAGAGAAAATTACTTCCAACATGCTGTGGAAGTGATGCTCCTCAAGTCCCTAAACAGGGACTAACACAGTTTATTGAGCTTACCTGCTTTGATCTTGCTCATGTATTCAAGAGCTTTTCAGCCCTGAACAAGGGGGTTTAACTTGGTAACCCACTGAGGCATTATCTACCATTTTAGATAGCAGAGGGTGTGAAAGGGTTTGAGGCAAAAGCACTTAAAGCTCTAACAGTATTTTCCAGTTCTGGAAAGGTTTTAAGGCAATTCTCTAAGTATTTTTGAGTACTTCTCACTTAAAATAAATGGAGGCAGGTAATATCACAAGTTTCTTTCTTAATCCCTAGCTCTTAAAGAAACTTGGAAGTATTTTTCTGATTTGTGTTAGTTTGGAGACTGCTCTGAGGAGCACAAGTCAAGGGCTGTGACATTTGTGTGCTTTGGTTTTCACTCGTGTTAGTGCTGCATGGTCTGCATGGGGGCTGGCATGTCAAGGCTTCTAGGAATCAGTTGTGGAATCCCAAGCTGGAAAGATCCAAGTAAGGTCTCTCCCAGGAAGAGTTTGTATTGTAGAAAGCCGTTCTCCAGAATGAGCAAAGTAGATTTGCAACCACACTTGCATAGTCACTGAGTTGAGGTTTGCCTAATTTGCAGCTTGGAGTTTATTTTAAGGTGTAAGGGGCTTTTTCAGTATTAATATTGAATTGCGTATGGATTCTCCAAGTAGTAAATACAAAGGATAATTCAAGATTTTAATTGAAAGCAGGCACTTTCCTATTTCATTTGGAATTTTATAGGAAGATGGGCTTTATTTTGTCACTCCAATGCCTAAGATCACTTTTTGTACGTGAGAGTGGTTTCCTGATTGCTGTTATCTGTAGGGCTGAATCCTGAATAGTGCAGTTCTCCTGACAAGGAAAAGCTGCTTCAATAAGTTAGAATGAATGAGTGTAGATGCTCAGGTTGCATTTCTCAGCAGTCACACTGGAGCTGCTGAGACTGTGTTTGCAATGGATCTGTCAATCAGAAGTGCAAGTGTCTTTTTCTTTGAACATTACAGATACTGAAGGTCAGTGCTTCTATGGATTTAGCTGAGAATAATTTTGAAATTTCTATTTTCAGAGTTGGAAATGAAATTTCAAAACTGCCATAGGGAGAGAAAAAGCTTTATTTCCATGAGCAGTCAAGAGCTGATTCTCTCCTCGGTGAGATATTTCTATTATTTATAAATCTCCTGGTACTGGAGTGTTAGTGCTGGTTTGCATTAATCTACTAAAATCATGCTGGATCCTTAATACCTGTTTAGCTCTTTTCTGTGCAGAGTGAATTGAACTGATCTTTTTTCCTAGGTAATGCATCTATGCAGTTATGCACACGTACAGAGCCTGAAGCAGTGTTCTCTGTGTGCACACTGGAGCCAGGTGTCCAGGGCCAGGCTGGACGGGGCCTGGAGCGACCTGGGATGGTGGAAGGTGCCCCTGCCCATGGCGGCGGGTGGAACGAGATGAGTTTTAAGGTTCCATTCTGTGATTCATTCTAACACAGCAGGGTTCCTGTGGTCACAACAGCTCTGTAGCAGCACTTCTTGGAAAATCATTCTCGGAAGGCAGGAGGAGCTGTCTCAGCTTTCAAGAAAAACTGGAGTAATTTCATTCAGCTTAGAAAAACCATCAGGAATAGGTGAGATGGGGATGATCTGTTTCTTGAGACTTAGGATCAAGGCAAAGAACTTGTTGAAGGCAGGATTCCTCTCTTGCATAAGGTGGGATGTGAAGACAGAATCCTTCTCTTGGGACTGTGTCTGAAAGGTCCAAATTCTGCTGGAGTTGGAAATTTCTGAGTTACTGTTCTTTCTCAGCTGCTGTCTGCCTGCAGAGTGAAGGGAACAGGTTTCTCCATATGTTGGATGCAATGCAGTGAAGCACTGATTGTCCACTGGGTCAGAGTAGTTGGTGCAGCCACAGATAGAATACACATTTCAGTACAGTTTATGTCGTTTTTTACCCAAACCACCCTTCAGATTTCAAAATGGTACATAAACTAACTTTTCACTGACACAACTTTTCACCTGCTGCATCAGTGACAAAATTGTTTCTACAGAAACTGATTTCCTCCAAAGACCAACATCAAAAAGCCAAAAAATCAAATAAATGGCATGAAATAGAATGTGATGGTGCAGATGCTCTATCTTTATGATTATTGTCACTCATGGGGGGAAAATCCACGTAGGACATTCCTATCTCTGGCACCCATTAGAGATGTTGTCACTTCAAGCTCACAGCAATGAAACCTTTAGAGGCTCCCACATCATCTCCTATTAATTTTTATTCCCTTTTTTTTTCCCTATCACACATACCAGTTTTCCATGCATGTTTCATACACACTTTTATCATAACAGTTTCAAGCAAACTTCCCTTATCTTGCTGCTATTCTCCAGTCCAGAGTTTTTAAAGCTCTAGTGTACCTTTCCTATCCTAAGCTGCAGTAAAAGTGTTCTCTCTTTTTTCCTTGTTAATATTTTTTAAAGGATTTTGTGAATTTTGATTGCATTTTGTAAATATGTGAAAAGGGAAAACTTTTATTTCCTGTCCTTTGAAATCATTCTTGTGTAGATTTTGATAAATTGAACCTGGCATAAATGCCTTCATTTTGTTCCTCCGTCAAACTTCTGTGTCTGAATAAATCAAAGCAAACATCAAAAATAATGGAGGCAGGGGGTGAAAGAGTTATAGGGAAGTGGTAAAAAATTATATTCCCCGGGAGGAGGGACATTCTGAGCATTTTGAAGTGTATAAAAGGTGTAAACATGAAGGAGGGAGTAAAGTTATTTAATCTTAGTAAAACTGGAACTAAACACTTTTAAAAACAAGGAGAAGTGAGTATCATCAAAAAAAAATCCAATCAGCAAGAGCGTTATAGTGTGTGACTTTGATCCTGAAATTAGCTTGGTGTGTGCACTTTTGATGAGGCAAGGAGTCTGCTGAGTATGTTCTTCCCTTACTCAGTCTGCATTTCTGTTTGCAGAGTCCTGCCAAAAATCACTTCATATTTGAAATAAAGTGCAAGCCATCTATTTGGAAAACTTTAAAAGTAAGTAGGCTGAAAAAGGAAAGATATTTCATGGTCTGTCAAGTGAGTAACTGGAACTCCTCCTAGGTGTTTTTTGGGGTTGAATTAGTGATCTGGTTGCATGCACAGAAGATGGCAGGTGGTAAATGCTATTTCTGTAGGCTGTGGTATAATTCCAGATTTGCATCTGGAAACAGGATCTGGCTTCAAATGTGTTCTCTCAGTATGCCCAAAGTTTTGCAGGAGTTTCCTGTACAGCTCCTCCCTCGTCTTCTGAGTTTTTATCCTTTCCCATGTGGGAATTTGTATTTCTAACATCTTTCCATTCCTCCTTTATAGATTGTCTTTTCAGCCCCTGCACCCCAATTTGCAGTGGCACTTCTGAACATGGAGCCAAACCCACCTCCCTGGTAGGAAGTGGCCACCAAGTACATTTGTATTCAACACCTTGCTGGTGGAGGAAGCAGAGTCTGAAAAAATTAGTAAGGAAATGGGAATGGTGTCATTTAGTGCCAATAGCAGGGGTTCAATCCATTCACTTAAGAGCTGGAGTCAATGATGCCTATGTGTCCCTTATAGCTCAGAATATTCTGGGAAGGTGTGTCTGGGTGAGGTTTTGTCAGATTTGGACTGTGGGTTTTATATTATTTTGTCTTTAGAGATTGTTAAAACTCCCCAGCTCTTCTCGAAATTTACTCAATACTTAGGGGAAAAGTCAGTGTCAAAGTGTCAGTGTCCAGTGCTGAAGGGTCCCAAGATTGGGATCCCAAAGTAGCTTTGAGGAGATCACAGAGCTTGTCAGTCTCTGGGACAGAACCATGACACACACATGCCCACGCTGTTTTCCTTTGATTTGTGATGGATATTACCTTTTTTAGAGTTAATATTTTCGAGTTAATATCTTTGTTTGTAGCTTTTATAGCAGAAAGGAAGTGATACATTTCTGTCTATGCCTATTAATTTTCTATCTTTATTTCCCGGTCAACACACACCACATTTCTGCCTTATCTTAACAGCAAGGCTTTGCTGGTGATGGAGTAAATGTTCTAATTGAATCCCTCCAGTTGGCACTCTAATAGCCTGTCAATTTGCTCACATTTGACAGCCAGCCCTGCTGCCTTCACAACTAATGCTCGTTGAGTGCCAATATAAATGAGCGTGATAATAGTCTGATATTATGTCTAGTCTTTTTCTAAATTTAATGTCAACATTTTTCTGAATCTGTTGTGGTGTTTTCCTCGAAGAAAATGATTGAGGAATAATGAAATCTTGCTGTGTTTGTCCTATCTGTGGACCATGAACCCTAAAATGAATTTTTCATTTTCTTTTGAACATCAGAGTTGTGAACACTTCGTAAAACATATCCTATTAGCTAGAGCATTACAGTAAGGAAAGAATGTACAACTTGATGTCCATTTAAAAGAATAAGAGAAAGGGGTAGAAAAGGGTGAAGAAAGACTATCCTTTATATGATGGATGGGCTGCCTAGATCAGATGTGTCTAAATTAGATACATTTGTATAATTGACCTTCTGAATGGATATAGATTAAATGTGATTGATGATGTCACTATTTAAAGAAAGACTTCATTTTTTGCCATTTTTGATGGCTTATTCTGTTGGCATCCAGGAACAATAAAGCAAATCATTTGTCATGACTTTCTAAAAGATTAATAAATGGTGTGGAGGAAAGGTGATGGGTTGTGATGGTTGCGAGGGTGCTGAGGCCCTGGCAGAGGATGCCCAGAGCAGCTGTGGCTGCCCCTGGATCCCTGGAAGTGTTCAAGGCAAGGTTGGACGGGGCTTGGAGCAACCTGGGATAGTGGAAGGTGTCCCTGCCCATGGCAGGGGGGTGAGCTTTCAAGTCCCTCCAGCCCAAACCATTCTGTGATTCGATGATTTTTATATGCTGTACCACTTCAGTGTACAAAATTATGTACAGGGGAATGTTGAGTTTAACAGGCTCTTGGAAGAGATTTGGAATGGAATGTATGAAAAGTATGGAATAGAAACCTGGACTGAAATCTAGGTCTCTCTGTCCTCATCCTACCGTAGCACTCTTCCTTCCTTAAGCGGTTTAACCTAAACAGGTAAAGAATGAAAGGAAAGAGTTCTCTGGAGGTGGCAATACTCTCCCAGTTACCCAGAGGCAGAGCTGTGTTAGAAACCAGGCTGTGTGACCTGAGCCGTGCAATGCCACATCCTCTGCTGTGCTCTCCTGCCGGCCTGAGCTGAGGGAGAGCCCGTATTTATAGAGGTGTCAAAGACATGCTGGCTGAAGAAGGTTTGCTATCCGTATTTTGACAGGAAAGGAGATGTTATTTATTAGTGCCCAAAACAAATAAATGCAAATAAACACAAATAAATGCTATTCTTTGGTAAAGTTGAGGAGAATCCCTGTAAAATGAAGTCACTTTCATCTCATCTGTCTGCTTTGTTGAAATAGAGGTCTATGAAGAGAAAAAGGTTACTTTTTGAGATTTAATGCCCTGAAAATTTACAGGTTTGATGCTTAAGCAGTAATAAGTGAAGCATTAAGGCATTTCTTGTGGATTAATGACTGGCTGGGAGGAGTTGATGGTTTGAAGACTAGCTGAGGACCATTAACCTCCCCTGCTCATTAATCTTCAAAGGCTGCCTTGAATACTGAGGTCATCATTGCTATGGAAAATAAATATTTGAGGAGGGGGAGAGAGGAAGGATTATACAGACTTCTAAAATATATGGTTTGAATGGTTTAGTAGCTACTCTATCATATGTCATATTGTAGGTAGACAGTCACTAATATTATTAGTCTACAGGATTAATAATAGTTTTGAATTTTCACTGCTCAGGCGGCTTTTATTTTTATTCACTAATTCAACCAGAAAATTCGTAACATCAGGGTAGCTACAGTTGTAGAAGTGTGACTGTAGGGTGCGTACAGCTGCCTGGTCAGAGAACTGGCCATGTAATGGTTCTTTTAACATTGTTTTCATGTTTAAAGGAGATGTCATGGCTTCCATTAAACACCCTTTGCTCTGCAGCCTCTTCCTTGTTCAGGCACATGGTCGGTACCATGTGCCTGTGTCTTATTTCCCTGCCAAAGGATGTACCATTCCTTGATTTAAGTGCTCAGCAGTGTTATTCTCAGCAGTTCTTCACAGAATAACGTGATGTAGCATTTCATTTGCTGCAAGTCAGCTTTGCTGTGTGGATGAAAAGGGCTCAAAGTGGCCTGTGTGCCTCAAATACAAGTGAAAATCAAGCTGGCAGTCCTGCTGCTGTTCACAATTCCTGGCCTCGAGCTGCAGGACAGAGAACAGTGACACCTGGAAGAGAGGATGCACATTTCCCGTCTCACCTGGAAATGGGTTTTTCCAGCAACCTCCTAAATGCACTGCTTTTATATGCTCTTTGTCCCAAATTCAGTGCATGAGTGTTTGTGCTATTAAAGGGGAAATGACAGCTGAAAATCAGCTCATGTCTGTCTTTGTTAGGGTTAAAAACCTGAGCAAATTCATGAGCAAAAATTTTGGGGCAGGGGTTTTTTCCCCTCTTTGCTCCATTCAGCACAGCTTTCCATACATGCTGAGCTTCTTTTCCAGGTTGAACTCCCCTGCTCTCATCTTGTGTCCTGCCATCACAATGAGCAGTCAAGGGAGCAGCTGATGGATATTCTGATGATCAGCTACCGTGTTACTCTAGAATTAGAACAAATTTACGTCAGTAATATGCTGAAAACACTGAGGTACATGGAGGTTATACAATCCCAAATCTGTATGTGCTCCTTGAGACAGATTTGAAGATTAGGAAAGACCTTTAAGATCATCTAGTCTGACCTCCCACAAACACTTAAACAAAAATCCCTGCCTCAAGGTCAGAGTTCTGTGATTGAATTAGCATATGTCTTTTTTAGAAGAAATTCTCAATCTTCATCAGTAGTTTAGGCAAATACCACATATATTCCTGGAAGCTTTTCCATAGTTAATCTACTGTAGTATGTTACCTTCTGAAGTATTAGCTGTCTCCTGTCAAAAGTTATTCTGTGGTGTTCCCCTCAGTAGTGTAATAGAATGTATTTCTTAAGTGAGTTTTTCATATTCTGAGTAACTCCTCTGACTCCATTTTCTTGCCAAAAAACTGAGAATGTGAGACTTAAATTCAATGCTAAGAGGAGAAAAGACTGAGACAACCATTACTTTGTAGTCCTCATATTTTGCACAGGAGGGACTATCTGGAAAGCAGAAATTTCATGTAGATAGCAACAGCAAAATTAAGCTAAAGACTTCCTTACCAGTTGTGCATAATATCAAATTTGAAAGTGTGACAAAGATGCTGAAAGTCCTTTTCCTGGTTCAGTTTGTAAAATCTGCCTTTTTCTACTAAAACATTTTAAATGGGAGACTTTACCTCAAGTAAAAGATGAATTAATCAATTTAAGCCTAAGGCAAGACAAGGTATATGTCAAGTTACAAGTTTTTGGTGAAAAGCTGTCTGCTGCTGGGGTTGATGTGTGCAAGTTGCATAGCAAGCTATGCAATGGAATTGAAAACTTAAGAATAAATACATGTCTGGTGTTGAAAAGTGAATGAAACAGACTTGCACTGACACTTAGTGCTCCCAGGAAAGACTTTTTCATGTAGGAATGAAAAATTAATGAGAAACAGGTGACAACTGCAGCATCATGTTATACTGAAAACTGCTACCTGTAGCTTTTTCATAATTGGGAAACCAAAATAGCTATCCAGAAATCAATATAAGGGGGTTTGTTTCTTGGAGGGTTTGTACACATTTAAGTCTTTACTCTTTGCAGCTTTATGCAGTGTTGAATGGTGTCCATGCTTTTTTTTTTTTTTTGACTATTTTTTGAATGGACCAAGGTGCTTTTAGAAGAATGCTTATACAAATGCTTGCCATACATGTGAAGGCCCGAAAAGAACCAGTATAAGTGAAGTGAAAACCCAAACATCCTGATGACATCCACATTCAGCAAGCTGAACTATTGCATTATTCTGTGCTTTAAAACAGTTTGTGCTGCCTACACTGCAACCAATGACTGTAGCTAAATGTAGATCCTTACTGAGGAGTGGTATTGTTTGTAGTTTAACAATAAGTAAATTCATGTTTGTTTGTTTGGTAAATTCATGTTTGAGAGAATTCCAGTTCCTTCCTCATGTGAAGCATTATTAACTGTGAGCATTCACAGCTCTGCGATTAGATGGGTTTGTGGAGTTCATTTGTCAAATAATAAATGTGGGGCATAAAGTGTGATTGTAATTCTTCAGTGTTGGGTGGGGTGGAAGGGTTTGAACAGACACAAGAAGAACTTACTGGGTTTTGAGTTCAAAGCCTGAAGAGTGGACATTTATTTCAGAAGTAGCTTTGTAACTTGTATGTGAATTTTATACCAAAGGGAGAGCAGCAACCTCTCAGTGTAGAGCCATTTTGGCATTTTCTGCCAGTTCCAGTGTTCTCCAGAAGTCATTTTCACAGCTGCAGCCATAAGAGAAAATCAGGAATATTTGATTTGCTGAAGTCCTGGTAATCAAAGCCTAGCAGGCAATAATAGAGGCTGGCTATCATAGTGATTAACTGAACCACAGCTGTTTTGCAGAAAGGGAGATTTTATGGAAACTCGAAGTTCAGGCCAGAAAATAACTGAGGTCATGACATTGAATGAGGGCTCTTTGTAAGTATGTGCAAAAAACAATGGCCAGATTGAGGTGTAAGTATTTAGACCAAGAATCCAAACATCCTGGTGACAATCAACTGTCGTGTCTGTGGCCTTGCTTTGGCAATTTGCACTAAAGGATGATGTTGACTAAGCCTCCTTTGAAACACCAATACTGTGAGTTTGCTGTGCTCCAAGTGCCTGTCCTTGAAGGAAAAGAATACAGAATCAATAAACACAGGACATGAGCAAAAATATTGCCAGTTTGGATCTCAGAATCACAGAATCACCAGGTTGGAAGAGGCCTCTAAGATCATCAAGTCCAACTCATGCCCTAACACCTCAACTAAGCCATGGCACCAAGTGCCACATCCAGTCTTTTTTTAAACACATCCAGGGATGGTGATTCCACCACCTCCCTGGGCAGACAATTCCAGTACTTCACCACTCTTTCCATGTAAAACTTTTTCCTAATATCCAACCTGTATTTCACTTGGCACAGCTTATGACTGTGTCCTCTTATGTCAGCTGCCTGGAGAAAGAGACCAACCCCCACCTGACTACAGCCACCTTTCAGGGAGTTGTAGAGAGTGATAAGGTCGCCCCTGAGTCTCCTTTTGTCCAGGCTAAGCAACCCCAGCTCCCTCGATCATTCCGCATAGGGCTTGTGTTTCAAGCCCCTCACCAGCCTTACACCTCTGGATGTGTTCAAGAGTCTCAATGTCCATATCAGAATTGTCATCTCTACTAGTTATTCTATCTCTGATGGTAACCTTTAGCAGATGGCTAATTAAAAGAGAAACGTTAAAGAAACCCCTTAAGAGGCAATTACAAACCAAAAATAAAACATCTTATTCGGATTTCCCGATTTTTTTTTTTATTTACTAAAATGTTGCATTCACTTTTCAATTGTAAAATCCATATGCCTGGAGTGATTAAATATATTTGGAAAGATGGATCTATGTGATGGTTTTGGCCAAATTTAAGGGAAACTTCCAAGGGGAACATCTCCTAAAAAGGAGATGCCACTCCTCCCCCCTTNTTCTGGTGACAGGATTCCGTAACTTAGCAAGCTGGTCTCCTTCCAGGATAGCAGGATGGCCTTCCCAGTAGTTCTCTCAGCCTCCTCCTCTCTGGGCTCTTCTCCTCTCTCTTATGTGTTATCCCACCGAGGGTCAGCTGGTCTCTCACCCTTAGTGGAAACACCTGATCTGACACAGCTGTAACTCATCCAGGTCAAGTGGGGGCTGAATAATGTGGGATACAGCACAAATCACTCCATGGCAATCTAAGATTATCATTTAGTAGCAGTGGCTTGTTTTAAATGGTTTCATATATTCTCTGTACTTCTGATAGTGGTGACTATAAAAGAATGTTCTCTTTATGTGAATGAGTGAATATATTTATTGCATAGGGATTAATGAAATACAAGTATATTTATGTTGTTTGCTCTGTCAAATACCACACCTGTTTACCTTTGAATTCATTGGAATGAAGTTCTGCATGAGACTTTTTCTTATCTCTGCTGAACTGAATATTTGTAAGCCTATAGAAAAATAAAGAATTTTGCACGTGTATTTTGGTGCTTTGTTACACAAACTTGATTATCTGGGATTTGAGCCAGTTTTGGTTTTTTGCTAGGATGAGTAAACCACTCCCATGTACATTAATCTCAGTGCTCTACTTGAGCAGAGGAATTAATTCACAGGTGAAGGAGTGCAGGAACTGGTAAATCAGATCATTTCAATATTGCTGTATTGTTGTTCCTTCTATTTTCCATCAACTATAACCAGTTAATTTGCTTTCTTCAGACCACTGGTTGTATCACTCCTCGCCTTTCTAGAGAACTTATATTTTACATTAAACTTTGAGACATTCACTGGTAGATATCTGCCAAAGTGAAAACTGGCCCTTTTCATTTTGCATTTTGCTTTCCAAATCCAGCCTGTTTCACTCTTAATCCCTGGCAATTCTATTTCTTCCACATTGAGTTACTCTTTTGGTAACCTCTTGCAAAGGGACCTTTATAAATGCTTGTGCAGTTCAATTGCAGTGCATGAGTGGCCATAACTTGCTGACACAATTCATTCTTTAATTCTGAATTCCAAGGCCTCTTGATATATTGTTAATCAAATATTTGGGGTTTGTCATCTGGCTAGTTGAAAAATCAAGAAATAGTGACTATAAAGTATTTGAGTATTTATGAGAGATGTACTGACTGTTTCAACAAGGACCTATCACATTTTTCCAGTGCTTATCCTTTCTGATTTACATCAATTTTGTCTGCAGCAGTGTCTTGCCTGCAGTTGTGACTGGTAATCATCGTGTTTCTGAGATAGCTTTGATCATGTGCTCATAGAGGATTTTGTGAACAATCCATTTAATTCTATGTGATCAGAATGGTCCCAAATGAAAGGAGCAATGCAGTAATCACTGTACCATTTACTTTGGCTTTAATTTGTTGATTTTTTCTGTTTAAGTAGAAATTCTTCTTTATGCAGTTTAAGTAGTGTTTCACTCTTAGTTTTGTAACAAAACTGAGGAGAGCGTTTTTATTTACTGGCATGAACAGCAATTTTCACTCTGTTTAAAGTGTTTCTGGTGAATTACATACTATAGAGCAGATTTAAACACACACAAATTTCTTTTTGGATTACTTAATGAAAGTCCTTGGAGGTTTAGGTATGCTTCTAATTTGGATCAAAATTGGAACTAGTCAGAAGTTTGTAGGGCAAAGAGATTTTCTTGATACATTACTTTGGACAGTTCTTAAATTTTTTATCCAGGTTGTGTTTAATTCTGAACAGAACCAGCATTCCAGGAAATGCCAGGGAACAGCCTGTTGGTTTTTCTGTTAGGTACAATATAGGAGCTTTTGGGTGTCTTGAAGCAAAGTCTTGAAACATTGCCCAGTTGTTTGTGGAAACAATTAAATTCATAGGCTCAAGTCGAGGGACTAATTCAACAGTGTTTGCCAGTTTGCAACTGGCAGAGGATTATAAATGAGTGTATCTGTCAGCTGCAGACACTGAAGACAAACGACAAAGTGAAACTTTGATAATGAATGTTTTATTATCTGTTGTTATTCAAGAATCATTCTTGTTGACTTCATGGATTATAAAGTTAAATCAGTTCTCTGCCTTTCCCACTTCTCTTCCCATCACACCAAGGCAAATTAGTTTGCAATACTGTACATGAGTCACAGGTATCTAAACAAAATCATTGATTCTTAAGATTCTGTATGAAATTTCTGGAGCAGTCTCACATTAAGTCTGTAAGAAATTTGGTGTTTTGTTAGTTCAAGGTTAATTATAATGAAAAAGATCTTTTAGATGGAGGTGGCATCATGCTGTTCTAGTCTAGGTCTTGGCACATCTTCCATGTCCTTAATTGTGTGTGTTGTAGCTTTTTGTTTGTTTATTCTACCAGCAGAAGTGGTTTTTTGCCTGTCAAAGATGTCACTTGGTCAATATGACTGCATATTACTTTTATTCTGTTTGAATGTACTGAGCTTGTAAAGATCTTGTACATTTCCTTTTCCTATTGAAGTGGAGAAAAAAGCATACAAATGCTGCCATTACATTCAGAACTGTATTCAAGCAGCGGATTACATTTCTGGTCTACTTTGGATTAATATAATATTCCTACAAAGAATTTAAGTCTTTTCCCATGAGCAATATGGTTTTCTCTGTCTTCATATTGACTCCTAGTTGTTGGCATTTCAAAAGATTAAAGTAAGGTCTTACAGGGAGTGCAATCATACAGCCTTTCAGATCTAAACATCTTGTTGATATGGAAAGCAAACTATTCTTGCAAATTATTTAAGCCTGAAATTAGATAAGTTCTACTGAGTATTTTTTAGTATCTGAAACTCAGCCTTTATGCTTTCAAAATAAGACGGGATTTCAAGCAGTTAATTCCAATGACAACTTTTCACAGCTTAAGAGTTACCTTATTTTTGCAGAATTAGTCTTAACCCATGGCCTTTAACATTTTACCCACTCAGGCAGACATTTTTCAATTAATAAGAGGGGTGGCATCTTAGCAGTGAATATAGACAGGGAAGCCTGCAATTAATAGATAACATGAAACAATAGTTTTAATAGCCCATGATTGAGCGTATTTAATAAGTAAGGAGATTTTCTCACTTTAAACAAAGAATAAGTGAATATGTGTGGGATTAGCAGTTTGCATCAAGGGAATGCCATTGTCTGGGCTGAAAAGAGCTGCACATCTGTAGATAGTTGATAATTCAGATAATTATTCATTTATGTGTAGCTGACTATTTCATAATAAGAGGGGGTACAAGTTTGGGGGTTTATTTTTTCTGACTTTCATTTCAGATAGGGAAATGATTAATTACAGAGCTGTATTTCGTGTCGAGTTGTGAATAAATATGTTTAGCATTCATATGGTTGTTTACAAACAGGAAACCCACACCGCTTGCCAACAGTTTGATTAAAAAAACCCCATTCAATTCAATTCATCACTAATTCTCTGTAGGAAAGATCTTTACATTTGTGTAGTTTGGCATTTTATAATTAAATTCTTTTAAAACATTTTAATTAGGCAGAAGTAAACCAGAGTCCTTTTGTTTGCTCTTTGTAAACACTCAAAAGTGTCACTGAGGTGAGAGCTGTTGAGAGTGCTGCAGGGTATCTTGGCTTTGAAGAGTGCTCAGCTTGAGGTTTGTAGTGTGTGTCCACACTTCATTGGGAGATGGCTTTATCAAATCAAATAACAAATTCAAAAAAGCTTTTTCAGTTCAAGTTCCTCGACTATGTGTTGGTTCCCCAAAGTGTGGTAGAAATATTTGGGCTGACATCTCACAGAAATGTATTTGTGATGTTTTCCCTGCAAAAAAGAAGGACATCTGGAACAGGGACTTGAAGCAAAGCAGTTCGGTCATCAGCAGGACAGAAGCTAGGCAGGAACCTCTGCTGTTGGTGCTTGAAGAAAGAAAAGGTGGGAATGACACGGATTTGTAGGAACAAGCCCAGAGGAAGGCCACAGAGAGGATCTGAGTGCTGGAGTATCCCTGCTATGAAGACAGGCTGAGAGAGCTGGGGTTATTCAGCCTGGAGAAGAGGAGGTTCCAGGGAGACCTTGGAGCATCTTCCAGTGCCTAAAGGGGCTCCAGGAGAGCTGGAGAGGGACTTTCTACAAGGGCCTGGAATGACAGGACAAAAGGAAATGGCTTTAAACTGAAAGACGGTACTTTTAAATCAGATATAAGAAATAACTTTTTCCCAGAGAGGGTGGTGAGGCCCTGGCACAGGGTGCCCAGAGAATCTGTGGCTGCCCCATCCCAGGAAGTATCCAAGGCCAGGTTGGATAGTGCTTTGAGCAACCTGGGATAGTGGGAGGTGTCCCTGCCCAAGGCAGAGGGGTTGGAATAAGATGACCTTTAAGCTCCCTTCCAACCCAAGCCATTCTATGAATAAGATTATGGTGGGCCATTAAAGGCCTTGGAAATGAAGCCAAGGCTGTCCCGGTTAATCAGCGCTGCTATTACAGACTGTAGCTCAACACGAAACACCCACTTGGAAATGTTTTTATGTAATCTCCTTTTTATGTAATTCCTCTTTAGCCACTACTGTGCATAAGTACTTAAAAAGTAATTAACAGAAACTACATGCAATGCATGCATTAAACTGTTTCTGCCTGCATTAATTTCCTTGGTTATAACCATTTGCATTGTTTTCTTTTGAAATATGGACTTTCAATTCACTTCTGCAGTTTAGCCCAGATCACAAGTTTGTCTTGGTACTGTGTGTATTGGAAAACAAGGTGTGTTTCTCAGGTAAGGAAATAGATTCTAACCATGGGAATTTTTCTTTTTTGTGGATCATCCAGCAGGAAATTTAAAAAAAATGTCACCATGAGAAGATATAAATATGCAACTTCACTTTTATGCTCTCAAACTGTCAGATAAGTAATCTGCTTTGGATGTACTTGGTTACCTGATTTTGAGATTAAAAGGTATGAGACACTGCTGGACTTCTGTGCTTAGCATTAAATATTGCCATTGAATTTTGCACTATATTAAGGTTCTGAATTAATTTTTATTTGGGAGTTGCCTCTTTGTATCTTTGGAATCCTACACCAAGGAACTACGTTTAAGTTGCTGATACCCAGCAGAAAATCTGAATTTAGAAAAAGTGCTACTGAAGCCAAGTGACAGCTTTTGGCTGTGTGAAATGTGGTTGGTTGTATAACTGAGTATTTGCTGGCTATTTGTTTGTTTTCATCATACTTAGTTTCAAGTGTTAGGAGAGCATACATTTGAGGCTTGTTCTAACATTTTTTTGCAATTTAATGTGGGAGTTTTAAATTCTTACAAGCTTTTTCCAATTCTTGTTGAAATTAACAAGTCTAGGAGAGCCATTTTTTGAGAGAGATATTTTCTTTGACCATACTGCAAAATCACTTGTAAAACAAGGGAATATGGTTAACAAGGACACCTACAATTCCATGTGCTGTTCTGTACAGAACTGGGGTGAGATATAAGAAGCAGCCTGTGATTTACATGTAATTCCTGTTAATTTTAATGTGCTTTACTCCCCATGGCTGCCTTGAGCATCTCAACGTTGATTAATCTACAGTTAAATTACTTTATGCTGGCTTATCTGTGATTGTTTTAGGCTGACTCCATCTGTTTCTTAATGTAGCTCTATAACTTCTTTCACAGTTCAGATTTGCTGATTGTATCACCTTGGGGTTGGGGCTAAAACATTCAGTTCTGGTTTTATTACAAGATGCTTTGAAAAACTTGTGAAAAGTGGATGGGGGATTATTATTGAATAATTATTTCTCTGAAGGTGATATCCTTTTTAATGCAGAAGACAGGTGAAAAAAAGTTCAGTGAAGATGAAGACAATAGGTTAAATTATTAGGAAGAGTGAAGAGATATCACTGATTTGTACTTGTCAAAGATTCAGACCAATCTTTTCCCCCTTGCTTTAAGGAAAAAATGTTAAGTTGCATTTTATGATTTTGCAAGTAGCAAGACAAAAAAGTATGTAGAACCACTTTGTCAACTCCTGAGTCATCCCATTTTGCAATAATCCAGTTCTTAGCTTAGTTCTTAGCTTGTCATAGGTTAGCACAGCTTGGAGTGTTAATTAAGAAAAAAAACCTTCCACCAGCTAAGGAAGTGATGTTTTTTGCAAGGAGCTGTTGTAACTTCCTCCAAACTTAATAGAACCAATCAAGTAGCTAATTTGAATATTGACAGGTCTATTAAACCACTTAAGAAATTGGAACGCCTCTGTAAAAAACCCCATTTAAAGACGCCTAAGCCCGGCCTGCACTCCCTTCCTGCCTGCGGGACAGGTGACTTGGGGCCTGGGCTCCCTCGGCCTGCTGGGGCTGGCCTGGGCCTGGCCTGGGCCCGGCCATGCAGCCCTGGTGGGGACAGGGCTGGGCCACAGCCCTGCCTCATCCCAGCCCAGCTNTGGGACCATGCAGCATCTTCTCCAACCACCGCTTGGCCGAGATGATGTGACTGACAGAGAGAGATGAGTTCCAGCTTGCAAACTCCGGCCCGCCTAAGATTAACACTTCCAGTGCCGTAAGTTCCTCTCCCGAGATAAGGGAAGAGCAAAGACACATGAAT
>WEIT01023382.1:174228-232186 GCA_013389985.1 Dryoscopus gambensis | reverse complement strand
AATGAGAAGCCTGAACAGAGAGAGTTAGTGATGAAGTAAAGACCCTTGCTCCCAGGGAAGAAGAAGACCTCTGTTCCTAGAGATGAAGATGATCTTGGAGATAGATGAGGAGAACCTTTGCTCTTGAACAGCGCAACCTTAAAATAATACCCCAGTGGCTAGGATTGAACCCTTGAACAGTTGTGGGGAAAGCTGTACATGGAGGGAAGGGACTCACAGAACCAAGAGAGATCCATCCCGGGCAGCTGTTGTGCTGTGACATTGAAGCCATGAGAAGACTGCTTCTTGTGAAGAAGCCGCATAGCATAAGCAAAGGAGACTCTTCTCCCTAAGTGAACTGATAAAAGGCTATTATAGAGGGTGTAAACTGACTGAAAAAAAGGAGGGGGGAGGATGGGGGGAAGAAAGTGGTCTGAAGGTTTATTCTAACCCTTATTACTTTTTTTTCTTTTACTTCTATTAATAAAATTTTTTATATTCTTTAAAGTATGGAGCCTGCTTTGCATTTCTCCTAATTCTTATCTCACAGAAGGTAAAAATGCGAACTAAACCACTACACATCCTATTTGTGGGGATGTTATTACTGGCCATTAATTTTTAAACTGTCATTTTTTAAGTTTAAATTACTTTATATAAACCTTGCAGAAGATAAAGATCATTATCTGTCTTTCAGCAGTCCTGCCCAGAGCTGAATGTCTTTAATACATAATGCCAGAGTGGACAGCATTTGGAAGAGGCATTTCTGGAGCAAAAATTCTCACTAATATTGAGGTGGAAGCAAGTCCTGCTGGTCACCAACTGCTGGTGACCACTGGGAGAAGTGTGAGCTGCTGGGTGGTCAGGGAGTGTTTCAGGCTGAGTCTAGCAAGGTGGGAGGAGAATGTCCTAATTCTGCTTAGGCTGTGTTCCATCTGGAGCTTGGAATGTCCCAGGAATAAGCTCCTCTCCTCTGGTTTAGCACCAGAGGCTGGATGAAGCAAGAGGAAGAGGACACATAAGCTCTTCTTAAGCTTGTTCCACATGTGCACAAAGTCATAGGCATTAATTTCTGTTCCCATCTTCTGATTGGGATCCGATCCTTAAAAAGATAGGAAAGAGCAAGGAATTAATTGAACTAAAATAAAAGGAGAAGAAATCAAAATCACAAATCACTTGTCCAGTGCCACATTCCTGATTGATGCTAAGTAGTTACTGCTGAGATTAGACAGCTTTGTAATCAGTGAAACTGATAAAAGGAACATATGACTCAGACACAAACTATTTTGTGATTTAATTTGGAAAAGGGTTGCGTAGATATATTAAAGAAATGTAAGCTGTGTTTTACTGGAAGAATGTAACTGCATTGAGTAAGATTTGGATCTGTCTTGATCTGTTCTGTTTTCTCCAGCAGTAGCCAGAGGCAGGTAGAGAGGAACACAAGTAGAGGACAAGTGTCTGAGGATGCTTCCTACTGATCTTTGATATCCTTGTATTTTCAAGTCTTTGGTGGTTTTCTTTCCAGGAATTTGTTGCTGTGTATTCTCAACTCATGTAAGCTTTTGACATAACCAATATCCTGTGGCAGCATTTCAGACTATCACTGCATGCTGTATATGACGATAACAGTAAAGGGACCCGTTTTGTATTTTCACCATCTCATTACAAGACCTAAGGACTAAGAAATAAAACTACCTGGAGGCAGGTACAAAATGGTTGCACCTGGTTCCTTTTTTCCCTTGCTAGTTGCAGTCGTGGCTCTGAATCCTCCTTCTGTTTCCTTTGCTAAGATGGAAAGTTGTGGTATATATAGAATATTCTGTGTACAAAGCTTGTCCAGTGTCTTTATCACTCTTGTAAGTACCTTTCTGAGTTTTACTAGTTCTGCTTTGGTTTACTAGCTGTTAAAAGTGAGCTGATTTTTATGTGGTAGTAATTTGGCACTTAATGAGCACAGCAATTCACATTTTTGATGACTACAATGTTACTGTAAAAGAACGTGTTTTAATTATTTGGAGATTTCAGATGTGTATATGCAGTTCAGTACCCATGACAATGCATTTTTATTCTTTAATTAAGCTTCTTGAAGTACAGAATTCCTTTTTAAAAGTTTCCATTGTTTCAGTAAGAAAAGCAGCCTGGCCTAGATAGGAGCTTCTATAGCTTCATTCTCTTCTGCATGAGGAGTAGAAGCTAGGGATGTTTCTCAGGTGACAAAAAGGAACATCCCAAGTCTTTCTAGAGCACAAGAATAACTGTTCTTCACCTCTCTTCTCCCTTGTGACGGGTACTTTTACATTGACACTCCAAATAACCATAGTATTTGTATTTCTAAGGCTGTTTCTAAAGAGGAAATAAACATAGGTTCTGGTGACTTTCCATTTTGGGAAATAAATTTCACTAGCGAACCTCAAATATTCTTCACATCAAGATTTCAGATCTTAGTGGGGCTTTGGTTCTTGGTGGTTTGGTTTTGGATTTTTTTTCTTGCCTGAATTATGAAGGAACTCTCTATTTGGAGCAAAGCACATTCTAGCTGGACTTGGGAAGAAGTCAAATGAGAAGGGAGGGAGAAGGCACACCTTGAGATGTCTCCAAACTGATAATACATGCATTTTTAACTGGCTGTTGAATGAAACACAAAGTCTTGTACAGAAAATCATCAATTCAACAGTTCTGTTTAGCCAAGCCTTGTTGTGGGTATTTGTGATTGTGCCATTTATTGGCTTTGGCAATCTGCCAGGTGTCTGTCACACACCACAACACACCATCCAGTACCTCACTCTTTGAACAATTCATCTAGCAGCAGCCCATGCTGTGGATTCTGTCCTGCACCAGCTCCACTTCATCATATATCCATGCTCTCCAGGTGCTCCCTCTTTTGAGGAATATTGCACGTTTTTAGTTCAAATGATTTAAACTTGTCTGACCTTTTTGCCTTTTAACACACCATAAAGGATGATGAAACTGTGCACAGAAGCACCCCAGGGCAGAATATGTTGTTGAAATAACAGGGACACGCTGCTACCTCCTGTGTCACTTGCTTCAATAATGATGACACTGGTGCATTATTTTTCAGAAAGCTGATTATTGTTTAGCAAAAATCTAATTGAAACTTCAGACAGTAAAAACATTAGAGAAAGTGTATGATGTGCCTCTGAGAAATTAATCTGAAGTGCAGAGGCAAAATTCAGCAAATATTGGATCAATTTTTATAGACTTTGCTGTTGTGGAAGAACTACTTGCAGTCATGCTGCTGTATAAGCTGCCGAGGGTGAGTGGGTTTGGAGGGTGTCTGTAACTTACCATGCTAATATGGAGCAGTCAATATGAGTTCCCTGAGGGTTTAATGGCCAGCGTGTACTGCTTGTGCCTAAAGAGGGGTGGTGTGGGTGCATCTTGGTTTTGCTGAATTAATATCCCCCAGATCAGGCCCAAACATGCAACTGCCCTTAGTTCTGGGTGCACAAAGAGGAATTTAAAGGCAGTCTGAAATACTGCGCTCTCATCGGACACACAAGAACTGATGAGGTATGTTTTTTCAGTCTTGCAATATGTGGTTGTGTAGGTAGTTGTCTTCCCTAGATTGTTCTGAAGTCTGCTCTGCTTATCCAGGGGTTGATCGCACTGAAGCTCAGATACCTAAATGAGAGTCAGAACAAATTTATTCCAAATACTCATGATCTGGTAGAAAAGTTATCCTGCCATATTTGCACCAAAAATAAAATTGTTCTAGCAACTACCTGCTGCATTATATCCCCAAAACAATACTAAAGTTCTGATTCTCAAGTATACTTCAGAATGGTACTTTGTGGTCTCGGTGTTTTACTTTCCCTCTCTTTATTCTTCTCCCTTATTATCACAAATAAGGATTATATTAGGAGCTGGTTGTGCTTCCTATCAGTGAAAGAACATGCCTTCAATGGTTGCAGGAACTCACCTGCTCTGCCTGGATCATGAAGTGGGATTAATTAACTCTGCTCTGCATTCACATGGCAGATGCTTCTGGATGGGAGCTGATTGAGGCCTGGCCAGGTGGGAGCACAGGCATAGGGAGCATGGGATGGTTTGCAGCTTCCTAAACACATCTCAACTTGATCCCATACCAAGGGATGCACAGGAATGATGCATTACTGTGATGGATGTGTTTGTGTCAGGGCTCAGGGTGGGCAGTGTGTGTGTCCTGCAGGTGAGGAAATGTTCCCAAAACAGGTTTGGCATGAGACTTCTCTCAGAAATTCATTGAAATGGAGGTTCCTGAGATCACATTGCTGCCTGCCATGGTATTTTGGTGTTTGAAGGAGGCTGTGTGTCTGGAATTAGAATATTTCTGTTCCTAAAACATGCACTCCTTGGAGCTGGGCAAAGGAATGTCTCTGGGGACTGTTTCCACTGTGGTACTGTGATGTGTAATTTGCCAGTCCCCATTTCATTTCATTCCATTAATGAGCTCTGATCCCTTTATTTTTATTCTTGTGTCAGTGTGACAGAGAATTAAGACAAAATCCCATGGTGACGATGTTCCTGGTGGTCCATTCTGGGAGGTATCTTTGGCATTGGAGAGGACCAGAGCTCTCCCTGCTCCAGGCCCGCCCTGGCCTGCCTCCCAAATGTGGTATTTGGGACTCTTAGCATGGGACTAAAGGAGCTGCATTTCAAAAAGGCCTCCCTCCAGTGCCAGCCGGGTACTGCCCTCTCACCTACCATCCAAGAACAGGGCTTCACATACAACAGTGGCATGTGGCAGAACCAGGTATTTGCTCTCAGGGATATTTGCAGTGCTCAGGAATCTCTTGAATACAGACCAAAAATTAGCTTCGGACAAAATCCTTAATCTGCTTTTCCTACCTAGCAGTTGGTGCCTCCAGAAAGAACAATCTGAACTGTGTTTTGGAGGTTCATCAGAGCTCCTTTCCTGCCATGGCTACAGGGTGCATTACTAGTGAATTTTAGACCTTGACCTGTTTTAGAATAATGCAAGACATTCAAAATTGCATTGTATCAGTATTTCTTCACCTGACTGCAAGCTTGCTTGCTTTGCTGTTTGTTGAGTCAACCTCTTTAAACTTATCACTTTCAGACTTTCAAAGTTCTATCCCAAAGAGGCAGAAGGATATTTTGCATAATTTTTATAAAGCAAAATCATATCGTTTGGCTTTAAGTAGAAAAAGTAACCCTGCTCTGCTCTCCAAAGAGATTTTTATATTCCTTTTCCACATTGAATTGCACTGTCCTCTAGTGGGTGTTTTAAGCAAATGTTTTTGTGTTTGTAAATCTTTCGTACTGCTCAAAAAAAGCTTAATCTTTATTTTTAAATGAACCATAAATGTTGTCTGATACAAAAAGATAGAGAATTAGAGTAATATTTCAAAACTGAATAAGAAAAGGTTACATTTGACTTGTGGTCCAAGCTGTAATAATACAGAGCTGTATAAAAATATTTGCATCTGATTTATCAGTTGGAGCAGAAGGATAAAGAGTGAAGATGCAAGTATGTGGCATCTGTCTTTTATTACATTTTATTACTTTGTTTTGGGAATTGGAGATAATCTGCTTCTTTCACATTGAAACAAATTTTCTAAACTATGAATGAGTGAATATAAAAGACCAGTGGACTAATAGGAAGGATTAAATGCACTACATTAGATTCAAAGTGAAGAACTATGTGTCCCATTTTAGCCAGTAGTTTTTTTTTTTCTTAATATTGCTATCTACCTCTTAAAAGGCAATGCCCCTCTTTTAACTGAGATTCCCTGGGACATGAGGTGTAAAAATTCCGATTCTGAAAATCGGAATGGGATATAAAACTTTTACGTGACAGTGGTTGTCAGGCTTCTGGATGTTTACAGTACTGAATGTCTGGATCCAGCTGTAGGTGACAGCACCCCCTCCATGGGCTGGGAATACATCTGGATCTTCAGTGCTTTTGTCCCAGCATCCAGCAATGTGAGCTTCCCCCCAGTCTGTGACAAGTTTGAGTGATTTGAGATGTCCTTCCACTGGTGTTTATTCTGTTGAAGGAGGGAAGAAACAAATGCCTGGCAGTGAGCTGCCAACCTGCTTTTCTTACTTATTTCCTGGCAACTTAATGACTTCATTTGGTAAAAGAAGGTGCTTTTGCAGACACAAAATATGACTCTGCTGACCAGAAAGACTGGGAGAAACGATGCATGTTTTAACCTCAAAAAATGCTAGGAGCCTGCAGACAGGAACATGTTTGCCAGCTGTACCATGCAAACCCACTGTCTTCCACATAGATGTGCCCTGTGGCATCCTGGAGAAGAAAACTTAACGAATGTAATCTGCTTCATACTGTCTGGGTACACTTCCAGCTGATGAAAGAGTTAGTGATGGTCAATGAATTAATTCAGTTTGCTTGAAATAAAAGGTGTTTTTTTTCAGGCTTCAATCAGACAAACCGTGAGGACGTTCTTTGCTAGTGTAGCTTTTCATGTGCTGCAGATGTAGTTTTACTGACAGTTGCCGAATAGCTTGTTTTCATCTAAAATACAGAGATTGAACTTCAAAGTCAATATTTCCAGCAAGGTCAGAGATTATATTGGTCATTTTATAATATTTATAGTTCACTCTCTAAATGTTGACGCCTCTGTGTGTGCAAATAAAGGGAAAGATGTGTACAAGTCTCAAGGAATGCACGGGAGACTGGGAATAATTGGAAACTGTTGCAAGTCTTTGATGTCATCAGCTGCAATAACGTGGGGAGGATTGTGAAAGAGGTTCCCAAAAATACACGAGCAGAAACTAGGCACAGGAGAGGGGTGTTTATGTGCTGGGGAGGGAGAGTGAAAGCAGGACAAGTTCTTTATGGGTCTGCCCATGTGTGCGTCGTCTCCCAGTGCTGAGGAACCTCAGTCTAAGTTAATCTGCATCCATGCTTGGGCGGCTGCTCTATGTGAGATTCAGAGCTTGGCCTTGTGGGAAGTACCTGTTGGTGCTGCAGCATGCTGTAATCCTACACCTGTTGGAGTTGTTCTGTGGTAACAGCAAAGGTGGAAAACCAAAGAGGAACAACAACTTGCCAGTGCCAAGCTCGTGTCCTCTCTCTTCTTGTGTGCAGAGCTGCTGTGGTCGGTGCAGGCTCGGAAGGTCAGCAGAGGGGAAAGCGGCGGCTGCAGACAGCCAGACGTCCCCAGTATGGATTTATAGATGGGCTGTGGGAGAAGTGAAATGCTTTATGGTGCTGCCTCTGTTCATCCTAAAGTGTGTGATGATCACTTCTCAGCGTGCATTTTGTTAAGGCTGGGAACATTTTTAGAGAAAATAATTATAATAAGAGAATGTAGTAAATGCACATACAGTCTATCTGATTTTAGAAAGCAGCCAGCTATGCAGAAGCTGCTTCTGCTCTACCTAAAATACCCTTGGTTTTGTGGAACCTGGCAGCCTTGTGGATCATGTTGGTGATCCAGTACAATTCTAGCAGTAATCTCCTAACACCATGACTTTGGTTAATACACAATTACATTTATTTGCAGTGTGGGGTTTTTTTGGTACCAAACATTCAAAGCAGAATTGCAAGCTTTGTCAAGGCTGACTTTACCAAAAAGTGACTGGAAATTAAAACTGTTAGTTTTATTAATGAAATAACATGGATTTTATATAGATAGAGCCATACATAAATATATCTACTTTCATGTATAGAGAAAATACTCTCTATGTGTCTGCATAGCTGTTCATACAGCACTTAGGAGCTGTGGGATTAATGGCTATTCCAGTATTTGCAAAGATTTAATACCATATCTAACATGAAGGCAGTGATAGTGCAGCACTCAGTTTCTATCCCTTTGGCTTTCCAGCACTGATGCTGAGGCCTGGGAGACTGTGTGGCTTTACCAGCATCACTGGTGATGTTTCCTTGCCACCGTGGGTTCCCTTATTTCTCCAGAGGAATCCATAATCAGTTGCAAGTACATTTCATGGGGATTTCACAACTGTCAGTTGTTTTGCTGCATTAAAAACGCTTGACCCATGGATATGCTACTATCTTTTGTTTCCTTAATAATGTTGCTGTAATACAAAAAGCATTTATAAGGCATTCTGGTAGGTAAAAAATGGTTATTAGAATAATGATGCTATTTAGTAACCTGTCTTGTATGCAGGCAGTTTACCCTCTGCTTAATATGTCTAATAGTCCATAGGCATTAGACGCTGAGCATGTGGTTATATAATGGTTCTGATATGCTACAGGAGGTTTATTTTTCTCATAGACTTAAGTAATACAGAGATAGTGCATTCTCTGTGCACATGAAACACTGAAAACCTCTTCATCCATCTACTGTGTCTGAATGCTAAGGTTCTTTCAGCTGGAAATGCAGGATCTAGTCAGGCTACAGAAGCATATATAAACAATGTTCACAGATTTCAGCAGAGTTAAACTGAATCTCAGCATCATTTGAAGTGATCTCCTGGCTTATTTGGAAGATTACGATAAAACCCAAGATCGAATTCTCTACCTGATTCAGTTTCTTATTGATTGAATCCTTTCAGACTCCTCTCTAATTTAACAGTGTATTTTTATTAAAGCCAAGAACACAAACATCAATTATCCAAGCTGCATCTAATTTCCTTCTTTTTTTTTTCCTTTTGCTGCCAATGGATTAGAAGACATGATTAGAATTCAGTTTGAAAGCTGAAAAGCAGATCTCTGAATGAAAAAGTCTGCACTAGGAATTAAAATATCTGTAGTGGCATAAAATCCTCCTCCTTATCTCTAATTATGTAAACACACTTGGTTGAGTTGATCTGTCACATGTCTGGTGCAATGTCCCTGAATTAGGAGGATATTTTATAAAGGGTGGTGTTGCAGTGTACCTGGCCGGAGCCACTCAGACCACCGAGTGGTGGTCCAGGGAAGACCCTGGTGCCCAGGTGTAACATCTCTGCTAGAGTGAGTGTGTTCCACTCTCCCAAGGTCCCCGGTTCCTTAGTTTGCATATTGTTTTATTATAGGTTTATGCTTTCCCCTCCCTAAATTATGTAATCCCTATAAATTATACATATACTCTAGAAAGTTCTGTAATATTCGATACCCCATTGGACCTTTCAAATCAAACCCTCCCCTGAGACTGTTCCATTGGTTATTGTCCCATATTTATCTTTGTTTTATTGGTTATTGTCCTTTGTACCTCCTTTCCCCGCCCCTGTATAAAAGCAGTGACGACCTTTACTTCCCCCTCTCTGTGCTCCCGGCTCTCCTGTCCTTCTGATCCCCTGCACGGGAATAAAGGATGAGGATATCAGCCACAGAGACCCTTTCTCCTCTTTTGCCTCCTCTCCGACGCGTTCTTAACCGCAGCCTGCAGCCCGCTCCTCGCAGGAGCCTGCAGCGCCTGTGGAACTGCTCTGGGCCCTGCTGCGGGACACCTCGAGCAGTGAGACACCTGCACAGCCTCCGGGCGGCTGTGTGGCCAGCGTCAGCGTGGAGTGGTGTCTGTGGCGTGTCCCACTGTTAGAATCCATCACCGGGATGTTTTAACACCAAATGTGTTGCATAGAGATATCTCTGCCGTGAGGGTTAATGGCGTAAGAGTTGGAAGGGCTCCATTTTTTGTCTTAGGTTTTACTTCCTAATACCAGGAATGTTTGTGTGAGCACAAGCAATAGGAACAAGGCAGAGAAGGGGCCTTCTAAGGTTTTACTCTTGCAGAGTTAAGGATTTTGTAACACAAAGGTGAAATAAATAACTGCAATGGCATCACCAACTTAATATCCAAAAGACCATTAACTGGCAAATGAATGCAATTAACATGACTATAAGGAAGAGTTATAAAATCAATTAAATTGTATGTTCTTGTTTCACTGGGTTATAAATTTCCTTCTGATGCCTGTGCTCTGCCTGGGATGAGGAAACCCTACCATGAGTCATACAAGGGCTCCATGAACTGAAAATGCACTGGATCATCTTTTGAGCAACCTGGTCTAGTGAAAGGTGTCCCTGTCTTATGGGAAGTGAAGCATTTGTTGAGATGCTTTGTTTTCCTTTTGTACTGTGGATGGCAGTATTACTACCAGTGGTGAACTGTGTGTGTGAGTGCACATCACAGGAGTTAATGGTCACATTTTGTCTGTGGAGAACTATGAAACCTGATTGTGCAGAGGTATAAACGTGCATGGCCGCAGGGAATTTTCCTGGCGCTGGTATGAGCCTGGCTACCTGGAGATGGGCAAAGTGAATCCTTTCCTCTGGTGCAGTGAGTTAAGCATAATTTCAGCTGACATCATGCACCAGTGCAATGCAGTGATATTTCATTCCTTCAGACCTAATCCCTTCTTTATCCTGTCAGGTTTTGAGTCCACACGATTCTGGAAAAGCTTGTTTGTAATACTCAGTGAAGCTTCTTGTAGGGCACCCCAAATATGGATTAGCCCCACTGTGGAATGAGAAACAGCAGGGCTGCATCCTTGTGGTGTCCTCCTCAACAGGATAAGGCATGGTTGGAAGCCTGGAATATGGGCTTGGGTTAATATTATGCTACCTTACCAAGTGGAAAGAAATCATATTAATATCTTTTATGTATTAATGTCTTGTATGTTGTGAAGGCCAATTTAATTGTGAATTGGGTGGAGAAACTGCAGTTTCTAGAAACTGATGAATAGCAGTTTTTTGAGGTTATCAGTTAACCTGCTGTAATAAATGCTCTTCATTACATGCCTCTCCTTGTTAATTAGAAGGGATTTTTACTCCTCTTTATCAAGTCAGGGCAAGTATATTACCTTTTCCTCTGTAGTGCTTGTGATAAAGTGAAGATCCAGATTGTTTTGTGAAGTGTCCACATGAATATTTCATTGCATGTGCATCACACATTCATACCCTGTTTTCGGAGTTCCAACCTCTAATGATTATTCAATACATTTGAAAATAATCAAACTATAGATTGTTTAAGGTCTTTTTATTTATATTTATAGGTAGAAATTCCCTCTTTTTTGTAGAATACTTTGTTTATGACATTAATTATCCTGCCAGTTTAGACCAAGATAATTAATCACTGCTGCACACTGGAGCAGCAATAGGCACAGACTCAAGCTCTCTGAGTGCAGAGGTGAAGCTCGTACCTTCCATAAACGAGAACCTGCCAGGCAGAGGGGAATTGGTACCCTGGTTTGGATCTTTGACCTGTGTTTATTTAAAAAACAAAGTCAAAACAAAACATAAACAAGCCCCCATTTATTTCCTCCTTGGTTTCTTTCCTACAGGTTGAAGCAATCCTTGTAAACATATTTGGTGGGATCGTGAACTGTGCCATCATAGCCAATGGTATCACCAAAGCCTGCCAAGAGCTTGAGCTGAAAGTACCTCTGGTGGTCAGACTGGAAGGTGAGTGCTGCTGGATTCGGACCAAAATCATCCCCCCTGTGCACCCAGTAATCCATTTGGGATTTCTTCTATATCAAAGTACTAAACAGATGCATCCCACACAATAAGAATATGTCCAATTCTTCAGCCATAGCACAACCTGAAGTCAATAAACTCATATTTCTGCATCTGTGGCCCCTGATGGCACTGGAAGCAATGAAATTTTGCAATGGAAATATTATGAGTTTACCTGTAAAATTTGCAATGCAAATAGGAATTATTTTGATGCAAGTTTATGTTTACTGGAAGGTATTTCTTTTTCAAATTATTTTTTTTAACTGAATGCAATTCTATTATTGCTAAACCTGCAGCAAAACATAGTTTTCTTACATTTGCACCAGTGCCAAAATTAAAAGGAAGATGTTAGAATCAGTATTTGTGAGAGAGAAATCACTGTAACTCTGCCCAAACACCGAATCCAGCTAAAATCCATTAAAAAGCAGAAGATTTGGTAATGGTAAGGAATATTTTTTCTTTAGTGCATCCAGCATTGTTTCACAAGAAACAAAAAAGCCATAGAGAAGTAAGGACAAGCACTCTTTGGCAGTTACAGACTTTAATGGCAGTGGGTGTGGAGTTCTGCCTCTGATTTCTGAGCAGTGCCCTGAAGGAGGGACAATCTTCTGCCACTGAGTGAAAAGTGCCTTGATTAAGATCAGCACACAGGCCTGGTAAGGTGAAAATATTTCTTTTTGGCCAGGTAGGTTTGGAAAACAGGGATTTCTGGGTGAGTTGTAAGGCCTCCTACTCAAACCCATCCATATTCATGTTTGTGTGTGTGTAAAGAGCATAAAATGTCCTGTCTCTCAGCACTGGTGAAGAAAGGAGGAAATGCATCCCTTTGCAGACCTGAGATGCAATACTAAGGTGGTTTTTCACACTGTGATAGAAGGGGGAGGAAAATATGTTCTGACTACATCAGGCTTTTTCCTTTTCAAAACTTACCCTCACCAGGATTCCTGAGGATGCAGACTGCCCATGGAGCCCTTTGGTTAGGGGAATGCTCATTTTGTTTTTCAGGAGAAAGCAGAGCTTTCCTCTCCTTCATTCTCATGCTACACTGCACGTGCTGGCGTAACTTCTGCTGTGGTGGGAGCAGGGAAGTTTAAATATTCTAAAATGGATTTTAGAAATAAATTGTGAAAATTTTCTTTGAATGGCTCAGCACCAGTCAACACCTTAAGAGACTGAGTAAAAAGTTTAATATGGATGAAGAAGAGACTGATGGATGTTGCTTAGGAGCAGAAAAGTTTCATTATATAAAATCTCATTGTTTATCAGCTCTAGGCAATGTTGTTTCACTTTTTGTCATAGAAAAAAAACTTTTCCCGTCTTTCACAGCTGGGAAAAAGTTTATCTGTCAGATCTGCAAGACTTCTCAACTGTTGTAACTGCTGCTTTTTAAGTGAAGATATTGAAAAAGCCATTAGTTTTTCCTATGAACATGTTTCTGTTGTGATATTTGAAACTTACAAGAGAAACAAGAAGAGCAACTTGCTCATTTTGAACTACAGTCTGCTGGGTCTGCCACTGCATTTGCTTGGCCCTTCTCCAGTAATTTTGATAATTCCATGATTGTACAGAAGAGTGAAAGCCCTGTAGAGGTGCCTGTTCCTCTTGTGCCTGCGACCTTTGGGTCATTTGCTGCTCTATCCACAGAAATTGAACCTGAATCTTCAGAGTGTCAAATGCAGACTTGAATGCAAACATCTTTGGGTTACCGTCTTCCCAGGATTGCTCACTCTTTGCTTGGGCTGTAATGTTTCTCCCAGACTGGTTGCTGACCCTGGAAATGGCAGTACCACATTTTCTTTAGGAAGCTCTCTCCCAGAATAATACAGCAAACTCCCACTTTTGCATAATCTTTATCTCAAAAGTTTTTTAATTCCTCCTCTTAGTCCTAATGTTCATTCTAAACAAAGAGCTATGATGCTCACAGCCTTCAGATGTTGTATTTTGGAACTGTTAGCGAGTCACTGCTGCTTTCTCTGCCTCCTTAATCACCTAACCAAGCAATACATGTATGTTTGGTCCTTTTAATCTTTCCTCAGGAATCAGTCCCTCTGGATGCTTAATCATCTTCATTGTTCTTTGAACTCACACTGGGTTTAAACTTATAAGGATTTTGAGTTAATAATGAGTACTGTGGAAGTAATAAGACATTTTAAAACATCACTGATAACATTTTACAGTTCAAAAGGAGAAAATGGAGCAAGCACTATTTTGGGTTTCCATTTTGAACATTTTCCCAACAGAAGGTTTGTGATTATTCCCATAAATCTAACAGATTTGTGGCCTGCACTTTAAAGACTCTTTGCCCACATGCACTGTACTACAAGTGTCTTGATGACTAGAGTTTTAATCAGTCAAATCTGTCTTGATTTAGTAGGATTCTGTGGACAAATCTTTGTTCTCAGTTGTATAATAATTACAAGCCGTTTTACCAGTGGATAAAGAAAGGATTACTCTCCTCTTTGAAAATGGTAACTTTATAATTACGTATGTTTGCTTGTCTTATCAGTAAAGAACTCACCAGCTGAGACACAGGATTATTGTTTAAAAAGCTCATAGACAAATGGAGAAACCACACAGTCCACATTTCATCTTCTGCAGATAGAAAAGTAATTGCTGCTGGGTTATGCAGGACTTTTTTCCCTTTAAAATGTAACACACTTCAGTTAAGTTTTGTGAAAACTGACTAGGAGTGCTGAAGGGAAGCCAAACCTTGCTTCTCATTTATGTAGCTCAGAGTTAGATGAAAAGAGGGAAGAATAAAAGAGAATTGTGAATTAGATATCTGCTTCCTATGCTGGAAATTTTATGTCCTTTCTCTCTTAAAAAATGAATTCTCTCCTTCTCTGGTCATAGGAAGAACTGGAAGGGATCATATCTGCTTTTAATATGTTGAAACTCAGCTAGAAACACGTTGCTTTTTATTCACGTGTCTGAATGCAAAATTTTTTATATTTCTCCTTCATGTGATTTAGTGACCTTGTGTGTTCTTCAGAATCTAAAATTTTCTAGTATCTTCAGAAATCTTTTACACCCAATTCAAATTTTGCTCCAGCTTTTGTATCTTGTTTGCAAGTATTGTTTAGTATGTATGCCTGATTTTTTGATTCTTAGTATCCCAAACTGCCAGTCAAGAGAGAAGAATGGGGTATTGCAAACTCACAACTTCATTCAGATCAGCCTATTCAGATCTTGGGTTTAAACATTCAGCACAAATTTAAATGGCCCCTTCCCTGTTACAATGTAAACATGAGCAGAGGGAAAGATTAAAATATTCTTTGGGAAAAGTTTAAGGTAGGAAAGGGCAAACGAAGTGGACAGAATAGAAGGAGTTTAATTGTCTCTTACAGGTAGGCAGTGGAAGTTGGTTTATTCTTGACTGCAGAGCCAACAGGTGTAAGATGTGTAAGCCACCAAAACTTTGTGTGTTCGCTACCGAAAGGTCACTAATTAAAGCTTGTCACCAGCCAAACCTCAAATCAAATGTTGTTGACAGAAGGCTAACAAATGATGAACTCAATCCTTATTCTCTAATACCTGTCTTTGGGACCTGAGAGGCCACGAGTGTCCAGCCTGTGGGCTGACAGGAATGGCAGAGCCTGGATCCATGCCAGGGGGAGATTTGGCTCCGTGCACTCAGCAGTGCAGCATGCCAAAGCTGGACCCTTGCTATGCGTACTGTAACGTGGCACAACCTGCTCATGTCACTAGTAATTTTTGACATTCTGCATATTGTGAAATTTTTTGTCATAGCAGAATGTTTTGGGTCGATCAGAGTATTTTTTATATTATTTATCTCTTTGTTAGCACATACCAAATGTATATAACCATGTCTTATCCCCTTATAGATTATTTACCTGAATAGCCAGAAATGGCATTGCAGAATCCTGCATCCTCTCGAGCCATCAGCATTGCACAGTGACAATTTAGCCTGTTCCTGATGGGTTTATGACAGTGCAAGTGAATAAGGGAACGTAATCCAAATCCTGCATATGGAGTATGACTGGGCGTGTTTTATTTGTTTGATTTTCATTCAACCTCTCACAATGTGTACTGGTGTGATCTTACCACTGGTAGAGACATGCTTAGATAGAATATTTATTATTAGGATATTTTTTGGTAATGAGTTGAATACATTTGCTTTGCTACTGGTAGCAGAGATTTCAGGTCCACAGAAGTGTAAATGTGAGAGATTGCATTTACATAGACTGAGAAGTTGTTCCAGAACCCAGGTTTCAGCAGGAGGATGATTAGATTACAAAGCCTGAAGGTACATGCTGATAAAATTATATCTTTCCAAGTTTGCCATGGAGTGTTGTTGACAGTAATATGTGTCAGAAGACAAAAACTTCTTTTTCTAATTAGAAAGCCATTCTCTTCATAGAATCCAGTTTAAAAAAACCCGACACACACACGCGCAAAAAAAAAACCAAACACCCAAACAATAAAACCCAGCAACAACAAAAGCCCCACAGCCTCCAGCCCTGTTATTTTTCAGCTTTTCTCAGTTGGCTGCAGGGTAGGTGAAGGGCAGATTATTCTGATAGCCGGGGTATGGGATTCTGTTTACAGTTCTCTGACACCATCCAGTGGCAGGAGGTTAATGTTGGAATAGTGAGATTCTTTATTTGTTTATTTTAACATCTGTTGCAACAATAGGGTATTCTTTGTAGATACCTAAATGTTTCCAGTGTTTTCTGAATGTTTAATTTTAAATCTTTTACCTCTGCTTTTAGCAGGCTCATTATAATTTCCATATTCTCCACATAGCTAAAATACTTAATCACAATGAGATAAAAGGCTACCACTAAAATAAAAGAAAATTATAGCAAAGGAAATGCTTGCTGAAAAGTGTGTTTAGTTGTATGGCCTGTCTATAAAAGTGTTTTATTTAAGAAATACAAAATGTACTTATACTCTTTTGACTGCGGTGAGATTTTTTTTTTTCAGCTTTCATCATTTCATTTCCCTGCATAAACTCCCCCTCCCTTCTCAGGGGCCTGTGTTTTGTATTGATTTTGTAATGCATGTTAGACAAGTGGTGTGGAGAGCAATCAATGCAGTGCAGAACAGATCCAATGTACTGTTCCCTGTCTGACCTGTTAGTAAATTAATATTGGCCACTTAGTGAAGAGCAAAAGTTAGTTTTAAATACATGGCTATCACAAACAGCACAATATTTTTTTTTCTCTGTGGGAAGATTTCCAGGAAAATTTCCCTCTTTCCATTTTTTTCTCCTCACAACACTTCACCTTGTAGAATCCTATTTGAGAGATGACTACAATCTCGACTGTTTAAAATAGTTACCATACTTGTATCTAAATAAAAGACAAACCCTTGAGGCTTGTTGGGAATCACTGTATGAATGTGAGGGACTGAGCAGAGAAGAGAACCTTGGGAATGGCTCCTGCCTTCCCTGTGCAGTGCTGGGCTGACAAGTAGCAGCCTCCACATTATGTTATATAGGATGCTTGAACAAAAATCAAATATTATGCTCTTTTTTTGCCCATAACATTATTTTTTTTTCCTGTAGAAAAAGTTCTGTACAGTTCTGGGTGTTACTAAGCAACCAAATCCCCCGTCTGTCAAAGTTTTCAGATGTCTTTGACCTTCCTACACAAACCCTACAGCATGTCCTCTTCACAACAGTGGGAAGCATGACCTGTGCTGCCAGTGCCTTTGCAGAGGGAGCAGATGGGGTCCCGCATTCCTCTTCCTGACTCCTGCCTCTCCCATTACAAACTGCAGTGACAGGGATGTCTTTGGTCCCTTTCAGCGCCAGGAGTGGGAATCCTTGAGCATGCTGATGAAACAGGCTTTTGAAATGCTCTGCTTCTGTTGTACCATTTCTGATGTGTTATGAAGTCTGCCAAAGAAAAAAAAAAATCATCCTTTAAAATGAGCATTCTGGAAGTTGCACAGTAAAGAGTTTGCTTCTTGCTCGGTTAATAATTAAGGGTATAATTAGTGTGTAGCTCCAAATATAATTAAAATTCATTTTGCTAGGTCTAGGAATTACGAAGTAATTAAGTATTTTGACATGGCAAATGAACAAGGAACATGACATGGAGGAGGAGGATAGAAATTATTCTAAAGAGGATCAGCTCAGGGTCCTTGTGCTTGTGACTACTGTGTGATCCCTAAGTGTGGATTCTGCTTCCTGAGTAGGATATTTGACTCCAGGTTCTTCTGTGGTGCAGAGCATAGCAGTGATCAAAAGTTTCACTTGGCTTTGCTGGAGAAAGCTCTGGAGAACTCAGATTTTCTGTTTGTCTTAGTTTTCCAAAAAGAATGAGATAGAGTAAATGAGAATGTGATGCTCTTGTCCTTTAGACAAGTGTGAGAAGCGGGGAAAATGTATTTTCCTGAAATATCTTTTTCAGCTTTGGATTTTTTTCCTTTCCTGTGCTTAATTTACTGATGGAAGTTGAGCTTTTTCCATGCAAAATGGAGTCCTTGTGCTGTGTGACCGTACACTCTCCTTGAGGTGGGGTGGACGTGGCGCTCAGGGACATGGTTTATTGGTTGATTTGGCAGTGCTGGGTTTCCAGTCATACTTAAAGATCTTAAGCGTCTTTTCCAACCTAAATGTTTCTGTGATTATAACAATTTAGTGCAGCAGCAGAGGAGAGAATGGTGTCATGCTGAATACTTCAGAGACCTTTGTATTCCCTGTTTCTAGTAAAAATGCAAAAGCATATTCAAGAGCAGCTTAAACCCAGTTAAATTTTCAGGATTACACAAATCTTTGCCTTTCAACAGCCCATTTTGCAGCTTTCAGTTATCACAGGTGAATTTTAGTTATTGTTGACTCACTGATTAGCTGTAGCTGATTGTGGCTAATAAATGCCTTAAATAGAGCCTGGTACGTGGTCCATTATCCACTGCTCTTGCTGGATGTCCCTGCTGACTCTGGGGGATGCTGCATTGACCCTCTAATCTTCACAAAGCCCCTGTTGTGCACACAAGTGCCATTATCAGATTGCATCGTCTGTCATGATTGGCAATGGAATTACGAGCTCCTTCTTCTCAGCCCAGTCTAAAGCACTCATTTAATCTGTTGCTAAACTGAAATGATGTGTAGTTTGAAGCATTAACTGATTTTTCAGAGACGTGCTAGGAGATGTTCATTTATTCATTAATATTAATTACTAATTCTAGTCAGTGTTCTTTTTTAGGAACAAATGTCCACGAAGCCCAGCGTATTCTGAGTGAAAGTGGCCTCCCCATCACATCTGCCAGTGACCTTGAGGATGCGGCAAAGAAGGCAGTGGCAAGTGTGGCCAAAAAATAACACCTTGAAGATTATTCTCATGGAAAGCACTTGTGTTTCACAAGGCATCATTCCTGCTGTTATTTCAGAGGATGAATGGAGTTCTCCTAAGCAGTCATCATGCTTGGTGGACTTAATTGGAGATATGTGGCCAAGTTAGGCCATAGGCTTGCAACTTGAGCTTCAGAAATTTCGCAGCTACAATCTTGAAAAGTTTGTATGTCTTTCTCTAATTTTGGTAATTTTGTTAGTCACAACTGTAATAAGTAATACTTCACTCCATAAGGCTCTTGTTTGTCTCTCCTTCCAAAATTGTCACTGATAAACTCGTAAGACAAAATAAGTAATGATTTCCTTCTGTCAACAGAATTGTTCTTTAATTGAACATATTTAGGTCACATATTTCACAATATTTTCATTCATGTTTTTCTATTGTAAAGAGCAAACTAATAGTAGGTTTATATTTTTATGGACTTCTACAATAATGTAAAAAGCTGTGCTTACAATATCTATTTTTATTCAAATTAATGATTTTTATTTTCTTTTTTTAGAAATCACTGGTTTTGCCTTAAGATGATTTTCTTTTGTTGATGCCAATGGATACCTCACGATAGGAAAAGGGATTGAGTGGTTGCTAGTGAAAGGAACTCCCACTCTTACTGTGCCTATAAACCACTGAAATGTGATTGATTTCTTTCCTAGTTTTTGCAAATGCCCTGCTGCATTTCCAGGTGTAGCAGTGCCATACAGGGAGCTCCAGGAGGATGTGTTTGCCACTAAGGAAACAGCTGCTAACTTTTTAGGAGAACCTCTTTTGCAAGAATGTCACTGCTGTGAGGTTTTAAGTACGATGAGAAACAGAAGCAGTTTTCTCTCAGGAGCATGGAGAATTCTTCAGTTGATTTAACTTCCAAAAACCATTTCTAATTTATTTGGAATAAAACACAAATGAACTTTTCAATTTTTAAAGTATTTGACTTCTCAGGCATCTGTAAAAATATGTATAAGAAAAAAAAACCCCTAAGTTTCAGTACTCAGATATTGACCAAGATTCATTTTGATTATATATTCTTTTGTAACAGTCAAAATTCAAGCTGATAGTTACACAAATCATTCATTCAGGGAACAGAAGGCAATACTAAAGAGCTTGTGTAACTAAAGAACTTTGTGCAAATCTCACTCTGCCCAGGAATTATGTGCTGAAAATGATCAATAAATTTGAGCAGTGAACAAATGAGGGGATATTATGATCTGGTCTTGTAAATGGGCAGAGATATAAAAAATTGCGAAATAAATTCCTAATTGTGATTTTTTTTGAGCAGCTCTAATCAATACCGTGTTCTGCTTAGAAAAATGTAAATAAATTTTTCTTGACATTTCCATTAAAACTGTTACATTCAAAATAAATTATCTGCACTAATCTTTGGCTCTTGACACAAATAGTGGAGATAGGTTGCTATCATCAATTCCTGCAGGTTTTTCCTTCTCCATTCCTTTCTCTACATATTGCTCAAGGAAAAACTGTGTGACCATTAGAACAGCAATAAATATGCCACTAGGTCTGTAGTTATTGACAGAATGAAGGAGAAGGGTATCGTTAGCAGCTTTCTTGAAGGTGCATAAAGCCACGCTGCTCTGAAGGAAGAAATGTTTACCTCACCACAATAAATAAAAGAGTCGCACTCAATTTTATATATTTTAATACTGGAAAGATAAGATTCTGTTGAAGAACCGTTTGTGCAATGTTGTCACACACTGTGCCCCAAACTCTGGTCTCAACACCATCCACTGTGTGTACACAATTATTATTCTGCAAAGATTAATACTATTTACACCATTTTGTCAAATAAATGGAAAAATGAACATGTTTATTGACTCTGTCCTTTCTGTAAAATAGAAAAATGTTTAATTTGCCTGTGCGTTTCCATTCAGCATTTTGTGACAGGTGGGTGAAATGAAATGCATTGGAATTTAGTTTCAACTGGGTGATATTGCTATACTCCAACATATGTGCCTTTTATCTAAAAAAGCAGATCTTTTTATCTCTATATATCTTTTCTTATATGTAGGCTAATGACAGTACATACAAGTTGTATTCCTCTTAAGGCATACACAGAGTGGAACAGTATCATTTTTATTTTTCAGATGTAATATGGAAAATTCCCTAAGCTCTGGTTTGGTATCTTTGGAGGTTTGGTGTTTCACAGGCACTGTGCACTGGCTGTAACCAGAGGCTCGGTGTGGTGTTGTGGACTGGTTTGTTTTATTTGTATAGATCATTTCTGTTCGTGTGCAAATGTGCAAAGCTGGTTTTGGTCTCCCTGGAAAAGGTGGTTTTAGTTGCATTTTGCCCACACAAACCAAACAGCAGCGTAAGCAGTGGGTAAGTTCCAGCTAATCCCCTCTCTGAAAGCTTTAAGTGGGATTTAATTAGCCTTTAAATCTGGAAATTTCAGCCTGCATTAATAAAACTCTGTAGGACAGGACACTTTGGAAGGCAAAACAGGAGGAAACTGTTAATGCTGACATTGTGTTACATCTTTAACAAGATACCTTTAAATTCTCACAGCGAAAGTGTAACAGCTGGGAGTTCTGGAGTAATGTCCTTAACGAGCACTTACTCTCCTATTTGTCAGGCCTGTGCTCCCCTACATCCAGCGAAGCAGCTGGTGTCGTGCAGAATTGCTATGATTGGAACAGCATGTCAGTGCAAATCAGTCACCAGATGAGATGCCAAGCAGGGCCGGCTGCCTCGGCCCTGCCCTCCGAGCTGAGCCGTGCCTGGCGCCCGGGGGTGTCAGGCGCCTCAGTAACATCCTCTGGCTGTTGTGTGTCAGGCTGGCCCCGAGGGTTCCCTCGTGCTGGGAGCTGAGCACAGGACTGGCCGACTGTCCTAAGGGTGGCCCAAAATATGGGACTGAGCAGCCTTGCTGGGCTAGAAGAGCAAGGAAATCTGTGCACAGAGCCAGGCAGTGGCCAAACCATGTCCTAGACAAAAACTGTCAACTTACAGGAATCCCCAAACCTCCGAGGCTTAGGGCTTTATTACCTGACATGTAGAATGCCAGTTCTCAGTGCTGCTGTAAGCCTCGACTGATTGTGAGATTTCATTCCTTGTTTTCCTTTTTGCTGCCTTTCAGGAAGTTGGAGTGTCTTTTGCAGTCAAGGTCAGCTCTAGCATGGCCAAAGTGGGGCAGAGCAGGTCGCTGCACTTTTCAATTTATCATCTAGCTTCTTTCCCCTTCCTCTTCTAAACTTCCTGGGGTTTTCCCCCACTTTTCCACCCACACAGCTCACTCCCTGTATTTCCTCACTGTTTGTCGTGCTGTCCTCAAAACTGGCTGAGCCTACACCACTGGGTTTTGCTGGGTTTGTGTGGCTGGGCCGGCTGGCCTGGGGTTGAAGGAGTTGTGTGAGCATCCAGCCGCCCGCCTGGGAGCTGGGCATGCTCTGGCCAGCCTGTCTGGCACCAGGGACACGGTGCAGGTGGTGCACACCCACCTGAAAGCCATCCTGGAATCCTCTCAGTGCCTGTCCATTGCTGTCCTGGAAGGCAAAGACCTCGATCTCCTGTGTTCTTCACTCACTTCTGTCGGACAGGAATTAAAGCAGGAGCAGGAATGGGCTGAGGAGTGTTTGACTTGCCTGTCCTGGAGTGCTGGGCTCTGAAACAGAGCTGTGTTTTTGAGGCTGTAGACAGACATACTTGGAATAAATGAGAGTGAAAAGCCTGGGAAAGCTTGGCACCCATGTTAAGTTCTGTTTCAAAGTGAGGAGAAATACTCTTCTGCAAGGAGAAATAGTCTCCCCAAGTTCAGTGCGGACAGGACAAGCAGTGAGGAGCTTTGGTAAGGGACATTGAGGTCAGACTTGTAGGCAAGGGATGGGCTGTGAAATCATCAATGGATGTTTTTTAGAGTTAGGTGAGCATCTGTCAGGGATGGCATAAGGAGAGTTGATTTTTGCCTCAGGGCAGAGGGATGGATGAGGTGACCTTCCAACCTGATTTGATAGGATTTAATGCTTGTTGGGAAGGTTTTGTTTTCTTTTTTTCTCCCTAACTTATAGGTACAGGGAGGAAAAAGGAGGACAGATCTGGTGAATTCTTGAAAGAAACTGTTTTTAATTTAGTCATCAAGAATGATCTGCAGCTGCCAGGGAAATGAAAAGCAGATTATGCAAACTCAAGACTTTCCCTAACAATGGGAGCAGTGTTATTGCAATGCATAAAAGGCTGAGCAGAGAATTAGGGGTATGTATCAACTTTAATATGTTTAATTTAAAAAGGAACAGGTTGCACCAACAATTTTTTTTTCCTACTTAATGAGGCCCATTCATAAGTAGAGTAACAGGATTTGCCTGTCACCCAGAGGAAATCATGGCATATGTATTTGTACTTTGGTGCAAAACTTGTGTTGATCGCAGTGATTTAAAACTTTTTCCAGCCCAGCTGCAGTCATATTGATGTCAGGATCCTTTCATCTGCAGACAGATGCACCCTTGGTAGAATCCTCAACACGTCTGTGTCTTTTTTCAGTCTCACAGAGTACCAGCTAAAGATTAAAAATAAAAGTATACATGGATTATTGCATGTTACTCCTCAGAGATAACTTCTGTGAGATAAGATTTAACTTATCCAAGACCTCGTAGCAGATTGCAGAGGGATCTCTAGTGCATAAGGGAATTTGGCCTTTTGCACTTCTGTTCTGCCCGTGTTGGGGGGTGCTGGGTGGTGTAGGGACAGTGACAGCAGAGTATTGCACAGCATATGGTGCTCCCCATGTCCTGGGGCCGTTCCTCTTCTATAGAACTTAGAGCACTGAAGAGGGAAAAGGGTTCCTGTGTATCTCAGATGAGTGTCAGGGAAGGTGCATGACCTGTGTCCATCCTGGTGTGTGGCTAGGCACAGGCTGCTTCCACTGAGTTCCCCTCTCCGCATTCTCTTTCATGAGCACAAAGTGGCCTCGATGGGCAGGCAGAGGGCAGAAAGCTGGGGAGCTCCCAGGACTGGGCGGGGATGGCAGGAGGATCCTCCCTGGGCCTTGGGAAGGGCTCTGCTTCTCATGTCTGCTGTACCTCACTCTGCCTGCAAGGAAAATCCTTGACACTGGAATTGTGGTGGTTTCCCACATCTGTCCACCTTGTGTCCTTGGAGTCCTGACACTTCATCAAGATGGAGAAAGTAAGAGCAATGCCATGAGGATAACAGTCCCTGGTACAGAAAATGCCTCATTCTGGATCTCCTTGTGTTTGCAAAGATGGGGGAATAGCCTAGCCCTCAATTCCCAACTAAATCCATGCTATGGATGTAACGAAATCTAACAGGGATAGCCAAGCCTGGAGAGAAGGAAGCAACTGACAGTAATAGGTTTCTCCATTAATTAAATGCTGTTGGGATGTGCAGCATGATAAGATTTAGAAACTGGGGCCTTTGTATTTACCAGAGCAACTCTTCTGAATGCATGGATGAATACAAGCAGGTCATCATCAAGGAGGTGACAGTGACAAAGTATTGGTAAGCAAAGCTGGGAAAGGAGGGCTCAGAGAGATCAAGTGTAAGAAATTTTGCATTTCTCTAGATACAGAGGTGAGAAAATGAGAAATTTGATCTTTCTATTATAATCGACATAAAGAATTACAGGGCAGCCAAAGGCCACAGAGCTAAACAAAGCTGTTCCCTTTAAGTTTATTTCAAATGTCTCTCTGCTTCAGCACTGTGTCCTTCAAGACCTTCCCTCTGTAATTGCATGTGGCAGCCTCTTTAGAGCTAGGTGCCAACTGCTGCTCCAAAACAGAAACAAAAAATAACAGGCAAGAAAGGGCATTGCAGCAAGTCCTTAGGAGGGATGTTCCTCCTTTGTTTCACAGATGGGTCAGTAAAGGGGGTTAGAAAATGCCATTTAGTTCAGGGGCAGTGCTCTGTTTGGCTCCGTGACCGAACATGGGCCAACACTCAGCAGTTCAATCCCCATAACAACTCTCCTTCCTTGAGCTTCCATTAAAAGACCTTACCCTGGAGGGCAGCACAGTTCAGAAAGCAAATGGCATTTGGTGCCCTGCCTTACCTGGCTGCTTGCTTAGCAAAGCTGACCTTGAGGCCCAGCAGCTTGGCACCAGAGGCCTCATTCAAAGGGTGTTGCCAGCAGCGTGGAGCTGATCCCCCACTGCTGTAATATCCGGGGCTGGGGGGAGCCAGTCCTGAGCAAACACCCCCTGCAGCTGTGGGGGAAATGCTGCCTTTCAACAGGAGCCCAGCAGTGCTGCCGCTGAACGTCAAAGGGCTCATCCTCCCTCTGCCACCAGCGCTGGGGGAGATGGGCTTTGCATGGCAAATGCAGACCAGCACTGTCCTGCCCTTGTGGCCTCTGTGCTCTGCACAGACAAGCTCAGACTGTACTACGGAGGTATAAATCTTTTTTTTATCATCAACAGATGTCAGGCCTAAAATGGTCTGACCCTGCACAGGTTGTTAGGATGTCCTGACTCGTCCCTGAAATGGGTGCCAGGGAAGTGTGTTGGTGTTGGCAGCTCTGTGCTAGGAGCTCCTGGAGATGTTTGGGCAAGATGAGCTGTGGACTTGTCCCTCCTTTTTCCCTACAGTGGACGGGGTGATTTACTCTCTGCCCCCATTTTTGAGGCAGACATTAAAAAAAAAGGGCCTTTTAGGAATTCTGGCTGCAGCATTCCTTTCTGATGTTAATAGAAATTATTAGGGCTTGCCCAAAGAAACCAGTATTAATACAAAGTCAGACAAATTCCCAGTATTTCTCTTGGACTTTCTTAATCCTGTTCATTCACTGAAGTTCAGCTTCATTGATTAGCACTGCTCAGCCTAAATCTTGTATTCCTGAAGTGCTGGAAAGTCCTCAGTGCCAGAGGCTTTTCCTGCTGTTTTCCCAAGTGATTTCCCCATATTGTACAGCAGGAGGAATGTGATATGAAGATGTTAATCCCTTTTGAGTTGTGCTCCAAACAAGTATGTGCAAAACACAGGGAAAATGAAGCAATACATTATTTTGCATTTGATTTTCCATACCTATTGTCTTGTAGCCCTGGTGGAATGCTTGACATAACACATCTCCACAGCTTGTCTGCTGAACATCTGGAAGTCAGTCCTTACATTCGCTTCAGAGAATGCTCAGAGCAGAAAGTAAATCTTCTCAGACGTGCAGAATGTCACTTGTAAAAGAATGAATCTTTTTTCTGTGTTTACCATGGTGGGAGCAGGACACTGCTGTTCTCACTCCAGTGTCCAGAGTGTTGAGTGCTTCCTCATCAAGACAAAACTGTTGAGGGCAACAGCAGAGCAGTGTCACTGTCAGTTCTCCATGTGCCCAACTCAGCCCTAGAGCTTCAGTCCTACTGATTTCCTTAACAGAAGCCATCTTGATTTTTTCCCCACTATCATCTGGATTGTATAGAAATTACTGCTCTCAAACCTGAAGGATTCTCATTGTCATGCTCCATCTCCTGAACCTGGCTGGCTTGTTCTGCATGACAGCTGCACTGGATTTTCATGTTGGGAAATTCCCATCTCCATGTCATGAGGCTGCCCTTTGAAAAGGGCTCCCCTTGAAAAGACACACAGGGCTCTGCCAGAGCAGTGCCTCCTTCTAATGACTGATTTCATGATTAAGCTTGGGCTTTTTCACATCACAGCTTAAGTTCTTCCCCAGTTGCTTCCAGATCTTTCAAAGAGCTGAAAATGCAGCAATAGCAGGAAATCCCATGTTTGCAGGACTTTTATGTAGGGTTCCTTTTGTTCTGCTGTCTGTTACCAGTGTAACAGAATGACACACACCCTGTGTTCGAGTCTCTTCTAGGATGGGTATTAAAAGCAGGTGATTCAGAAAGTGCCTGTATCACTTCCAGCCTTCAGGACAGAGCTGTGCAGTGTCTCTATGATGTCCCAGGATCCCCATCCCTAACTCAGGATATGTGAATCACAATGAAACATTCATTTGGCAACCCAAGAGCAGGAGCTGCTTTAATGGTTTGCAATAACTCTCATTCACAGAATCACAAAATCATTTGGTTTGGAAAGGACCTTCAGAGATCATCCAGTCAAACCTTCCCCTGCCAACCACTTTCCACTATCCCAGGTTGCTCAAAGCATCATCCAGCCTGGCCTTGAACACTTCTAGGGGTGGGGCAGCCACAGCTTCTCTGGGCAACCTGTGCCAGGGCCACACCACCCTCACAGGGAAGAACTTCTTCTTGATGTCTGATCTAACTTTACCCTCTTCCTGTTTAAAACCTACACTCCCTGATGAATAGTCCAATTTATCTTTCCTGTAGCCTCCTTTAGACACTGGAAGGGGCTTTTTCTTGGAGTATACATAAATGTCATACCATGATGAAAACTTAAATGGGTAGGATCTTTCCACAGACTTCACCCCTTCAATCTTCATTCAATTCTGTCTTTACCCAGAAAGAGTAAAAAAAACCCCAGACTGGTAAAAACAAAATAGTAAATACATCCATAATACTGTAATATTTCATTTCTCAGGCCTAAAGCACAAGTAGTGTGCAGGGTGAAGGCTGCCCTCGCAGCCCTGGTGGTTCTGATCTGCTGGCACTAGGGCAGCTCTGGGCTGGGAGCAGCTGCTGCAGCCCCTTGGTTTCCCTCCCTTCCCTGCATCTCCAGACCGGCTGGATGCCAGCAATTAGAAACTAATTGAGAAGCTTTAAAAATGCATCTCTTCCACATTCCTTCTGCTCTGTTTAATCCTCTCAGAGTCCCGAGCAGAATTCTTCACAAGGGATTTTGCACGGCATTCATGTTTGCTCAGTGTCTGCAGTTAAAGCAGGTGTCTCAGCAGAGTGGGGCTCTTTGGGGACTTGGGAGGGACTCACCTTTCTTGGTTTTCTCTGCTGCTCTGTCCTCCTGGGCACTCTGTTTTGGCACAGACTGGGAGGCCACTTGCCTGCACAAGTATGTCCAGGTCCACTACCTGCATTGATCATGGTGGTGTGGAGATCAGGACATGGATCTGTAACAGTGGCAGGCATTTCTGTGCCTTTCCCTTACCTCAGTTTAATATTGAAATCTGTTGCTATTGATAGCCTGGGAAGTTCGCAGGGAAGCAGGGAGAAAGTGGCTTCATCTCCTCACTGTCTTCTGGCCATTTCTGGATGCACAATACCTGGGCTGTTGCATCCTTTGCCTGGCAAAAGCGAGGAGCCCTGATTGGTGACCACCACTGTACCCAGCAGTAGCCAAACATGCAACACTAAAGCCAGGCAGTGCCTTGGGGAGCCGGAGATCCCCTTCTGCTTTGTAAGTCTTCCCCCGACCTGAAAACCACTCCTTCCTATTATGGTTATTCCTTAGTTACAAATGTCTATTCCCTGCATACAGCAGGGAGTGCAAACAGTCATCCACCCCCTTCCTGCAACTTCTCCCCTGGGTCTGCATCTACTGCTCACCCCATCTCCTGGCATCCTCCTGCTGCTTTTGTCTAGGCATTCCAGATTGCCAAGGGAGGGTCAGGAGTGTGTTGAACCATTGTTTTCTTCCTTGGGCTCTGCCAATTCCATGGAGTGTGGGTCAGACCCGTTATTGCTGTCACCACTCTTGTCAGTTTTGGGAGATTTAGCCCAAGGAAGAACTTTTTGAGCATGTATTGGTTTGGCATGGCCTGGTTTTGGGTAGCAGGGGGCTGCAAAGATGGCTCCTGTGAGAAGCTGCTGGAAGCTTCCCACCATGTCCGGCAGAGCCAGTGGCTGATGGCTCTGAAGATGGACATGCTGCTGGCCAGAACTGGGCCAATGAGAGAGGCTGGTAATGCCTCTGTGATGACATAATTAAGAAGAAAATCAAAACAAAGTCACAGGTTTATGCTGCTAGTCAGAGAAAAGGAGGAGGTGAGTATGTGTGAGAGAGAACAACGTGGTGACACCAAGGTCAGTGGAGAAGGAGGGGAAGGAGGTGGTCCAGGCACAGGAGCCAAGATTCCTCTGCAGGCCGTGGTGAAGACCATGGTGAAGCAGCTGTGCCCCTGCAGCCCATGGGTCCATGGGGAATGCAGAGATCCACCCGCAGCCCGTGGGGGAGGTGCCCACGCCGGAGCGGGTGGATGCCTGGAGGAGGCTGTGATCCAGTGGGAGACCCAGTGGAGAGAGAGGGCCCTGCTCCCAGGCTGGAGCAGCCTGTCCTTGGAGGACTGCACCCCGTGGGAAGAGACCCACGGCGCAGCAGTTTTGGGAGGACTCTGTGCCCGTGGGAGGCACTCACGCTGCAGCAGGTGCGGTTTGGCTGCTGCTCGTGAGAGTGGACCCACGCCAGGAAGTTCACAGAGAAGTGTCTCCCGTGGGAGGGACCGCACGGCCTCACAGGGAAGGACTCTTCTCCCGGAGCAGCAGAAGAAAATCCTGGTGATGGACTGACCAAAACCCCCCTGCCCTGCCTCCCTGTGTTGTTGGCGGGCCTGGGGAGGGAACGTGTTTTAAGGGCTTATTTTACTTCTCATTACCCTCCTCTGATTCTGTAAGTAATAAATTTTACTTAGCAACCAAGGCTGAGCCTGTTTTGCCCTTGAAATATTTCTCCCGCTCTCCTTATCTCACCCATGAAGCCTCTGTTAAGCCTTTTTTTTCCCCTCTTTTCCCTCCTCTTGCCCAGCTGTGGTAGGGGAGGGTGAGCGAGTGACTCTCGTGGGTGCCTGGCGTTGGGCCAGTGTCAAACCACGACAGAGCACAAGCACTTAAATGCCTAATAAGTAGAAAACATGAAACTGCTTTGCTATTTAGACCAAGATACTCCCTAGCAAGGGGAAAGATGTCTGGAACAGGTTTTGAAAGCACAGAACAGACATGGCCACCCTTATCCTTCCTCCTCATGCAGAGTGGCTGTACAGGAGTGCCTGAGATGGTGAGGAAGCAGCTTTGTGTCACTTTGCTTTTCGCCCTGTTTGTTCCAGGTCCCCAGCCCATTTACCAGTGGAGAACCTGTTTCTGTGGCTTTAGTGCTTACCTCTGATAAAACTCATCAAGAGATTTATGAAAGTAATGTATTAACATCATGGTCTGTCAAGTGTCAATAAGCAGAATAAAGCGCTCAGACACTGCCGTTATAGAGATCCAGCAATTAAAGCATTTGATAAAAGTATTTTATGGGGGTATATATTACCATTTGGTTCAATTATTCTGCCATTAAACATTAAGAATAATTGAACCAAATGGTGCCTGATAGAAGGAGTACATCTGCTCTGATGAATTCCTGCCAAAAGGCACTTGGAATCTTAGTACAAGCATTTTGTCAACCAAGATAACAGTATTTTTCTCTCCAGCTGATAAAGCAGGGCTTTTGAATCTTATTTATGACGTATAAATTGGCTAATTTGTTACCAATATCAAACAGCCCATAAGAATCAGGCGGTGTAATAGCTAACAAAATACTGACAGCTTCATCACTTGCCGACTGCATGGAGTACAATATATGCTCAATTAATAGAGAGTGCAATTATCACAGAAACTGTGACCAAGAGCTAATTATACAGAAGCCAATCAAAACCAGCCCAAAGCAAGGCAGAATCTATTTCAACAAACTTGAGGTATTTTTTTTCTCTTTTTACTTTTTTTCTGGGCTTTTTTCTGATCTCCATATTTGCCCCCACCTCCACAAGAGAAAAGGGGAGGTGGCACCAACAGGAAGCACAAGTCAGCCAAGATCCCATCCATAATGCTGTGGCTCCAGTTTCCAATAGCACAGGTTCCAATTTCCATGTGAAACAGAAAATCAGTGTTTTACTGTTTAAACACATTGCAATTTTGGTGTAATGAGGGATAACCAAAACACAGCTAGAGCCTTTCCCTAGGGTATGAGAGTGCACACAGTGACAGATGGGGACATTTTAAAGGAGATTTAAGAGAAAATAACATCTTGATATATATTTTGAAAATATTATGTGTTCAAGGAAGTGGGAAGAGAGTGCCCTCTGGGAAGGGCAGTCTTTAATTATGGGATAAATACAGCACTTGGCTTGTTAAATTCCTGATGGTCTCTTAAACACTCAGTGGTTACTAAAGTGAGAGGTCAATCTGCTGCTTTCACTGAAGCTAAAGAAAAAAAATCTATATGAAAACATTGATTTAATCAATTTTCCTTGGTCTTGATTTCCTGTAGCTCTCAGACTTTGGGTAATGTTGGTCAGTCTTGGAAATAATAGAAATCTGGAGAAATTAAAAAAAAAAAAAAGAAAAAGAAAAATCCCACTAGAGGCAAATCATATGAAGGGCCAAGAATTCTCCATTTTTTTTCAGAAGCTGAGAATATTTTGAATGATCCTGATTATATTCAGCAAATTATTAATCATACCTGACCCTGGAATTATTTAATTTTCAATTAATGGGGGTTTTAATTAGAAATGTTGATCTTTTATGTACCACCACATTTAGAGGCCAAAAATTAAATATAATACAAACAAAAAAAAACCAAAAAAAACCCAAACCCAACCCTAAACCACCTGAAATCCGTGATCTGGCAGCCACAGGCAGCCTTCTGCTCAGTAGAGTCCTTTCTAGAACTAGGAAACAAAACCTGTGTTTTACTCACAGGTGACTGGAAAAGGGACTGGTTTTTTCCCCTCTGAGGACAATAATCTTCACTTGAAGTACTGTGGTTGAAGATTTATTTTTGCAGTTGAAGATAAATGGCCATTTGGAATGGAGGTTATTCACCGAAAGTTAGGCAATAAGAGTTTATACTGAAACCAAAGGAATATTGTCCTAGTTTTGATTGATTCATGTGACAAAACCTGAGTTTTCCTGTGGTAGAGCCAATGTCTATTTTATTTCCTGGAATTTTTTGCTGTTGTTGGGTTTTTTTGATAAAAAGACTTTGGATGCATGAATTGTACTCAACATGTGATGTTACATTTTGGAAGCTTCGCTGTGTCCTTTATTGGAAAAGAAGCTGTTGGGTTGCAAGGGATTTCCTTTTTTTTCTTTTCCTTTTTAATTTTATGCTAACGTAATTCCCTGAATTTACTGGCTGCAAAACCCTCTAGTTCACAGCCTGCATCTTTGCATCCATGTATCCTCTGCTTGGTGAAAAACAAGGTTGTTTACCTGTGGAAATGATCAATGGCTCCTGCGGGCCCCGGCTCAGCAAAGACATCCCGCAGCAGGAAACCACTTAAGCATGCGCTTTGCTGTAAGGAAAGATGGAAGGGAGAAGTTGTGTTCCCTGAACAACGATGGATAGGTGCTGATGGGGTTTTTTAGTTCATTTTTATCTCTGAGGGGTTTATTAGACTTGCCCCTACTTCAGCTGTATTGTAACCGGGACCTGCAGAGGAGGTTATTGCTCACACCGCCTGGAAGAGCACCTCAGCCCCCAGGACCTGGTTCTCAGAGCTGTCACCCAGCACTGCTGCTTCAGGATTAGACCCTGGCACTATTTTTGCTGGAGAACTGACTCTGGTAAGCTGCACCCTTGGCTCAGTGCTGGGTGATCTGACCTGGTGGGAGTCCCCCTCATGGTTTAAGATCTGCACACTCCATGTGCTCTGGCATCCCTGAAAGCACATCCACAGGGCTCAGTGACTCTCCCAGTGAGCTGAAAATCTGCTCCAGATCCTGAGATGACTGGGGTTTGGAAGAGAAAATTACTGCTGCCCTGTGGCTGCCAATTAGCCATTGTCAGCCCTTGAGCAGCTCATCTTGCACGCCACCTCCAACGAGGGAGAGATTCCAGCTGGAGTGGGACCAGAGCTCACGGGCTCACCCCGCTGCCGTGACAGGGAAGGAGCTCAGGCCCTTCAGACCCGAGCTCTGCTGTGCTCCTGAGCATCATCATCAGATACAAAGCTGTGTGGATGGGCAGTGTTGCTCATAAGAAAGGCACTGGGATGCTGTGCAGGAGACCTGCCTTTTGTTTGTGGCTCCCAGCTGGTCTCCTGGGGTACCAGGACAAAACCCCTTTTTATTTCTTTGTACCTCGGTTTGCTATCTGCCAAATGACATTGGTTTCTTTTGTAAAACCCGAGGCTGAAGAGTGATATTGCTATTTACTGCTGTATGAAATTCACCATTGTCGGCTTATTCAATGTCATTTTTTCCGTGATTTAAAAAATACCCTTAGTGGTTGCATTTATTTTCTTCAAACCTTTAGAGCTGTGAAGCCTTTTCAGTTTCTCAGACAGCTATTTAAATCCAGCTTTTTTCAGCTGCTGGTATAAACTTCCAAAGCAGAATAATGTTGGCATGCTAGGTTAAATAGTTATTGGATGCTCAATATCTTTTCACTTGCAAGTTCTCCAATAGAACTCCTCTAAACTCCAAAATGAGCTTTTCTCGGTCCATTTATGACTAATCACATTAATCCTCTTCTCTGGGTCTGATGCTAATGCAGCATTTCTGTGTTCTTCATGAGACACAGATTGTCAGAGCAGCAGAGAATGGAATGGATAATAATGCTCCCAAGCAATCAGACCCCTGCTGTACCTCTGCCAACAGAAATTCCAGGGTTGCTACAATTTTTGTGGACTGTGAGGTTTTCAGAGTTGAAAGGATTGGGAAATCCTTCAGCAAAAGCAAAACCAGCTTTTCCCAAACATTTCTTCCTTTGCCTGGACACAGCTGCCCAGCAGCATTCAGTGGACAGGAGTGCCCAGGGCTGGCTCAAGGCTCCTCTGCAGGCAAAACCGAAGGGGAGGTGAGATCAGGGCTGGGTTTCCTGCTCACAGAAAGGGAAGAAGTGCTGTGAGCAGGGAGGAGAAGACAGTAAGTTTTGTGGGGGGCTGCTAGGACAGTTCCTCTATTCGCAGTGCAGATCAGAGCTGGTCTCTGCAGTGTTTCACAGCTGAGAATTTGCAAAGCATGGACTGGACTCCATTTCCTGATTGAAAATAATATTCCACTGGAATATTATCCATGCCACTGGCATTGGGTGCTTGCTCTGCCAGCTGGGACAACCAAGTAGGGCATTTTCCTGCCCAAACCCCAGTTCATTTATCTACCTGCACGTGAGTCAGTGAGCCTCTCTCTAGGCAGATGTTAAAGCTTTGCTGGGTCAGAGCTAATGTAAAGCTTCAAGTGCTTTCCAACAAAAAGGGAACAGAACCATTTAGTCCAGACACTCATGAGCACTGCCACCATTTGTCAAGAACATCTTGCAGCTCTCTCTGCTCTGTGGTTTGCTTTGTGCATGTTTGATATTCATGTTTCCACATATGTCATTTGTTCTGTGGTCAAACCTCTCCCAAGGTTCAGAGCCTTGCCTGTGGGCAGCTAGTTCTTTGGGTTGTCTTCTCCTATCAGGACATGAAGATGTATGCTTGATCTAGTTAAGTACTAATCAAGGTTTGAATGACTCCCAGTATCCCTCCTGTTCATTTTGAGTCGGGAATATATCAACCACAGAGCAAAACGGTGTTTCTCAGCAGTGTGTCACAATGATTGGTTGTATGGGTGTCACAATTCTGCAAGAAATACAGTAAGTTCCATTCTGCTGTCAGGAGTGCTGCCTCATGGGGAGGCATTTGTAACTAAAACTGTTGCTCATTTGCAGAATCTGTAAGAAGAATGAAACCTTGACTGAAAATATGCTGGAAATCTGTCGTAATAAATTTGACATAATATGCATGACATGGATGGATAGATCATTGTTTGCCAGGCCTGGCAAATAAAACTGGTGTTGTGGAGTCAGAATTACAGGGGGAGAGAAACATTGTTCTACGAGGCATGTTTCAGAGAGGAACCAAATCTGAAACAGCTATATATTTTACTTGTGCTTAAATTGAATAATAAAAAAGGCTTGCTCAGAAATCTTACTGTGCCTGGGAACACACATTGCTTTTTTTGTCCTTTTGAACTTCTAAGAAAGTTTCCTACTTATAAATAGAAGCACCTGCATATCTTTTATTTCTTTTTAATGTTATTAAAAGGTATTTAAGAAGAAGGAGTGAGATACCTAAGAAAGCAGAGAAACAGCTGTGTAGTGTTGTACCAGGGAGAGTTTTAGGAAAAGCGTTTTAAATTTCATTTGAGATATTGTGCTCCCATTCTGGGTGCTCCTTCAAGTTCCCTGTATGTCTTTGGCAAATTCCTCATTCTCTTTGGCCTGTGTTTTCAAAAGTCGTCTCCAGGTTTGATGTTTGCATTTCCAGCTGGGTAGCTTCTGGAGGACCTGTGTAAAATACATAAACGATGTGCAACAGTTACACTCTGGAGTTTTGTACCCTACCACTTATCTGTCTGCGTCTTTCAAACCGGGATTATGTCTTATTATGTGCACATGTAATTTCTAGCCCAAACCAAATCTGAACAGTGGATGATATATAGCATTTACAAGTATACAAGCTCTCAGTAAAATACTGCAGCGATGGGTAAAAGGCATGAATTTGAATAGCTGGGAATTGCAACTTGCAAAAACAGGCTAGAATTTTGAATTTTATAGTAGAAAGTAGCAATTTTCTGTTCTGGAGATTTTAGCAAAATATCCCTGGAATGCAGTACCACTTCTGGCATGTACAGGGCTTGATTCTGAAGTGTGCTGTGGTATTTATACTTTGCTTTAAAAAGCAGCTGTGGGTCCATCCCAGCCACATCCAGACTCTATCCATGAGTTCCAGCTATGAGATTTAGGGCAGCAGTTTTCCCAAGTTCTTAAGTGAACAAGTCTTCAAAAACATCTTTAAGCTCTCTGTGTCTTTCCTGGGAGCAATTGCATCTTACAAGAGTGAGGGCTTTCAGCAGGCAGCTCTACCTGAGCAGGGACAGCTGGAGGACAGAAAGTACTCTTCCCAGAGGAGGTACAGAAGGTATTCTTCCCAAAGGAAGGGTGGTTTAATTTTGGCCCAACAGTAAGAGATGCAAAATCTAAGCAAGCATGGAAATTGCCCTCATTAAACAGCAAAGAAATTTGCTGAGAACAAACCGCAGCTGACGGCTTTTGGGGAGAGGTGAGGTCACTCTTGGAGTCTTGAAAGAAGGAATACACCTATGGAAATGCTCAGTGAGCAGAGGCAGGCACAGACTCACTCTCTCTTCCCTCTTGGTGCTGGTAAGGGGCTCTGGGGCCATTGGTGCTGCCCAGCCTAGACAGAACATCATTAATATTCCTGACTTGTGGCTCTGTGCTGCTTTGGCACCAAGGAAAATGAATTAGTAAAAGAGAAGCTTGTTTTTTCCTGTTGATTTCTACATTAGGGAGCATAGTGTGAAAAGCTGTTTTTTACCTTGGAGCAAAATTTCATGGAAATGTCCAAATGTTCAGACAGGAAGATTCTGTGTGATTCCCCAGTCTGTGACAGGTTCACTCAGCTGGGTCACGGTGGGCAGTGCAAACTCAGGGCCCTTGGCCTCCCCCAGCCTCATCCTAAGGGATGAGATCACTTTCCCTGCCACAGAAGGGTCTAGGGGGGATTGTTGGGCACTGTCCTCTCCTGCCAAGCATGGGATTCAGCCTGACCTGGGCATACACTAGGACGGACTGTGAGAGCAGGCAGCTGAGGACTCAGCAGGGCAAATTCAGCAGTGTGTGACTGGGAGGGTGAAATAGCCAATGTCCCATTCCTCAGGACATTCCTGAGGCTGCTGTCCCAGCTGCAGGGCTGTTAGCATGGTTGTTCAAGCTTTCTGGAGGGTTCTGCTTGGAGCAGGGTGAGGTGCTGAGGTGGCAGCCAGCCCTTCAGTGGCAACAGGGACAGAGGCCCTGCTGGCTGTCCAGGCAGATGGAGTCATTCAAGCAGGAGAGAGCTGGAGATCCTTCCTTCCCCCCTGGAGACATGGAGATGGTTTTGAGATCATGTGGGTTGTCAGCTCTGCCTTGAGTATTTGGGACAGCGGTGTTGACACAGGGCAGACAGAGAGGATGTGTCCCCTGAGCACACAAATAACATTATGGAATTAGGTAGATCCAGTTGCCACTTCCATGCCGTGCGCAGAGTGTTTCCTCAGCCCTGGGGACAGGCAGTGGCTGTCCTGGTGGTGGGAAGTGGAGCCCTTGATGGTGATGTGTGTCCATCTCTGCCAGGGGAGAGACTGAGCCTCCAGCTCAGAACACAGGCACTGAGTGCTTTAATGTTATTAATGCCCTGTCTCACCTCGCATTTAATTATAATCAGATAATGGTACAATCCAGGACTCAGCTGGGGGAAGTCATACCTTTGAAAGGGGATGCAGTCAGGAGCTGGGCTCTGCAGGGTGTGAGGGGCAGGCCAAGCTCTGCAGGATCCACCCCTCACAGCCTCCTTCCTTGTTTGTTTGAGGAAAAGGGATCTATGCTGGCCATCAGCACCTGTTTGTCAGTGCCCAGATCCCAGATGCCTGTCTGAGAGAAGGAGAAGGCTGACAGGAGAGGTGGATTTATACCTTTGGAAGGTTTCATGCTGGCAGGTCTCTTTCCTTACAAACCAAAATTTGGTCTTACCAAGGGGACTAGGAAGCAGCCCAGGCAGTAACTGTCTGGGAAGCCAGAGGACAGCTCCCTTTGTGCTTGGATGAAGGCCACCATCTCACCCACCTGCACAGCAGACACAGGGGCAGCGATATTTTCTTAGCAGCGCCGGCTGCTTCTTGAGTGCCCGTGGAAAATTGGGAGAGAGAAATGTTTTTGCACTCTTACCAACAAGCTGTCTGTGTGGGGCTGAAGGTCACCTTGCAACAACTCAGAGCAATTATCTGAAGGAGGTTAGATCTCTGTCCTCTGCCTTTATATTATTCTCATAAGCTGCATTTTTGGCATCACTTAGAAGCCAGGAACATATCAAACCTGCATATGTCAAATGCTATTGACATCAAATACCTTTCATCAAGCCCCAAGCCTCTTGGCGTCTTTTGAGCTCTGCACCCAGGAAAGTGGCTTGTCAGAGATGATTTTTCCAACTGAGGAAGCAAGTAGCATAATGAGACAGTGTAGCTTCAGCGTACACCTTCCAACAAGTTTCCCAACTGCTCAGAAACCAAAACCATGAGCCTGAATAGTAATTAGCCCATGAAGAAAGCTGGGGCTACAAGGAATGTATGAACAGTATTGGCAAAGCATTTATGGCCCCTCATTACCATTCTCCAAAAGCATTTCTGTCTGCATTTCTCATTTTCAACAGCCAAGATCATAGAATTATAGAACAGAAACACAAAACAAAAATCCAACTGTGTCAAGTGGCACGAGCATGATTGCTGCAGGAAATTACCCAGATGTGCCAGGTGCTGTGCAGATGTGCCCAGCACTCAGGAAAGCCCTTGAGCTGCCTACAGATCTGTTGCTTCTGGGCTTCACAGCAATCAGGAGGCATTTCTTCTCCATCCAGGATGCCACTCTTCCTTGACTGGGGCAGCACATGTGGTCAGAGGGAAATGCCCATCAGTTTCTACACGATCTGGATTTGCTCACAAATAACTTCGTTGGGGTTTTTTATATTTCTTCTCCAGAGTAATAGAGGATGAGCACTGACCTGGGAACATGCAGCCCCCAAATACCTCTGTCAGTGGTATTGTCAAAGATACAAAGGACCTTGCAATGACCTCTTCTTATGCCAACTCTGAGTTCCCCAGGTGATAGAACTGCTCAGCTGTATTGAGTTTTGAAGGGTTGCTTGTTATAAAATCTGAATTCCAGAGAGGCAGCCTGAAGAGCTTGATGTTGCTGGAGGATACTCCATGGGCTAACTGAAATAAGTCACTGTTGCTCTGGACAGTCATAGGTCTCACAATTCCCGAATAACATATATTACAGGTTTTTTCTTTTTTTCCTTTTATTTCCCCAATTTTTTGTCCTCTGAGTTCACATAGTTTCAATATTCCACACTTCAGTTTTATTCCCTCTCTTCACACGTGCTCAGACTAAAATATCATGGGAAAAGTCTTCACCTTTCTTTCATGGTTATTTTTGATGTTCTTTATATGGGTTTATTTTCTTATTTGAGCCATGACTCAATTCCACAAGAAGGAAAAAATGCTTTCAGGACTCATCTTTCTCATCTGATGTGATGTACTCATTGCATTATCTTCTCTAATTATCTATTGTCTTTATTAGCTTTTATTTTCCAAGATAAAAGATATGTATGTTCACAAAAGCCCTTGGCAATGCTGCAAGATAAAGTTGGGAAAGTAAATGAGAATTTACACAATTTTCTGGACATATTTTCACAGTCACTTGTGAAAACACTTGTTTATATGAGCCTCCAGAAGAACTTGACTTGGAAGAGTTTTCAGTAAGAGACAAATATTGGAACAAATTTTATTACTTTTTAGTAATGGCACACTGGAAGCTGGGCTTCCCCTCAAAAAGTAGATTTAGCAAAGAGCACAGAAATCTGTGGATAGATTGTCTTTGGAACTCCCCAAGCCTTAGGCAAAGTCCAGAATGGCTCTGGCTTGCTCCAACCTTTGCAGTTGCTCACAGAAACATTCTTTTCATCAGCTAGCACAGAAACCCTGACTTTCCCTCTGCTTCTCTGACCTGTTCATTCATCAAGCCACTAGAAGATGCTTTGCCCTTGCCTTTCTCCAGTCATCAAAGGTTCTCTCTTCTCTGCCTTCCTCAAAGCCTAAAACCATAAAGAAATTATGTATTCTCCCTAATTAATGTGGTGATTTTTACAGAAATCATTTATGTCTCCGTGTCCTTCACCACTTCTGTGAGGCTTCTGTGCTCATTAGGCTACTCCTTCCCTGTCTGAAATGTTTGACTACTGTTCCAGGGGTGGCAAGCACTGTGCTGTGAACTCCCAACGGTGGGAGGCTGGGGAGACGCTGAATGTCTGGAACTGGTGGGGCTTGGGTCTCTGCTGGAGCTGGTATGCAGTGCTGGGAGAAAAGGGGCAGGTAAGCAATAAAATGAGCCCTGATGCATGTCCAGGGTCACCCAGCACCTCAAACACCACCAGCAATGACTGGGGTGCCCCCCAAGTCCCTGCTGATTATTCAAAAGATTACTTTTATATAAAAATAACTTGCAAGATGTGACTCAAGCTAAGCATTGCTAATAAGATGCAGAATGAGCAATAGCTTAATGGTCTGACACAGTAGAAATTATTGTTGTCCCTATTCATGCTATTAACAGTGATTCATCAAGGACTGAGGCCATGGAGCTGCAGGTCCTTTTCAGACGTGCTCAGAGTCCTTGTTCCCAGGGGATGAGAGGTGTGTGCCCTGACCTGATACAAAATCTGCCGTTGCCACACATTTCCTGTATCAGCCATTAGATGAGCAGTTCTGTTTAAGCAGCAGTTGTGTTCTGAAATGGTCCTTCAAGGACTTGTCAGACCAGTTACGCCAAAGTTGCAGAGCAATATTGTCTGCAACAGACTTGTGCTGGGAGAGTCACTTGCCCTACTTAGCGTATTCATAGAAAGCTACAGGTGTGGGTTTTGCTTTTATGCAGGTCAAGGAGGGGGAATCACTGCTGAATCAATGTATCTGACTCCTCCAATGCCCAAATTTGCAAAGAATACATTCCTGCTAAAATTTCTATCTGCTTTTTTTTTTTGATTCAGTCTCACCAGAGCAAATTCGCATAAGGTGAGCCTCTAAAAGGGCTGATTTTCTGCTCCCCTTGACTACACAAGATATTCAAGAATTAATGAAAAAGTGACACCTGTCTGGCTTCCAGGGCATCACATTCATGTCTGCATAAATTCTCCCAGGTCAGCTCAAAACCAGTTCAGGGTTAAAATCTCATCTAGTCACCTAGATTAGAAACTAATTTCTCTAAAGTATATCCTATATTAGAGCCTTTTCATGCAAATAAATAGCCAAGGGCCTCATTCTCTCCTTCTCTATTAGTTGTGCATGTCATGAATTTGAACAGAACATTTTGTCCTGTACTCTAATTACATGCATTATAAAGAAAAATCTATTCCTTGCATACATATTATTAGGAGCAGTTTGGAGGCACCATTCCATCAGGGCGGCCGTCATGGTGGCTCATCCTGATATTGACAGTTTAATCATTTTGTTTCATAGGAGATTAAAAGTCATATGATGGCCGTTCCTCTGTGGAGCAGCCAGCGAAGCCAATTGGAGTCAATCTGTGTCTAAGTGCTGTTTCTGCTCCAAAAACATACTTGCAGTTTACAAAATATATTGGGTAATTATCAGTGGCAGTGGAAGAATGATAAAAAAATACTGGCCTGATGACAGAGTAAATAGGGTTACTGTTAAAAATAAAATAAAATAATGCTCATTTTGCTCACAGCTGTGCTGCAGCACATGTACATGAGGGCTAACTTAGTTATTTCCTAATGTATTCGTGTGCATGATCATTAGCAGCTTCAATTCCCTTCACTTTATCTCACTGGAGAAAGATGGAGCAATTGATACACCAGACAGCCACCTAACACCTATTGCAATTAAAGTTGCCTTTTATCAAAGGAGAGAGTCACCTCCTTGAAAAGATGTTGAGAATATCAATAAACATAGCAAAATATTAGACCTCTACCCTTGTTTATTTTGGTTTACAACAGCCTGAATTAACTTCCCGAGGCAATATGTGATTTAGCCCCTGTCTTTCAAGATGCAGCCTGGAAATAAGGAGTGTTAAGCTCTATCCAATTTTGGCTTCTCAGTGTGAGACACGATACAAAAGGTTTTTAGAAGACTGGATACTGTTCTTTAAAGATCAGTCTGCTCCAAACCATCACGTATGGGGCACCATAGATCTCCTGCTGCCCAAAAAAATGTTGATTAGAATGAAATCCCAGTGGATCCTTCAGCTCCCCAAGGACAGGATTGTCTGTAGCATCCTAAGAAGGCAGCATCTTAAATTCAGTGTGGGTCCAGTGTGAATGTGAGTAACTCTGTGCCTGCACCAGGTGATATGGGAGTGCTGCCAGTGTGTGTGTGATGTATAATCTGTCTGTCTACATAGCTGTTGATTCAATTTATTGCTAGTCTGGAACAGCACAAGAACCTGGTTACTTTAAATTTTTTTTTTTAATGACTCAATTTAGTCTTTTTCTCTAGTATGTTTCAGATACAATAAATATCCTACATCTTCCAAGGATGACCTTAAAAGTTGAGAAAGATCAATAACTGTCCACCAAGAAATTTGTAACTTGACTCCCTTGAGTGCTTTTCCTTCGATGGAGCATCCTGAAAAGTGTAAACTAGTGTGCAGTAACAGCCTTGTTACTGTGAGAGTGATGTATTTGAGGTCACAGATAAAAAAACCCCAAACCAATAATTGATAAAATGTCTTGTCTCTGGCTGAAATTCCTCTTGGAGTGGATAAAATGTAATTATTTTTATCTTAAATCCCTTGTGGTGGAGTGTCAGGGAGGTACATTTCAGCACAAAAAGGGGAATCAGAACTATTGAAGATTTTCACTGTGCAGGTTCATGGGGTTTTTTGTTGTGCAGTGTCAGGTATGGATGATCCAGGCAGGCTCCTGTCCCTGTGTGTCAGCACTCGCTTTCTCTCTGAAGCCATGTTTAGCAAAGCCCTGGCACAAGGGTTTAACAGCAGCTGGGAGAAGGTTTTATGCACACTGAATGTCTTCCTGCTGGAAGAAATATTCTGGCGGCAGCTCCCAAGCATTAACCTTTCACTTGGCTAAATCAGCCAGAATTGCCTCTGTGCTGTCAATGTTTGCACATAAGAGTAGTAATTATGAGAGCAGGATCATTCCTACTCTCTAGCAGAGTGCAGTCCTTGAGTAAATGAATTGTGATTGGGAAACAATTGGATGCTGGAGATGTTTCTAAGGAGAGCACCTTATTGACATTATTTTCAAACTAACAGGACACATCCTTGCAGTGCAAATATTGCTTTCTTTTGCAAATGTGAAAGAGTTATTACTTACTGCTCTGTGAGAGGACAGACCTGCCACTGAGATAATGGCAGCTTAGTGTTTTATTGTGAATCTCTCCACACAGACTCGGTGATGTTTATGATAGCAATTGCATAGACAACTCATTCTTCCTTTCCAGTATAACTAAATTACAAGTGACAGCAATATAAAGCATGATATTTAATTGCCTCAATGAACATTGACTTCCCTGAGCACATATTATGCACTCCCTGGCTGACACTCTCCAGGGGTATGTGTCATTCGGAGGAGCTCTGTTTTGGGGTTCCCAGGTTGAGTCACTTGGCCTTCTGGAAATGCCTATCATGAAAGACTCGGTAAATGGCTTTAAAATTAAGTCTTTTGTGGAAGGTTTTGGATGCTGTTCTCTATTCCCATCTCTCAGGCTGTCTGTACTCAGTGCAGCCTCGGCAGGTACCAGCAGAGGGGAAGAGGCAGCGTCCCGCAGGCGGGTGAACGGTGTTGCTTTTGTGAGAGCTGTTCTCCTGCTCAGTGCTGCACATCTTTGTGGTGTGGAGTCCCAGGGTGGCCTGCAAATCAGGAATATGGGGAAAACAAAACAGAGCAAAATCAGCTTTGGGGAGAAGAGCAACTCTGCTGTGTGAGGTTTTCAGGAGCAAATTAGCCAAGCATCTGCCACTGATTCTCTGAGAGGATCAGAGGTTCCCTTCCCAGAGCCATTGATTTGGGCTCTGTGGGAGACCACACTGCTCCTTCAAGGATTCCCTTCTCTGACAGCAATTCCAAGCAGCCAGAAGCATGCATAAGTGCTAAGAAATAACATTTGGAAATTCAGAAATACGTTTGCTCTTCTTAACCTGGGGGCCTGGGGATGCCTCTGACAACAGTAATCTGCCCGACATATCTGCAATCAGTGCAACCAACTCCATTTTACAAATACCTGTGTAAGTCAATAAATCAAACATGTCTCTTATTCATCCCAGATCCTTTAAGTCCTTCTGCAAGGAGAAATTCTATGTATTTGGGAGCCCAAAGTATAATAAAGCCTTCAGCTGTTTTTTTATGAATTGGAAATTACTGGAGCTATAAGAGAGCACTGAAGTTTTAGCTGATGTTCTAAATTATTTAAAATCATATAAAGTGTAGTACCAGTAATTATTTTCAAATTTAAAATGACACTTTTAGGGTATGTGTTGATGATGTCTTATGTTCAGGCTGTGCATGGCATGTACATAACCGTGTGCAGTTATAAAACTTTTAGTGGGATCATTTAATAAATTCTAGTGTATGTTTCTCTGTAACTATATCTGATATAAATATCTGATGTCTATTTATCCATATCAGATAAAGACACAGATAAATATCTTAATTGGAAAATATTCCTATGCCAGCTTGCCTACTAAGACCTCATTTACTCTAGATACATGATAGCCCATTTTGGCATGTGGATATACAAGATGATTTTACTTCAAGAGCACAGAGTTCTGTAAATGCCCTCTAAGATTTATCTGCCCAGAGACTGAGTTAGTTTTTGATTGATTTCTAGATTTCCTGAGTTAAAGATGCTTTAAACTGATAAACCCAGTTCGTACAAACACTTGAGATCCTATTAGACACAGAAATAAAACACAAATAATTTTAAACTGACTGATTTGGTTTTATTGTTCACAGATTTCTACATGGAAGGGATTTGTCCTTCTCTGCTGCATATGTGCTTGTCTCAGTGAGAACAATTTATTTCTGAAAAAATTGCTATAGCCCTTTTGGTTGTGTTACTAGTGTGAAGTCCAGTCTGAGAACAGGTGAAGTGCCCAGCACTCTTTATTCTATTTATACAGCTCACCAGTGCATTGTGAAAACACTGGATGGCATTAGGACTGCACACTTTTTGTCATGAAAATGAGGCATTAAAAATCTCCTGTGTCACAGACTATGTTCTGTTCTGACTGATGCCTTGCAGTTTTCTGACTTATTTCACTGTTTTGTAATTTGATTCTCTGGCTACTGAGTTCTCTTTTTGATTCAAAACAGGAAAGGTTAGAAAGTGGGTGGTAATTGCAAGCAGTCTGTGGGAAGAAAAATGTAGAATTTTTTATCAGTTGGATGTAGATCCACTGATTTGTTGGATTCCTTTGGTTTAGTCAAGGTTGGACATATCTGCTGAGGACATGTTGCTAGAATGCAAACCAAATTCACACTACAGAGATTAGTATCCACAAAGATGTAGGCTGAGTGTGTCTGTGACAAATGTTGTTATGAGGAGGAGAAACAGAAGGAATTCACTGTGTCTGAATTCCATGAGTCTTCAAAGACTTTTTTGACCCCAGTGTTGTTTTCTTCTCCTTTTTTTATGTTTAAGAGAACTTCATGTTTCTGCAAGTAGAAATAATCTTAAAGAGATGAATGGATTCAACCTTCTACTGAGTTTTTAACCACCAGGTTCTGTAGAGCAAAGGGATTGTCCAGCTGCTACTCAGGAAGGTTTTTTTGATGTAAAAACTCCCTGGCTAAACCTCTAAATCTGTATTTGGGACACTGTGGCAGGGTTTCATCCTCAGCATTTCCCCCATTCTTGAAGTGGGGCTACCTCTGTTGGCTTGTGGAATTAACCTTCTTTTGGCAGCTGTGGTGCTTCGTGCCTCACTTGGCTCAGCTGCAATGTGCATGTCAGAGACTGTAGTGAGGGGGAAAACCTGGTAGAGAAGATTGGAGGATTCATTCTTCCTTCGAACCCATCGAGTAATAAAAGATCCTCATTTTTTAATGACTACCACTGGTGTGAATCTTCACAACAATAACACATTAATACTGGATATAAGCCATCCACTCTGGGCCAGAGGTGCAGGCAGGTTATTTTTCACAGCAAAGCAATCTTACCTCTGGTTAAGTGGCTGGGGTGGGTTTGAGCACCCCGAGGACAGTACAGAGCAGCAGTTTGCTGGCAGAGTCTGATTCTGTGTATTCGGAGCCTTGGTTTCACAGTCAATCCTAGCAGCTCCTTGTAATTCTGAATCTGGGAAATCTGTCCCATTTTTCTTCAAGATATCCAGTAACTGCAAGCAGAGAAAGACACTCAGATTGAAAAATGCTGCTCATGGAAGGAACCTGCACTATACATTTTCTTCTTATTGAGAACAAAGGCCTATATTTGGTGCTGGCTAAAGCTGCTTTAAATGGAGAGCAAAAGTTTCTCTTGTCGTGGAGGGACATTAAGTTGGTGCAGGAACATATTTGCAGGCTTGCTGTGAGCTGTAAGAGACACTTTGGGGTAATTCAGGGGGAGAGAGAGTTACAGCATCTTCGCTTTCCCTGACCAGTGCAATAGATCTCGGTGTAATAAAAGTTGCCCACAGATATGGCTCCCACCACTGATCTTGGTGGTTCTTGGCCAGTGGCTGAGTGAACTGGCAATGAAGAATTTTATCATCATTGCAATGGTTCTGCTTGCCATGGCTCATTTCCTTCAAGTTTTATAAAGCCTTAGCTCTAGACTGACACTCAACCCTGGCTGTAGCTACAATGGCTGCTGTCATTTGGCATTTATTTCTCAACATCTTTGTCTGGTTGAGGACTTAAGACACTGAAATTATTTGCTCTTGAAGCACTGACAGACTTGGTCATGAAATCATGGCACACGTGATAAATCCTCTCTGCATTCCATTGTCAGAGCAGTTCTGCAGGTTATATTCTCTAAATGTGCTTCTTGGGAAGGTGCTAATGCCATCATCAGAACTCCTTCATAGTTGGGTGTGAGTTTTGGGAGGGCTTTGGTAGCTTTTAGGCCACTCTGCCAAGGCCAGTGCTCCATGGAGGTGGATGACATACAAAGACTCAGAGCCTGCAGGCTCGTGTCCAAAAGGCCAAGCAGACAGGAGAGCAGAGCACAGGCACAAGGAGCCTGGGGGTCTTGACCAAATGCAAGCAGCTGGGCAACATCAGAGCTGTAATAAAACCCCTCTTCTAGTCCACTGTATTGAGTGACACACAACTGTACTGCCAAACCCAGCCTTCATTTCTCTGTCCCCCCACCCCAAGCTCTTTTGAGATATCATCAGAAAAAAGCTGCTTCTTATTCACCCCACTTTTCTGTTAGCGTCCGTGAAAAATCACATCACAAAGTTACTCCTTTTGGTCATACCTACTTTTCATTTGCAGAAGAGGGTATCTTCCATCCTTAATGGAATTAATATTTTTGCTGGTGTGTTTTGTGGCAAGAGCCCTGACAAAACTCATTTTTTCATGTGGACTATGAGTATAAGCTTAATGCTCTATGTGCATTGTAGGATGTAGCAATAGGTTTGATTGGCCACAACCACAATCCACCCCAGGCTCTCTGGGGAGCCTGTTCAGTGCTCCACCACCCTCTGGGTGAAAAACCTTTTCCTAATATCCAACCTAAACCTGTCCTGACACAGCTTCCTGCCATTCCCTTGGGTTCTGTCCCTGGTCATCGGATTGGTCCCTGAGTCCCTGATCCTCCACTTCCCCTTGTGAGGAAGCTGTAGGCTGATACCAAGTCCTTGGGACAGATATCTGGATTCTGTGAAGCTTTAGGTGTGGGTATGAAAGCTGGAGTGTGGAGGGTCCAGTGCAAAGGCTGTAAAGGAAAGGGGAACTTCATCAGAATAAGGGAACAGGTCTGACCTGAAATCCTGGTGATTAAGACCAGTGGTGGCACACTTGCTTCATTGGGCAGGATGCTAGAAATGAAAAGACTAAAAATTCTTACTTCTTCTTTATTGTTTTGCTTGTCTTTTAGTTAAGCTGCAGGAATTGTTCTAAGTAACAGTGAGCAGCCCCAGTCTTGCTGCTGCCTCCTCGGCACTGCATCATTGTCTTTGCTCTGGGGGCTCTCAGAGGACGCAGGTTTTGCTGGCCACTCGGTCACTTTGATTTGTTACCCCTCAGCTGGGATCGCAGTTTCAGCTCACAGAACAGAGATTTTTAAAGGTGGTGTGTGAGCAAATTTTGTTGGCATTTAAATATGCATGTAATTTCTACAGGGCTTTGGAAGATTTTCCTGTAGCTTACAAATGTTATAACTTTAAAATGCCAACCTGATTGTAATTATAATGCCCCTTTCTCATGTAAGCTGCAGAGGAAAATAATTCAATTTAATAAAATCACTCACTGTTTAAACAAATGGGGGAGTAATTAAATGTAATGGATACTGTGGTTTCTGTACCAGTCTATGAAGTCTCTAACGAAATCTGCAACTCCATCGTGAAGCAATGACAGATTAAAAATGAAAAAGAAAAGAACAGTAGTCATTACTTTTGTGATCTTCAACAAAAATGTGCTCTGCTCCATCTGCTAGTTCTGCAGCTGTGGTTAACTAATAAATGGTATTCCCAGTCCTGCACTAACTGCATTTGATGTGGCTGGTGCACAAACAAAGATGTCTTGGCAGAATAAGGCGCTATATGACTTGTTAAAGAAGAGCAGCCTTGTCAGTTTTAGATTCAGTGGAAGCAAAGGGGAAAGCTTTGCCTTTGACATATGGAAAAATAAACAAGCCAAAAAACATTTTACTCACAATTTTCTGAAACTGTAAAACATAATATAGAGTAATAGTAAGAATGTGCTTGGAGCTATGGAGGACTAACATCAGCTTTAAGAGCACTCACAAGCTGTGGTTTTCATTTTCATTTCTATTTCCAGTGGCTCTATCAGATAAAATCAGAGAAAAGACACCCCTGAAATGCTTCAGAAAATTTCCAAACTTACTCCAAAACCTTCATCTCGGGTCTCTCATTGCTCTGGGTGGAAGGCAGCTGGCACAGCGACTCATGTGATCCAAAGGAAACAGAGCTGCCTTTGGGCTCTTCCTGCCTGCTCCATGCTCACAGCCTCAGTGGAGCTCCCAAAATTGTGAAGCTTGTGTCCAGGAGCCTTGCTGAAAGGTACTCTAGACACATGTGAAGCCCACTGAAAGCAAAACTTCAAATGGTAGGTTCTCTCTGCTACAGTGCTTCTGACAGTGTCAAAATTTCTAAGGAAGTGATTATTTTTTGGAGATTTTACCTCCCACAGTCTTGACAGGAATCACAAGTAACATATTACTGTAGAGCAGAATCTCTTTTCCATTGGCTCAGCTGTGTATTCTGTAGTTTAATCTTAATTCACAAAGTTTAAAACACTTGCATATCTTGATTCAGGGACACACCAGATATGCAGGTGGAAGGTTTCTCTTACTCTTGTTATGCACGGATTGAAATGGTTGTCTTCAAAAGTTAATTACTCTGCTGTTGTCACAGAGTTGTGCCTGAAGCATCAGTGAGATTTTCTCTTCTAGTCACTGGCAGATACTGTTCTGCCAAAGTAGCTGTGAGTCATGCTGGCAGCCACAGTGTTGGTTCAAGCCTGGCACAAGGCTTTGAAATGCTGCTCTTGGAAATGAAAGGGAAAATGCTTCTCACATAAACTGCTCTGTATGAAATACCGCAGTGTAGGCAACAGGAAAACAAGGAGATGTAATTCTGCTGCCCCTTGCATTTGTTTTTCAACCACACAAACCCAGAGAGAGAGAATTTATGTAAGACCTAGTCTAAATGGAGATTTTGGTACTTCTTCTTTGGAGAAAGAATGATCGTTGCCATCCTTAGAAACCAAAGTATTTACACTGACCTAGCTACATAATGAGTCATGAATAAATATTCCTTAGTACCTGACAGAAGTGAGTAAGGGGCCTTTAATACTTTTTGTAGAAGAGGTCTAACTGAAACAGGGGACAGTGAGTGACCAGGGTAAAGGAGGACAAGGTTCTGGTGCTTGCTGTCATTGCTGCCGGTGGCAACAGCAACCTGAGGGTGTTTGTGCCCCTCCCCAATTCTCCAGGGCAGGACTGCCTTGAAAAAACTCTGCTGCTTTCCCTCCCGAATGCTTCATTAACCTCGAAGAGTTCAGCTGCTTACACCTGATTTTTTTTGCCTTTGTGAATAGCTTTATTCAGCTCAGTGAGCCAAGACATGTTTAGGACCCAGACCGCAGCTCTCGGGCTCTGTCTGGGTGCACAGAGCACGGACATCCCCATGAGCAGACCCTGCCTGAGGTGACCGGGCCTTAACAAATACAGATGACATTGAAATTCTGAAATTAGGAGGCAGATGAGGAGAGCTGTTTCTATAGAAATTAAAGGCAAGCTGAGACGTGTTTATATTTATCAATATATAAATACCGAGATATAAACATATATAGATATATGCATAAGCCCTCACAGACAGTCATGTCAGACCTTACTTAGTTTGTAAATTGTAAGTGAACCTCAGGAGGTCCCAGCTCCTTGGTGATGTACATCCAGCAAATTTACATCAGATGAACAGACAGCCTGGAGCCTTTCTTGGGACACAAAATGGAAAAGCAGAGAAAAGGAGATGGGTCTTTCTTCTCTTACGAGTTTCTCTCTTTTGATCTCTCAAATGTAAAATTACAGCTCCTCCAATACACTAAAAACTACCCCATAGATGAGGCCACGTTTTCAGTCCATGTGGCTCCTCTGCAGTTGTCATCTGTGCCTCCCCAAAACACATCTCAGAGGATCCAGCCTTGTGTTTGTAAACAACACAATGATAAAGCTAATCTGGAGGAATGCACAAATGAACTGTGTTCTGTTCAGCCAGGAGCTTGCTAATAACTTTCTAAAATTGTTCTCCAGCATTAATTGAAATCATAAATCCCAATCACATTCAAAGCATAACTACTGTATGCCAGTGGCTCACTTCAGTTCTTAATCACACTCTTCTAGGGAATTTTCTTGCTGCTTCTTCCTTCCCTCAGGAGCAGCCATATTTATTATTGCAGTTCAAATACCTGGAGATATTTCAGTTGAAAAGCCATATAACATCTCTCTAAGCATGTCAATACGTGTTCAGCTTAATATGAATGTCTGTGCCATTCCCACTGGAGAAAAGTAAAAAATGTCAGGGAAATATATTTAACTTACTTCTGCACAGAAGCCTGCAGATATCTTGTATCTAAAGAATATTTAAATTCTGTTTTGTTAAGACAGGATACTTACATTATACAGTGGAGCAGCCAGGAGGTTATAGTCTCCACTAGACAATTTGCCAGACAAGAAAGATGGCTTAGTTGCAATGTTGACAGCTTTATTCTTGTGGCTTTGGCAGAAAAATAGGCAAAAAGATTGCAGAGGTGGCAGGATAACGTGTACATGTAAGTTCAGAAAAATATTAACTGGTTGTAAAATGAGTGGGTGGATGCACTAAAGGCGGTGGCATTTCAGTTATATAACAACTTATTGCAACATTTTTATGGCCAAATTATGCTCTTTTTCTGTGCTGTAATTTTGCATCTGCTGCCCAGCTCCAATGGAGAGGGACGAAATGTTTATTTGGAAGGAGAAAAGGGCAGTAGCCATTCATCATTTTCCCCTGAATCATCCCATTGCTCTCAATGAAGATCCCCCTGAGGATTGTATTCCATTTCTAATATATTATACACTGTGATTTTACAGATCTGCTTTTATTTCCTAGAGCAGCTATTTGAATAAAGCCCCTACAAACACTGCTGACCTGAATGTGGCTTTAGGAGCTATGATGTGCATGCTGAATGTGGGGCACAACAGGGGAGTGGACATGCCAATGTGGTCTCCACGGGGAAAACCAGGGGTTAATATCATCATCTTTCTAGCAGATGAAGACCAGGCAACCTGATGCACCTCCACAGTCGTGTTCTTGGGCCATCCCATTTTCCTGAGCATGACAGAGCCAATTCCCTCCATAGCCAGAGCAAATTCAAAGGGGCACATAGTGGGGGTTGTATTGCAGGGCTTTGTTCTCTCGTTCTGCACATGACTCCAAACCAGCTTTTCCTAGCAATCCCTTGTGCTCATCATCAGGGACCTCCCTGGCACCATGGCCTCTATTCTAAAGAGCATTAGGCTTGCATAAAAGGAAAGAAAATAAATGTCATTACTCCCACTTCAGAACTGGGAACTGAAGCGCATTTTCCTTTTCTTCTCCTTTTCACAAGTGTGGAGGCTTTTAGCGGAGGACCCTTGGAGCAGCTGTAAAACTTTATGGGGAAAATTGTTTTGTCTGTGCTTCAGCTGGGGCCCCCAGAGGTAAATTTTATACACTGAATAAACAGGATCTTGGAGCGCTCCATAGCCCAGTCTGCTGCATTGTGCAGTATCCAGAGGAATAATCTCTACAGCCCTGGAAAGAATCTAAGTTTTTATCCCAAGGCCAGGATTTCCAGAGCCACCAGTACCCGTTCAGTCCCCTGTGCCCCTCTAGGTCCTCTGGTACTTAATCTTTAGCTTCTCAGTGCTACCCAGTCTGATTCTCTCAAGATCTGCCCTGTTTTCCTGGGATAAATTGAAAAGGAAAGGCTTTCTGACCAAGAAAAAACATATACATGATATGGAGGGAACTAATGAAAAACCCTACATGGTGAGATAATTCAGAGCTTTGTAACTTAATAATTCTCTTAAAATTGTGTCAGAGAGGTAAGGGTGGCAAACCTGAAGATCTTAGACAAGACCAGGGATTAAATCACCAGGCTACACACATTCCTAAATCCAAAAGGTGACAGCCTAGACAATCTCCTCAAAGATGCTGTGTTTTTCTGTCTCAAGGATTCAAAGGTTATGTGGGAATTTACTACAGCAGGCATAGGTAAGAAATAAGGGAAGAGCCAAGGTTCAGTGACCAGCACAGGAGAAAACAGTGTAACAACCACCACGGGGAAAAAGTGAATGAAATATAAACTACAAGACCAGGGAAAATTTATACTAAAAACTGAAGACTGATGAAGAAAGAAACTCAAATAGCAGCTTGAAAATTGTCAACAGAGTAAGAGAAGATACCAAAACCAATTCCTACAGCTGGAGAGAAGGGTCTGTCTGCTTTGATGTCTTCTGTATAGCTCAGTTCCCAGGAGGGTGGGAGGCCTGATGAGGAGACAGCTGATGGGGGATAGCTGTCTAGAAAACAGGTTTGTTTATCCCTGTGAAAAACATGGAGCTTTTTCTCTAAAACGAAAACATTTTTAGTATCCAAAGAGAAAAAGTATTTCCAGTGTACTATCAATGGAAGAATTTTGGTGAGGTGGAGACAATTTTTTGTTAAGGAAAGTCGTACAAAAATGGTTTCCAGAAAATATCGGCACAGATCCTCTGGGAGCTGAGCTACTGACAGAGCAAATAGTGAGAAGGGAGCACAGCTTTCAAGGAGCAGGAGCACCAAAGGTCATTTTCCTGGTGCCAGTCTCCCTGATTTCATTCCAAACAACCACCCGAACCAGGCTTTTCTTGATTACCACTGGATTTTTATAGCCTGGATCAAACTTATTTGCTGAGCTCTTCTCTATGTTTTCCACATCAATGTTTTCTGGTTCGAACATATTTCCATTGCATGAACATTTTATTTCCCATTTTTACCAGTATGCTGTTTGCAGTTTGGTTTAGAGAAACTTGGTTTTTTCGATAAAACATCTATAGAATGTTATTACCAGACATTTAATGGAACATTTTTACAGTGATGGAGTTTTGTCAGAAAAGCAGCAATTGATTATTTCTGTGTGTAAGACTGATGGGTGTGAATGCTTCTGCCCTGTCACAAAATAAAAAGAGCATTTGAAGTTGTCTGTGAGGTAAACTACTCACAACAATGGATATTTTAGCAGATACATGGGCTTGAATTTCTCCATAAAAAACTCAGAAAACTTTCAGGGAATATTGGATATTTTTTCCCTTCCATTCATCTTCCTGCAGCTCGAGTGTTTGCTGTGCAGTTGGTATAATTTTTTAAGAGTGTTCAAGACCAATTCCCATGGGACCATTTTCCCCTCAAGTATTAAAAGAGGAAAAAATATTCTATAAACGGTGAAGGAAACTGACCTCTCCAGCAGGAGTATCTTCCTTCAGGGGTTATTGTGTGAGCACAGGGATTTCACTTTTTACTCGTGTGCCTTACAAAGATTTGTTCCTTTACTTGTACCTGGGACAGGTGTGCATTGCACCTCCCCTAGCTACAGCAACAGGACATGAAGAAAAAATGAAAGGATAAAGTTTGCTCATAGAAGTAATTTGCCTACCTATGCCCTAATCTAAATGAGGTTAACTGGATCTTTCACAAATTTACAGCTATTCTGAAACTGTAAATTCTGGGATTCTGAGATTATGAGATGCTCAAGGAACAGAGTAAATCCAACCAAGAAAATCTCTAGAAGCCCCCATGTGGGTCAGAATCTTAGGCTAGCTCCCCATTCATGACATACTTTGGTACTTAGTTTCCATATTGTAAAAATATGTGAAATAAGCAAATAAATTACACTGTAGTGCATGTTCTGAATTTTCTACACACAACAACATAGTATGTCAGCGGAAAATGTGGCTTTGTGGCTTTTCTGCAGAGATAGTCAGTACCTTTCTCATAACTGCAATGATTTTAAAGCCTAGACTTGGTTTAAAAAAACCTTCAATTCAACTCCCTGTGGAGAATCCTGTGTTTTACATGTACCCCACCCACCAAAAGTGCTCTGCTCAGAATGTCTCTGGGTTTATTCCTCCCCTGGCTTTGTCTTTTTTTCTATCCTGTTATCAGTTATACCTGACATGGCTAAAACCAGGATTATCATGAAAAGAAGGCACCAGGTAAAGCGTATTTTAAGAAAAGTGGGAAGCAATGCAGGAGAGCAAAAAAAGGGATAAAAATATTTTCTGTGCAGTTCTTTCCAGGATTGTTCACTTGGAATCCCAGGATGCTGTTGCCACGTTTAGTGCATTTTTATAGACAAAAGGGGTGTTTGCACTGTGAGCTCTACAGCACTGGGAGGGTGGAGAGCTTTGGTTACTGGGCTGTTTGTGATCTCAGCTCACGACTCAGGGGAGACATTTTTACCCTAATGACCTCTAAGCTGCCTTTAGTTTATTGACTGGCTAATAGGGAAAATTGATTTTTAACTAACTCACCAGTTTTCAGACTTGAACACAGTTGTCACTTCCAGTAAGGGCACTTTACTCCATCATATAAGTTGTCTCAGTCATCAATTCATTCTGAATGCTGCAAAAGGCAGGGATGTGCCAGGAGGTTTGGCAAGGAGCCCAGATACAGCCCAGAACAGTCCATAGATAAAATGTGTTTAATCTTACGTTACGCCTGTCATACATGCTCTGGCACTGGCAGAAAACAGCTGGCTGGGCCTAAGGGGCAATAGGCTGAAAATAAGAAAAGGCAAATTCAGGGACTATCAGGGAAAGATATCAGGGAATATTGGAGGAAGAATATTGGGGAGACACTTCCTAAGTGAAGTGTCTCACTTGCAGGTCAGACATTCTTGCCTGAGACCTTTAAAGCTGAAGTAATGAGGTAGCTGGAGATGTAATACACGGAATCATTGGTCTGAACTAGACCTATTCCAATTTTAATATCAACAATCTGATCTGAAAAATTTTACAGGTAGAACTGTTGCATCATATTTCATAAATGTCCTCTTGCAAGATCCAAGTTCAAGGAGTCCAGTTCTCAGTTCCTTGCCTGCTCTCATCTCACCTGTACGCTTGAGAAGTGCCCCCCGAGCTGAAGAAGAGGGTGACTGAGAAAACAGTTTGTTTTTTATTGATGTTTTGTTTTTCTCAAAAAGAAAAAACAAAAAAGGAAAGTAATTTTTGCTTCATCTGAAATAACCAGTTTGCCCAAAGCAGTGTATTTTTATCTTCAGGCTGTTTAATCAAAAGAAACCATTAAATTTTACAGGAAAAAATGTAATCTTGAAATAGTAAAGGAAGAAGCATCAGCTAGAAATGACAAAATGAAACATGAGAAGAGCAAAGTGAAATGCATTCAATTTTTAAGAAAAACACTAGAATTAAAAATCCAAAATTTTCAGAAACATCTTTTTTCTTTGTGAAATTGCAAATATTTCTGCGTGTCAAATCAAACTGGTGAGTAGCTCTGTGCCCTCCTTTCAAAGTCATTTTGAAAGAAATTTTCATTTTCTAAGTGAATTTAATATATGCAGTTCTTCTTTATCTGCTTCTAGGCTCAGTGTATAAACATTAATGTATTTAATTAACATAATGACATAAATAGCTTCAATGATTTGATTGAAGTGACTTGATTGTTTAGGATAATGGCAAACTTTGCTGGGAAGGCTGTTGCTACTCTGGTAAGCTCAGTCCGTGGAGCAGCAGCTGTGCCAACCAACTATTTGCCATCATAAATATCCTAGTTTGCAGGATCCCATCTCATATCTGAGTGTTAAAATGTTGGACTCTATAGGTGATCTGGAACATATAATACTATCACTAGAGGCTAGTATGGAAATTATAGGTTAAATTCTGCAAACAGTTCCTTGAAATGAGCAGTAAAATACATGTGGGTCTACCAGGAACCAAAACAACCACTACTGACTTGGGACATGTAAGTTTAACTTATCTGGTGTGGCATCCCACAAAATCCATAATCTTAAAGAACCCTAGGCCCTCCATCTTGGTTCAGATACTTTTGTTCCAAGCACAGACATTTCCTGACAAATGCTTTTGGACAGATTATTTCCTCAGTACATCTGAGCTGCGTCTCCTCTCACGACAAACAAGACTGTGAGCTGATAAAAGCCAATCTGATGCAGTGCAACCTGGTGCCACAGATGAAAAGCAGCAGATGAAAACATCTGAATTTGATGGAAATCCTTCAGCAGGATAACTGGGAGTCATGCAAAGATGCTGCTGGGAAAGATGGAATGTTCGAGCCTCTGTTCACAGTGGTAAAGTCAGAGGGTTACAGAGATCATGGTCTAGAGAAAGGGTCATGACACCTTTTCATTTATACATTGGCACATGCTGAAATTTTCATTCTTGTGGATTTTCTCCTCTTTCTTGGTCTGCCAGCTACGCAGAACTCAAATTTAAACATCTTGTTGAGCTCACAGCTAGACTGCTGTTCTTCAAGAGATGGAAAATAAAAAAAGTAACAAAGCTCTGAAGTGCTCTTCTGGCTTTGGATCACATCTTAGCCTATAATTTGTGAACACAGGGCCCTGCAGACAAGGTAAAATCATATTGCAAATGTCTACAGGCAGGATGTGGTTCCACATTTACTTATAGCTATTCTCAAATATACATGCTGGTCTCCATCATGTAAAGTGTGTGGCTCGGGGTAGCTGGCAGCATGACAAATTTTAAAGGATACTTTTAATTGAAAGCTGTAGATTCTGATTATATATCAGAAATTTTGCTGTTGTTATGTACTCCACGGTATTCTCTGGGGGGTGAGTGGGACTGCAAATGTGTACAAGAACATTAAAAAGTAATGTCTCACTGTTGTGTCACACAAAGAAAAACTCCAACTCATTTGCTGATAATTTTGAGAGTAGGTTACCTCTGAAATTGGGCATAAATGCACTTGCAATCTGCACACATTGACTGCCCCCTTACTCTGCAGGAATCTCTCTCATTTCTGTGGGACTGCTTGAGAATAACACTGATCCCTGGGTGAGGAAAAGAGTCTGATTTTACTCTGAAATACAAGTGTTGACCTCATCACTCCTAGATCATGCTGTAGACAGATGAGAGTTTACTAAAGGGAGGCAAACATCCAGCCCAAAATGTTCCTTTTAATCTCTAATCTGCATTTCTTTCATGCTTTTCTCTGATGTTGAAGGGTGTTTTATGCTCTTTGTGTGAAGTGTTGCCCACTGTCAGAAGAAATCAGACATAATAGACTGTGGGCAACTTAGCTTAGCTCATTTCTCAAGCCTCCAAAAGGCATCAAAAACTTGCTTTTTAAAAGATATGGTGTTTACTTGCTGGTTTATTTTGTTCTCAATAATTTATTACCTACTAATATCTTTTTTTTAAATCTTGCTTATTCTCAGTGGAGGCAGTTGGATGTTATCTGAAGGCATGGTTACTGTGAGGATGTGGAGTAAGGACGCCATCATGGTTTATGCATTAAGGCCTAGAGTTTCACAGACTTGGGGGTTTGCCTCATTATTCTTTTTTTTTCAGTGAAGAACATATCTATTAAATCCATGCAAGTTGGCAAATGAGGAAATAAACAATTTTTTCTCTGACAAATATTCTTTATTTGTGATGTTTATTACAGTTTTATGTTGAGTTTGAATCTGCAACTTCATTTAAAGGTGCTAAATGCTAAGAACTGTCTGAAGCATTACCTATGTGCTTTCTGTCAGAGGATCACCACTGTGTATTTTATCATGTTAAGGAAAGGCAGTTTAAAATTGCATTTTACGAAAGACCGTTGAACAATTTTAGGCAGGGTCACTGATGAACTGGATGGTCTGCTCTTCTGAGCTCTTGTTCATACTGACTTGAAGTTTATATTGTTCTAGGCTCTGTATCAGTATGCAAAAGTCAGAGATTTATAAATATTCACCTAACCATGTTTATATCATACCAACCCAGCCTACATTCCCAGTGAAAGCCCTGCCTTTCTCTCTCGCAGTGCATGTCGCTCTGGCCGCAGCCCCCACACCTGGCAATTGCTGGTGGATGAGTGGCACTCAGAGCTCTGTACTCTGACATCTCCTGCTCACTGCGAATCCCCGTGCCCCCCGCGGGATCTGCCTTTTGCATATTGTTATAAGTTCAAGGTTTCCCCCACCCAGTTTTATGTAGATCCT
>WEIT01023382.1:152041-174065 GCA_013389985.1 Dryoscopus gambensis | reverse complement strand
GGGACATCTAAAACAGCAAGGCGCAGCGGCTGGGTGCCGGGCTCCTGCAGGCTGCGTCATTTGTCCATGAGCCAGGCCTGGCCATAGATTGTAAAAGATACATTGTTAAAATAATGTATATTATTTTGATTTCTACAGTTTGATAGATTACATATTGCAGTGTCTACGGTGCAGCATAGCCGAGCTACCAGCAGATGCTGTCCTCATATTCATATTGCATATATTTGTGTGTGTATATACACGTGTATTTATTTGTGTTCTATTTATCCATTTTTATTTCTCATATTTTGCTTGATCCTTTTTGTTAATTACATGGCTGTTGCATTATACGGAACTTGTGTTTTGGCATCTTTTACAACACATTTTCTTGTGCAGTTGTTTCTCTAAAGGTTAGAACTCTTAAACCTTATTTTTCATGTCCAGTGTTCTGAATTCAGATGTACAGAAATACATCTCTGTTGGAGAAACACTTGAGCCATGATTTTCAGTTTTCACCCTTCTATTATTTGTCTGTTCTCACTGACACTCAGAGTCATGGCTGGGATATCTGGCATAAACTGAACAGCAGCCCCCCTGAAGTCTTTATCTTTGCTGTCTCTTTCTACCTCCAGCATTTTGATCGAGCCAGTTTATGCATCTTGAAGGCAGAAATCCCTTATGGAAACATTTCACTTCAGCTCATTCATAAGAGGTATTGATGAAACCTCTCGCTGGCTCTCCCAGGATTCACAGAGCCCCTGCCATTACCCGACAGCATCTGCACGAGTTCCCCTCTCCAGCACACCTGGGGAGTGCTGGGGTTATGCATAATGCAGGAGTGGAGCTGTGCCTGGGCTGGGTCTGTACAGAGACCTCACAGGTGCCTGTGCTGGCCTGCCCAGGGCAGCCCTGGGAATCCATTAGGCAGCTGCCTGGGTTATCACTTTAGAAACATTTTAGAAGGGTTTTATATCCTGACATTAAACCTCTCTTGCTGCTGCTGCTCACTGCATTCTCATTCTCCAAGAAACTCAACATAGGTGGACAATCCAAATAAACCCAAGTTGTAGGAATCTCCTTTCCCTGGAGCAGGCAATCTCCGTGTCTGTGTTGCTCTGGAGAGCTTTGTGGGATCAGTTTTACTGGTGCTACATCAGCACTTCATCCGCTTTGTGTTTCTGTTGTTCCAGTCTGGCATTCAAGCACTTCCTCCAGCAGATTAATTACACAGGAAATATCAAAGAGATTCCTCTAAATCCGAAGTACACGTCTTAACCTAAAGTGAATACATAACATTCCTGCTGTGTTTCTTTCTGTAAACAAATGTGCTTCCTACTTAGAAGGATTTTAACAGGTACAGTTGTATTTATCATCTCAGTGCAATGTTTTGATTTGGTGAAGTATATTTAGACCTTCAAGTCCAAGTCCTTTGTTGAGATAAGCAAAAGATATTATAACATAAAAGCAACTTACACAAGAAGAACTTTACTGGATTCCTGTCTGGAGAACAAAGGGTGCCAGGAAGTAGTTTCAGTCTGATATGGTGAAAGGTTGTTCTTTTGTGACAAATAGAGATTTAAACCCAATACAGAAAATTATCTCCACTGCTCACACTAAAAACCCCCTGGATCTGAAGATGTCTTGAAATCTGAATAAAAACACAGTCCACCAAAGACTGAAGCTGCAAGCTGAAACATCTGCTAGAACCGAAGGTCTGTTCCCATCACCTTGTCTGCAAACCCCCGTTCTCTCCTTTATTCCTAAGCCACGCAGAGACTTCAAAAACAAGTCTCCCATGACTCCCCCCAAAGAGAATCTGAAGGTTGGCACAATTTGGCTATCTGTAAACTATGGGAGTGAACTCTCAGACCCTTCTCAAACCTCTTGCTCTTCCCATCCTTCTGCAAAACCATGGCACCTGTTCAGAGCAGGGCATTGATTTTGGTTTGATTTGACACAGAGTTAAGGGAAAGCCAGAGCAGGTCAGACAACGCCATCAGGACTGCAAAAGTGTCATCATTAAGCCAATCCCAGTTTGGCAAAATCTGCTTATCCCCTTACTGGGTCCTTGTTTTCCCCTGGAGTGTGTCTGGAGCTCACAAGAGCACAGTGCTCAGGCCAAATGCTTTCTGCCTCACACAGCACCTCCTGTAATACTTTTTTCTTGTACCACAGGAATGCAGCTTCTCATTAATAAAACAGCTGCACTGTGGGTGAAGGGGATGATTACTTTGATACCACATGTACACTGCTTAAGTTCAAATGATATAACTAGAGGTGTTCCTGATTCACCATGCTGCACATAAGGGTAAAACCTGAAACAACTAGAGGTTTGTTTCTGATATGGAAAAGCCACAGTCTTAAAACAATAAAAATTAGTCTTGCCAAACAACCTCTAGATGGCTCTTGAGGCTTACTTTGTCAATTAGCAAGCTCCTGAAACAAGCCTGCATCAGTCTAGAAAAAGATTTTCCTATTAATCTATTACTTCTTCTTGCAAAAGATGAAACCCTGGAGTTTTCTTCACACAGTGGGAAAGCTTCCCTTGGTTTTATCAAAAGCAGCAAGACTCCCTCACCTGAAGAGAGGAAAAATGTTTGTTGTCTTTCTACCCAGAAAGTCCCAACTGTGGATTCCACCTGTGCATATTCTGCTGTAGTTACATCATATTTATTCCCTCAGGTGTGCAAATTGCCACTCTTGACTGAAGCTTCTCATTTAAAAAAAATAACAGCCACCCATTTTCCTAAGCAGAACTGCTTGTAAGCATCCAATTTACCTGGTTTTCAGAAATTCTGTTTAGGGGAGTACATCCCTTTTTCATGTTGCAAAGGGCATCTGGTGTTTATTGCTGATTCACAAAGGCGTGGGGAAGTAGAGTGAGGAGGGAAGGAAGAAAAACCTATTCATAGTTTCGAGGTGAATCACATCATATCAATCCCTGCTTCATCTGAAACAGATCCTGTGAGTTACTTGCTGCTCAAAGTATTACTAAGCAGATCATACTGGATTTGATACTTGTAATCCAAAGGGCCGAAGGAAACTGAGGGATAAAAATCTGTTAGGAACTTGGATCTGTCAGACAAAAAAATATTTGTACCAAAAAAGTGCAAGGCACAACTGAGAGCCTCCTATAGAGTTTTCTCCAGCACAGGAACTAGATATTTCTATAAGCCAGATGTGATAAGAGTTAGATATTTAACTTCACTACGAACTGCTTGTAATTAATTTCTCTTCTTAACCAAAATTTCATCATTAAAATTCTAGGGCAGAGCAAATATTCCTTCCTCCCTTAACCAGATAAATGGTAAAAATATTTTTAAAAATACACTTGCACAAATTTATAACATTTAGTTGGAAAACCTAGTAGTGTTTTCAAGATAAAGAAAAGTTTAAAGATGCTGCCTGCAATGAAAATATTTGTGTGCTTCTTCCCTTATGTAGTAAGAACTTATACACAGTTACTAACATACTGAGGTACTCTAGAACCAAAAAACAATGGGTTCCTTTGACATTAATCAAGTACCATGCAGCTAAGAAGAATTCAGTGCATTCTTTGCTGCAAAGGTTACTATCTTTGTGGGCTTTATTTAAGAAAATCTGTAAAATATTTATAAGGTTGAATACAATGCAGAAGTGGCCAGCAGAGACTGTTACAGTAATTTCCTATAGTTTTGGGGGGAAGAAACAACAAAAAAAGATATCTTTATACATCAAATATTCCACTTCATTTAGAGGGACAGATCTTTGGCTGCAACTCAGCTGCTGTCCACAGTGACGGAATGTGCCTCTGGACAGTAATGAGGGACACACATTTCCCCTATGAATATACTTATACACTGTTTGGCACAAAATCCGTGTCTAGGACTCTTCTTCTTTGGAAAACTTTTGATGAGAAGGTTATTTTTGAAAAAAGAAGGATGCAGCACTTGACCACCTTTCTGTGCTTGGGCTTTAGGCCTCATCCACCAAACAGCCTGTGTCTTTTGTTATGTAGGTCTGAATATGCTGAATGTAAGGAAACATCACAAAAGATACCAATAAAGAAATCAAACTCATAATCTGCATGTATCTTTTGAGATAAACTTGTTCTGGATTATCTCCAACTGGGAATACTACCCAAGATGATCTGGGAGCAGCCATCTGAGCTTAAAACTGAAATTCACATTGGCATTAATATTTTGGCTTTATCTAAAAAGCATTGTGTCTTTCTAAAACATGAGTAGATGTTTCATTCTTAAAACAGCATACAGGATTAGCCAGCAGATGCTCACCGAGACCAGAATCTCATTTTTTTCAAACATTGGGAGAACTGTGTGCCTGGGACCAATTTAGAGAAATTCACTCCAACGCCACATTCTTTTATAGGTTATATAAATAGGTATGAAAAAAACCGTGTAACCACAGAGTAATAACATGACCTGCAGATTACAAGGTAATTAAACTTGAGGCTACCAAGTACAGTGCTCCAGGAATAATTTACCTCGTGGTGTGGGGAGCTGAGATGTTCTGATGTTTCTTGCTAATGAAAAATGAATAAGCATTGGGAGCTCTGACCTGCCAGGGCTAAGGAATTAACAGGTTCCCTACCTGTATCTTTCACCCTTGAACACTCGTGATGACAATCTAATTTGGAAAGCAGCAATAACTGTGTGGTAACTGTCTTTAAGAGGCACTTACTATGTCATTTTACGGTCAGTGTAAAGATGGTGTAACTGATTTGAGGCAAACTGTCTTCATCAGGTAGCTGTCATCTCCACAGAGACCTGAGTGCATTTTGCTGCTCATTGGTGCAGCTGGTTCCTGCCTTGAGCCAGGTGTAAAGGAAATGTGAAGAGCTATTTGATAAAGGTTTTAGACAAGATTTAGGCTGTGTTGTTAATTTCTAGGTGAGTAATCCAATCTCTTCCTCTTGTTGCCCCAGGAAAAAAGATACTGGAAGTGAGTGTTTTAGAACGTAAAGGTGTGCTCCCACAAAAGGAGCAGCTGAAGCAACATAGAAATATCACTCCATTTGGTAAGAGATACATCTGGTTTTTCACCTCTGACTTGCCTCTGGTCAGGGGCAGAGTGGAGAGATGAGTCCAGCTAAAGTAGAATGAAGATGAAGGTGATTACACTGATTTGCTGTGATGTGCTCCTAGCTTAACTACATTTCATTGATTAACTGACAATTTAAATAAACAGCAGTGCAGGCAGATGGCATTTAAATACGAAGTGTTTTTTTAAACTTAAAAATGTGGAGTCTTTTTGATTGTAAATTGCTGATCCCGTGTGTTTGCTCAGGCTACAGCACTTGGTGCTGAAGTCACTGCTTTATGTCCACAACACAAACAAAATAATGTCTTTGACACCCTGACTCAAGAACAGCCAGTGGCCATGTTTCTAACTCTTCCCCAAACTCAACGAGACTTAAATGAGTTTTAAGTGCTCTGCTGGCTGCAGGTGTTTCCTGTAACTGGGGCAATGGGTATTTTTAGCTTTTTCATTGTTTATGTCTTTGTCAATGTGTCCCTGAGAACAGATGAGAGCATTCAGTGCAGCACTTCCCTCCATGCAATCCTAGGGACACATTTAAGGGAGTGCTCATGAGCTCCTCCCAAAAGATGAAGTGGGGCCTCTGCACATTGCAATTATTAATCTTCCAAGGCTGGATGATTTCTGCTCTAGCTTTGAACTATCACTCAGCTGTGCTGGTGGAGGCTGAGTGCCTTTCCCTAAACCTTGCAGCTGTAAATGTCAAGAATGTATAAACCTAGACTGCAATCTGCAGTTACTTGACAACTCTTACAATTAAAACTCAAAACAAGTCTGCACTTTGAAACCTGTTCCTAGACTCCATTTAAACACTGGCATTTCCAATCCTTTCAGTTTGAGTTCAATGATAGCTGGACATGAGCACATGTGAGTTCCTCTTTTTCATATAAAACAATATAGAGAGTTCCTCAAGGTAAAACTGACCCTCACTTCACTGTGTATTACGACAAACAGAAGCACTGAAAAACCTTAAAGTACTCATTGAATTGTTGCAATGATGCACTTCTTCTACTCTCCTGGAAAACAAGTAAACAGTGCTGCAAGAAACAAAACCAGTATTTCCAGAGGCACTAAGCTGTTCCTCTATGTCTGATGACAGAAATCTGACACATACTTTATACATATATATATATATAAAAATGTACACATCATACATTTTTATTGTGGTGTTTGAAGTGTCAAGACTTTTTTGTAGTGCTGCTAGAAAAATGCAGCAGCTGGCCAGCTGTCTCTGCAATGTGTTGAACACTCCCAGCTGATACTGGCAAGGTGGGACAAAGGGAGCAATGTGTAACTCAGCATTGCATGCCACTGTTCCCTGCTGGTTTCTGTTTGAGGCCAGGTATTGAAAGACAGAAAACATTGTTGTCTTCCTTTCCTGAAATGGGAAATCTTTTGGTTTACTTCTGATTTACAGCTTAGAGGCACAGATGAGCCTGGAGAAAACTTCCTGATTAGAGGAGTCCCACAGAGGAACCTGGGAAGTTGCACCAGGGTAGAGATCAGTCCCAGCAAGGGGGACAGAGCTGCACTAGCCAATGCTGTCTGCTTAATTTAATTAGACTTGTGGCTCAGTGAAAGTGAATTCAGGCCACTGGACAAGGAAAAGGAATGTTATGGCAAGGGAAGAAATACTAATTTCCTGCCCAGTATTACCAGGTCTAATTTCCTCCCCAGTAACACCATTTCTATGGTGTCAAGAGCATAATGGAAAGATTCAGCAAGAAGCAAAGGTAAGACAGAGGGTCCCTTGGATAGGGTGGACTGGACACTCTCCCTGCTGCAGGGCTGCTCTGTGGGCTGTAATTTCCATCTCCAATTTCTTTTCCTATCCCCATCCTTGGGCCTGGCTGGTGGGCACTGGCAGCATGCCAGAGGACAGGCTCTTCTCTCCCTGAGGTCAGCACAAAATGCTTCCTCGACACAAACAAGGGCAGTCCAGCCTCCTGAATGAGTTGTGCTCCCTGCAGCTGGCACTGCCAGCAGATCCCTGCAGAGCTGATCCTGCTCCAAGCCGTGCAAAGGCAGTGCTGCCACACACATCTCCCTGCCCCCTCTTTTTTTTTGTTTTGAAAAATGACAATGAATTCTCACAAAGCCTCAGTTACAAAAGATTATGGGCTTCAATTTAGTGTGTGCAGTAAAGTTGTATTAAATGATCAAATGCTAATGAGGAGAAAGCCTCTTCTAGAGAAATAAGGAATTAGCATAAATTAATAGAGTTCCATATGTGCAAGTTTTATGGGGTAACAAAGTATCTCATCATAAAAGTATAAATATTTAATTTAATTCTTGTTGGGGCCAGTACACAGCATTACAGTCAGCACAGAAATATGAATTAAAGTGTGGGAGGGAGCAAAATGCTCCCCAATTCAGGTTCACGGAGAGGTCACTGTCATGGCTCTGCTGTTCCTTTTCACTGTTTTCCAGCTCACACAGTTTGAAGCCAGGTCCAAATGTCAAACCAATATATGCATGGCCTCATCTGCAGTCTGGGGCTGTGTTCCCTTGGTGTGTTACCAACTCCCTCAGCTCTGCCCAAGAGTATATCTCCTGATTAACATTGGATCTTCCTGCTCCTACAGCTGAGAGAAAAGGCTTCGGAGGCATTTTCGTGGTGCTTTTTCAGCACCTTCCCTAACCATGTGGAAAAGAGCTGCTGCAGGTATAAATTGAGTTGCATTTGTGATTTACATTCAGCCTTACAGTGTATTTCACATTAATGCCGTGAATGAGTTGCTATAATTAAGATTGATTTTACTGAGGTAAAAAGCAAGCTCAGTCCTATCTGTTACCTTCCTGAACAGCTGTGGCACACAGGCTGCTCCAGCCATGCTCTGCACGCACGGGGAAGGGTCTTTGTGCTGCTGTAATAAACATATGGGACTCTTGGGCTGGATTTTTCTTGTATGACCCAATTTGTGGGACTCAGGAGAAAAGCATGTTCCAGTCCTGCTGTATTTCTCATGTCCTAGTGTTGCAGTCTTAGAAGCACCAAACTACCACGAGTGCACGTGTTCATGGTGTGTGCTTAGTGTGTTTACTTTCTCTCCTACAATTGAGTAAATATTTAGGTGTCTAAAGGGGTAAGTTCATTTTTACACATGAATGAGTATAGCTGTGTCCAACATTTGAATACATATATTTTGCTGTGTTCTGTAATTAGGTGAAACTATAATTCTAATCTGAAACTGTACATGTGAGTACCTGCATGCTTGATACTTGTGATAGATAAGTGCATTTTGAGAGGAGTTTCATCTGATTATCATCTTACATTTTGCAGTAGCAATATGACCACAGACAGATATGTCAACTTCCAAGTCTTTTAGGTCATTAGGTCTGACCTAATCATTTTGTTAGTAGGGTTTTTACCAGTTTCCTGTATGCTGGGCTTCAGGAGATAAGGGGTTTTGCTAAGCGCTCCATTTTGAATTCACTTCTTCATTACTATGGTACTCCAGGGCAGGGAGCCCATCAGGCTAAAGGCAAACTGGAGACAGACTACCCTGTCCAGCAGGGAGAAAAAGCAATTTCTTTTGGAACACAGAGCTGTTGAATAACTGGTGGATATAGATCTAAAAATCCCACTCAATCCTCTCTGCTCTGGTGCGTATTACATCAAGGAGAGCTGTTTTTCAATGGCCTTAGAGATCAGTTCTGGTATTTCTGGTGGTCACATGGAGAACACAACTTCTGTCTGATGATACTTTGATTGATCTGAGTTGCTGCACTCTGCTTCAAAGGAGGGACTGGTTTTGGCTTAGCAGAAGAGAAACCAGGTCTGATATTAATACCAGTCGGACCATGTGTACCTGCTCACTGTCTGCTGGTTTTCTGCTTTGATTTTGGCATTTGAATCAGCCTTGGACCAGGAATGTCGGCGCTGTGTCAGTGATACCACAGTGATCTCGTCACGGCCTGGATACACAGAGGTCTAGGAGAGCACATTTCTCTTTGGGGATTTGAGATGAACTTGCTGCCTACAGGCTGTTCATGTTTGCATCTTTGCCTTGCACCAGCTGAAACTAATTCAAATTAGTCCCTTTTGAGAATCATTATGTCAAGAGATCTGTCTGGATTGCAGAGCCTCAGAGGGCACAGGAAATGTCAGTCCTGTTCAGAGCACACTCCTGACACTCAGTGACTTTCTGCCAGGTTACATGTTTGACAGCTGTTCTGGGGTGTGTGTTCCCAGCCACTGGCCTGACAACCATCATGAAGCCAATTACAGTCACAAGCAATTAATGTTCCCCTCCTCAGGTTCTCGTGGAAATGATAGCATAATGCAGAGGATCAGCGTGAAATCTGTGACCTTTGGAAATATAAGCCTGAGACGGGAGCTGGGCTTGCATCTACATCGACTGTGTCCAATTAAGCTCTTAAGGCATGGCAAGGGAGATGGAAAATTACATGTTTCATAAAAGCAATGCGAACAATTTTTTCCTCTCACTTCCAAACACAATAGCTTCTAGCTGACCTGAAAATACCAGCCCTTTCCCCACGCTCTCCCTGCATCAGTTACTCAAATCTCATGGTTAGTCTCCTCTAACAACAGCTGAAAATTGATACAGATTTTTCATATTGCTGTTGTGCACAGGCCTGAATCCGTCATGTTCCTCCTGCTCTGAGCCGTGTGCAGGCAACTCTACTGGGCCAGCTGCTCCCACGGTGCAAATCGGTGTAAAGACACTGAAGTGGGGAGAGATGTTTATCTGCTACCTTTGAGCTCCTTCCCCAGTGTGGATTTCAGCCTACCAAGGGAAGAGAAGATCCTTCCCAGGGTGACATGGCCAATTAACATGTACACAACTATCCCAGTGTGGGGTTTTTTGGGGCTCTACCCTCTAGAGAGAGATGAAAACAAACAATGAGAAATTTCAGTTTAATTACTGAGTGATATGACTTCAATTTTTGTTTTCCCCTCCTTTCTGGCTGCACCAAAATCAGGGATGTTATGCTAGTTCAAGCTGCAGTAGAGGCATCTCTTTCTGTCCTGGTCACAGTGGGTCACGGTTTTTCTGTTTGCCTCTGCATCTGTGTGTGAAAGGCCCATTTCTGGTGTGGGCAGGAACGGAACTGATGTGCAGAGGTCCAGTTTACCATGCAGAAAGCCAACAAAGAGAGGTTTGAGCAAATATCTTGGAACTCAAGGAGCTCATAGCAAAGAAATTGTGTGACAGCAACACCTAGAGTCCAGATGTTTCATCTGCTTTACTCCACATGTATAGAGTTTGTTTATTTACTTTGAGAAGAGCAGGAAGTTGCCATGAAACAAACTGGGATTTTAGGCCAAAATATTTTCAGGATAATTGGTCTAAAATCATGTTGTCTGGATAAAGCAGCCTGGAGCGTAGCCTGTGTAGTTTTCAAGTTCTTCCCATCAGGTCTCACAATAATATATGCAAAATGAGAAAACAGAACTTTTGAAATAGTTTCTAAATTTCACAGCTTTCAGTTCAACTCTGCTATTCTTAAGAATCATGGCTTTAATTTGTTGGGTTTGGGTTTTTTTATTGCTTAGCATTTGCTGTAAGATATATTGATCTGATCAAGCCTGTTCCTAAATTAACCTCTGGATTGTCAGGGCATAAAGCCCCAGAATGAGAATTGCAAAGCAAATATTTCTGAGCAGTTATCAGTTTCTTTTTGAACATGAGTATGTATTTTTGGGGGGAATCTCTGAGGTTACATGGTTTAACCTTCCTGAAACCTTTTCCTGTGGCGTGTAAGGCATTGCCTGCCCAGTGCAGGAGGTTTGTAGTACTTTAGGCTTCTGCATGAGCCTGTTTAAGCCATATGCAGAGCTGGTTGGATGCATCTAGCAGCCTTATGCTGAAATATTTCTCCTCTTTAATAATAAAAGTGATTGCACGAGGAGGAGCCTGAACTACCAGAAAGAGCTGTCCAAGTGCCATGTGTGTGGGGACTGACTGCAGAGTGATGCCTGACCCAAAAGAGACTGCCAAGAAATTCCCTCTGCACGTTTCCACAAATTCAAGGTGCAGTGAAGCATTTTCCCTTAAACTCAAGAACATCCTAATTTGGCGAGTCAGTTTTGTATTGATGTTAACCGAGGAGGAAAGGGAGTGCGTGAGGAAGGAAAGTTGATTTTTGTGTGCCCATAATGCTGTGATCAATGAGGTTGCAGATATTTGGAGCATGGATATTCCCACTGGTACAACACTGGTGGCTGCTTGGCGCCCTTGGGCCACAGATGTTTGGTCCTGGTGTTGATGTCCAATATGTCCAGCTATTGAGGCAGATGGTGAGCAGCAAAATATTCCTAAACTTTTGGAAATATACCACCCTGGAGCCCAGAGAGGGAGACAGCTCAAATTGGAAAATAATGTAATAGAATATTTTATTTTTCACAGAAGACTTTAAGGCTGGGAAGATTGCCATTTCTGAAAGGGCACTTTGGCTGACTGCCCCATGTTCTGCACAGCTTTGCAATGACCCTCCCTTTGCACCCCTTTCCTCTTTTAGACTGAGGCAGAGGTTTGCACTTCACTTTATACATATACACACACACACTCACAAGACAGCAGCCAGTGATACTGAATTTGTAGCTTTATCAAATGAAAAAGCCAGAATTTAGCTCAGTCTTCCTGCAGCAACTGACAGAAATAACTTTTCTGCCATAGTGAAACGTCTGCTCTCTTTGAAGGGGTGTCCATTCAGCCAGGGGTCCATCTGTCCTCTCTCCAACAGGAGAGGAGAAATAAGACAAGGGAAGAAATTTAAGAAGGTTGATTCATCAGAAGACTCAAATATTTTATTAAGTTCATGAAACTACATGGAAATCCAACAGGATTGGTTTCCATTTATTGATAGGAAACATGTGGGTTGCCAGTAGACTTAATACTAAACTGGTGCCTCACAATTTTCTTCAGGGGAGATATAATGGCATTTTAATACACTTATTTGTTTTGTAATTAATAGCTTTCTGGAGGGATTGAGCTTTTTCTTTGTGTTGGGGGTGGTGGGGCTGCACTTCCTTCTCCCCCCTGCAATGATGTAATTATAGTGCTACTGGAAGAAGCTGAATTGCTTGCAGGCTTTTCCCATTAAAAAAAAAACAAAAACCAAAAAACAAACAAACAAACAAACAAAAAACCAACAACAACAACCAAAAAAACACAAACTTTTTGTGTTTCAGTGTTATGAATTCACTTTGAGGCAAATTCTTTCCTGAAAGATAAGGCCAGGTCTTTGTCTTCGGAAGAGAATAATGGAGAGAGAATCATTGTTCCTATAATTTCTGCTAGTTTAGGATTCCTGAGATTCAGTAGTCAGGCGGGATGGAAATGGAGCTCCAAGCAAAACAATTATGATAAACAGCCTCAGTGGGCTTGATGCACTTGGCAGGTGCATTTGCTGAGCTCTGTCCAAGGATGATGCTAAATGGGATAAGTAGCACCAATGAACTAACACAAACTTCACGTGCAAAATACATTTACCAGCTCTGCTTCCAAGATAAGTCAAGTATAAAGCATTGTAGATAATTTCTTTAATTTAGATTTTCTGAGTTTGGTTTGGGCATAGATTTAATACCAAATTTTGGGTGAATTCTCCAGGATAGTTTAATTCATTCCAACGTAGCAAAATTCTTCAGTACAGTGAATGGTAAATGCTGTCTGGAACAACAACAAAATAAAAATGAAATGGTGAAATGAGGAAAATATGTAATTTTATTGGAGTATCTCTAGGCACATTCCAATAAAAACACCTCCCAGTTTCTAGGAGACTATGAAACACCCTGCTCAGAACAGATGTTTAAATATTTTACCTCTGGAGTTTTGATTTGTTAGTTTTCCCTGCAGGACAGACTTCTCTTGAGACAGAGAATCATTACTTGAGGGGTCACACAACTGGTTTTGAAAAGTATCTTAGTCCTTTTTCACCTGGAGCTGCAGTGATGTTTTTAAGTTTTACACACCTTTTTTTTCATTCTACTGCAGACAATATAAGCATGCACATCCATAGGATATTAGCACAGTTATGAACTACATTTAAGCAGACCAATGCCTTCAAAGTGCATCCTGAACATTAAAATTTTACTGGGGGCTCACTGACACACATGTAAGTGGACTTTCCTATTTGTATCCAGGAAGGTGTTTCTGATATGAAAGGTGTTGTTTAAATAAAAGATAGAACATACAAAATTCCTGCTTTATGTTCAAAGTACCAGCCAACCAAATAGTTTCTAACTGCAATGACTATCAGCTATTCTTGCTACTTATTGTAATGCACATAAATGCTTTGCATTAAAGGATATGCTCATTCCAGTACAGAGGGATTTACATGTGCATGGAAACTTCCAATAAAAGTTAATATGCATTTGTAGAAATCCCTCTGCATAGGATGAGACTTTATTTTGAGCCTTCACCATCTGGTCTGTCCTCTAATGATGAACCCAGCATCATAATATTCAAAATCCACTTCTTCAAACACAGCTCTACCTGCATTTCTCCTCTGTAGAGAAACTTGCCTCTGCCTTGTTTACTGAGAGCAAGGTACCTCAAACAACACTGAGAACTGCTATTTTTCCTTGGTTCTCTGATCCCAGAAAGTCCAATGACTGTTGCTGCAGTTGAAATTTCAACATTTAAGCTTAGAGCCCCTCAAAAATGGAGCATGAATATTCACCAAGCTGTGTGTTTAAGAGCTGTGTTATGAGCAGGGCTCTGTTAATGATGTGTATTTTGTTCTGATGCTGTCAGCCTCATTTCCTTACAGAATTATAGAACCTGCTCTGTTTCGCTGTGATTCTGGTGATAATATAAGTTTAATGGCCAATGTGAAATGGCAAGAAAGGGGAGATTTGTTTAACTCCTGAAACCTTATAGCCTAACATTATTACCTGATGCCGTGCAAGAAGCAAAGAACTAAGCGGCATCATTAAAGCGCCTGCGACTCTAACACACAGTGACAGAAATGCTTAAATATGTATGCACACGTCAGAGAGAACTCATTTCATTTTTATCTCTCACTCGGGTCTTTATCAAGGGTGGCAAAATTGTCAGGAAGGAACAATAGTGAAAAATAGAGCTGGAGCAAGGCAGCTGTTTGTAGAGCTCTCCCAGAGGTGCAGCGTTCCCTGCTCCCCTCGGCGGTGTGGGATTGCTCGCAGAGGGAAGTGCATTTTTAATGTGTTCAGAGCCGTCGGGAGGCTGTTATCTGTCATGCTGACAGAGACAGAGTGATCTCACAAAGCTGCACTGAGCACCTCTCTGAGCACATCACTCCTGTCCTACACAGTGATGTGGCACTTACAAGAAGTCTGGTGCTGTTCCTCCCCCCTTGCAGTAGGTTTAGGAAATTTGGAGATGAGAAATGAAGAGTAGGTGGCTCGGAGTTGCTTTAAACTTCCTGTTTGCCCTTTCCACTGTGAGTCTTCACCAACCCTTGCCAAAAGCAAGTGTATCACTGCAAATCTCAGGAGCACAAGTTCAGGCTGGAGCAGTGGGGATGGAAGAGATAGATGGCATATTGCATACAAGGAAGATGCTATTTCTCCTTTTTAATCTTCTTTTCTTTGCCTCATCTGTTAATCTTCAGAATCCAGAGGAGGCAAAAGTGGCCCAGCCCTGTCCCCTGTAGGGACACAGTGATGGATTCCCAGTGACTTCCCACAGGACTGCAGGGGAGCAAACGCAGCCAATGACCAGAAAATCTGCTTGGGTGAGTAAGAGCTCTCCACCCAAGTACACCCAATATTCCTCATGATTTCTGTCCCTCTGTGTGCTGGTTGCCAGTTGCCTGGCTTGGAAATTAAATATTCAAGCTCAGAATTTTCTGAGAGCGCTAAGGGATTTAGACACACACTTTGCATTAATTTTAATGGACAGTACACCTAAATTACCTGCTTTGCTTGGGAGAGTCTCAGCTTGAGGTTTTATTTATTATTTATTGAATATTCCCTGAGTAAACAGAACTTAGTAGCACAAAGATGATCTGGCAGGAAGAACAGTCTTAAAATGTAAGCTATTATTCATGCAATTATCCTGCATCACTCATCCTTTTTTATTATTGTTTGTATTACTGTAGCACCTTGAGCTCCACAACAGAGATGAAAGTCTCTCCATCTCAGCTTCTGTTTGAACACAAATTAGGAACCAAACCCCATCCTAAGAGCTTCCAATTTAAATGGATAAGGAAAAACAAACTGTGAGAAAAGCAAGCGTGGAATGAAAAAGTTTGATTGTCCAAGGTCATACAACAGATTGTCAGTAGAAACAGACCTAAACCCCAGGTATCTTAAACTCTTTGACCAGTTAGACCCCACTGCTTCTCTTCTTCAAATAACACAGGCATGCACTAATTTCTGCTCTCTGTTTCTTTCCTGCTGGGTTTCACTAGTTCTGGTAAAACCATTCTCCTTTTTGTCTCCTCAGCAATCTCATTTCCAAACTATCAGTTTCATTTTGGCAGGCCTAATATTACAGGGGAAGAAATATGTACATGTTCACAACACAAAACTCGCATGTTGTTGGATTTCCTTGTTGGATTTTCCTGCCTGACAGTTTTATAAATCATAAATCTTTAGCGACCTCTGCAAAGAACCAAATAAAGAATGAAGGCCCAAAATACAGCATAACAAATATGAATATTATATTCAATTTGGATCTAGTTAGTGATTTAATTGCTTCATTCTCACCCATGATGCTAGTGTGAGGAGACTGGGTGTCATCTCTTCCTTCCTCACAAAACTCCAGTCATACTTGCAGCATCCCTGTGCAAACAACGTTGTCCTCGATCAGACAACGAAACTCTTGGGGGAGAGACCATTAACTGAGGCAGGAAGAATTGTTCCCTGTTCTCTTATGGGGCAGTCAGAAAAGAAGAATAGTCCTTCCTGAGGCTCCTGCCTGCTGGTTCCTACCAAGAGAGCCTTAACCTGTTTCTGGCTGTGTGGATATATGCTGCACATCAAGGTTTACCGCACCTCCGGCGCTCTGTGCAGGATAAGTGCCCTGCCAGATTATTCACCTCCCTTTGCAGGTGGAGCCCCGCTGAGGAGGGGCAGTCTTGGCTTGTATCCCCTCACCTCTCACAGTGCTGCTGGATGTGGCTTCACCCCCTTCCCACGTAGCTGAGTGACAAAGCAACTTGTCACATCCCCCTGCCACAGAGCAGGCCACGGGCTGGGCACCTCTGCAGGCACAACCCGGCTAAGGAGCAGAGCCAAAAAGCGCACAGCTAAGTGTGCAGGAATATTTTTTCTCATGTACTTGTATTTATTCCTTCTTCTGCATTCACCAGTGGAAATGTGACTGTATTCGCACAGGATGTGCCTCAGCAGGGTGGTGATTTGGCTGCCACAATGTCAGCTGAATAATGTTAGCACTTGGGTCAGGAGCCTTGTGCTCTTCCTGGGTAAAGATGAGTTCTCTCTTCTGTACAACACTCCTGTGTATATAGAGGTTGCACGTGGGCTTTTGCCTGCTCACTGGATAATGTATCCCAGGAAACAGAGGTGGTCTAATCTCTCTCTTAGGCTTCTGGTATGACACCGGTCTTTTTTGGGAATTTTCTGTGAGCTTTGTCCAAGCCTTCCTCGTGGTCCCAAAGGACGTCTGTACTTGGGGAGAGCTGTACATCACCTTCCAAGTGCACCACAGTGCCCTTTAACCCATCCTCTTGCTGCAGGGCTGAATGATGACTTGAAAGGACATGCTCAAAACCTTTCTTCCATCAGCCATCTGTGGCTACAGAGTTTTCAGGGCTTTGGCTAGTGCCTGCTGATGTTATCCATTAGGGATCATGAATAACTGCCTGTTGGAGAGGACAGATGGAATTCTTTTCACATCCACATGCCAGGGACAAGTGAGCATCAACACATTATTGATTAATTTTATATTTCCTTATCTGCAGATTTTGGCTGGATAGTTGAGCACGTATTATTTTGGCTACATTTGCATGTATGTGTGCCAGGGTAAGATCTGGTACCTGAAGCTGTTTTGTTCTGTCCACACTTTCCCACACATCCTCCTGCTGGAATACACAGTTGTGGGATGGCACTGCACCCGCCCTGTTTCATTTGCTGTGAGTGTGTTGCCTCTGTCATGGACTGAAGGGGGTGAGATGCAGTTCCCCTGCCTCCTGTCTCTGTTGTTTCTTTCCGGGAAGACAATGTATGCCTAATTTCAGTTTTAAGAAGAGGGTGATTCGTAGAAAGCCTATTTATACATCAGTGTAGAGCTGAAGAAACTAAATTAGGTAGAAAAGCTGGAAGAGAAGGAAAGGAGAAAATATTGCTGGAGGAAAAGAGCTTCCAGGCTCTTCCACTCCTTGGGAATGAAGAGCATAGCCCTGTTAAGCCATTTCTGAAGCCTCCTTTTCTTTCAGCTGACCTCTAATGTCTCTACCCTGCAAGAGACACAAGAGCAGAGGTGCTATTACTATTCCTGAGGGCACTGGAAAATCTCAGTGCCGCACTGCAGAAACTTAATAATATATTTCCAAATATCAGTCACTGAGATCTCATTAAAGCCATCCTTTCCCAGGTCTCCACCCCATTTTCTATCAAATAGTTATTTCTTGAATTGAACAATTAATAAGTAATGGTCAGATCTGTACTGATCTCATAATACTCTGTAAACTTTTGAAGACTATTTCAATTTATATTTCAGCAGTGCCTTAGGAGAAGGTTTGCTCCTGCATAGAGACAGCCTTTTGATATGAGCAGTCTCATCATCAGGCAATTAAATCAGGTGATCAGTGACAGGCAGGAAAAGAACAGTGGCTGAAACAGGTAGTAATGGATCAAATCAAACTAACTCAATGTGGGCTCTTTGCAGAACTGCTGCTGGATTAAATGGGGATCTGTACCCTGCAGACCACAGAAATCTGGCAGAGCTATAAATGTTTTAAAAACCCTTCAATACCTGCCCCTGGTCCAGGTCAGAGGAGACATGTAGGAACAGTTCAGAGCAAATGCTTTAGAATGGGAGCAGTCCGTAAATGACTTAAATACTTCCAACATTCATTTTCCCTTATCCTAGAATGGCCCAGCAATAACAGGGATAACCTGAAAGCCAAAGCTGCAGTGCTGGGCTCCCACCCTCCTCTCGAGCTTGCCCTCCAGCCTGTGGCTCAGAGGCAGCCTGGCTTTCAGCTCTGCTGCCAGTCTCTCTCTTTGGGGATTCTAATGACGCCCAAAAGCTGTCCCTAATCCCCAAGTTCACTTATGCTGCTTCTCCCAGCTGTCCATAATAAGCCCTCGTTCCTCACTGGGAGGTTTCCATTCCCTAAGACTGGTTGAACCCCACAACACCTGCCAGCAACAGCTGTGCCCCTTCCAGGACAGGCCCGAAGACACTGAGGGAGGAATCCTGAGTCAGAGCATGCTGTGGGCTCCTACTGCCTCACCAGCCCAGATTTCTGCCCAGATTTACACAGGGAGAGATGCAAAATAACTACACTGAAAGGCCCATTGAACTTCTTCCTCTCCAAACAAAAGCTCACTATTCAGGGAACCTCAGCATGAGGAATGGAACACTATTTCCTACTGCCTTTTTTTTTTGCTGTCCCCAGGAAGCACCCCTGTCACAGGGATAATCTCTCTCCCTTGGCAAGAGAATAATGTTTGGTGTCATTTCTCTCATATGCCCTGCAGGAAGCAAGAGCAGGATTTGACTCAGATAAAAGTCTCAAATGACCCTTGTAAAAGCAAGGAACCATGCTGGCTGTCAGAGTGACAGCAGGATGGATAAAGTGCATGTCAATACACCAGGTCCGGGGATTTCAATATTTCTCTCTGACTCACAAATCACTTTTCAGGTAGGCTCAGCACTCTGGTATAGGGCAGAAATCACAGTGAGGTCACATAAGTCACCAATTACAAAACCTCTCTGAACCCCTGGATGGAAAAAAATACTTCTTTTAAAATGTGCATGCTCAGAATGTCCTGGGTGGAAGTCCGGTTTCACTTCACTGCTCTGCAGTACATAAGAGGCAAAATATTGCTTTGTGTGAAATGTCTCTTTTAGAGGCTTTGTGTACCAGGGGGTGACCATCCCCAAATACTCTGTATTTGAAAATTAACCTCTCCTGGTCTGTGTGTGCATGTGTTTGCTGTTCCTTTTGTATGGAATGGAGGGATGTCTGTGCTTGATCCAAGCCTCACATCAAGCCTGAACGCAGGAGACATAAATCCTTTACCAGTGATAAAGGAGCCAAAATAAATGGAGTTCTAGAGAGAATAGCCTGGGACTGGGGTGAGAGTGGGACAAGGCTCACTGCTGGGACTGCTGGCCCACGGCATAAATTATGAAAGCCATGCTCTTCCTCTACTATGCACTAGATCCCACATTCTTTTTATTGTGTCCATTGTTCTCTTCATATCTTGTCTTGCCCTATATTTTTTCCTTTTTTTTCTAAAGCCTTGCTAAAAAAAAAATTCTCAATTTTATAAGGGAAAGCAATATATGACAGTTCTATTCCAACCATATCTCCCAAAATAAATTAGAAACAAATGCCTCCCTTCTGTCACACAGCAACTTCCAAACTGTTACTAACAAAGTCCATACATCATTCCAAAATTGGCTATCAGGCCACCGTTGGGCTTTTATCTACAAAATAAAGTAGGGCAAATATATAAGGTCTATAAAGTTTAAGGACGTAGTATTTACCATTGGTAATTAAAACCCAAGTGCTCTACAACCAGCACACTGTCACAGTGGACTCCAGGCTGATGTGAATGGGCATAGCTCCATTAGGCACAACAAGGCAAATCACATTAATTTTAGCTGAAGATTTGTTCCTTACCCATCTTTTTTTGCTACCAAAAGACCAGGTGGCTCTTTCCTTCCTTGCATTCTATAATCTCAAATTGATTTCAGTGGGACTATTTGAGTTACAAGGTACTACTCAGCATGAGTTGGAATGGTTGTTCTTGGGGCCTTTGTGCACAATAGATTTGTTTTTAAAGCCTATAAAAACAGACATTTTTCTTTACATATTCTCTTCAAGGATGATAATGCAAGTATAACTCTTCACATGGTTTGCTGCTCTTTTATTTCAGTGATAATGGTAACAAACAGAAATAGTCCTAATCACGGAATTGGATGGTGCAATTGGCTTCCTCAGGCATTCATCCCACAGAAGGGTTAAGAGAGCGTGGTGATCCCTGTCCCTTGCTGGGACACATAGCGTGCTAACGTCGGATTTCTGAAGTCACACTGCTCTGTCAGCTCTCTCCCTGTCAAGCAGGTGCTGAGTGAAAAGTTATTCAAGGATGGTGTTATGTACCCTTCATGAATTATGCATCTTAAACAAACTTACATGATCTGAAGCACTCAAGTGGAAGCCTTTTAGCTGGAAGCAGGCCACTGGAGAGCTTAGCTACAGATCTCCAATAATGGCTTAAAGCAGCTCTCTGTAGCACACTGCTCTCCTTCCCTCTTGGACTCAGTGGCCCATGCTTCACTCCACTGGCTTCTGCAGCTGCAGTGGAGCTTCTGAAATCCCTGTAGGAAAGTTCATCTTAAAACATCTTCAGTGGCTAAAAAGGCTGTGTGGCTTTCTGCTGGGCTTTGTCTTTTGATGGGCTTGGGGGAGAAGTGCTGCCTTGGCTGGGTTTTATTTTGAAAGAGTGAGAAGGAGAGACAAATTTTGCCAAGGTCACTGTTCTTTTCCCTTTCATGAAAAGATAATGAATGTAGTTTTAATATTTGCTTTCAGTGAAAGGGAATCTTGCTGTGTCTTCATCGCAGCTCTGAGCTGGTTGGGGAAATGTACCGTGTCACCTAATCAGCCTGTGACAATATTACCTGGCACAAATTAGCTGTTTCCTCTTCAGAATGGATTACTTGGGCACAAGATACAGCATTTCATTTCTGATCCTCTGATGATGTTAATCTGGCGGGAAGATGGGTGGACTGCCTACTTATACTCTATAAATCACATTGATCTTCCTCAAGCAGAGGGAAAATTTAACTTTTATTTATTTAATTCAATTTAACTCCATCACTCTGTGAAGCTAGGCTGGAAGAGGGCTGCCTTCCCTAGACACCAAGTTATGGTTTCATTGTGGATAAACCACCAAACTTGCACTGGATAGGGCTTTATTCCACTCAGAGTTCCTCAGCCTGACATAAGGTGCACATACAAAGCAGGACATTATAGTACAGCTTACTGCAGCCTGGATTCAGGAGCTCCAGTCACTTGGGACTCAGGCTGTGCTGATCGTGTTAATCCTACATCTGGCTTCTCCTTTGGTTCTCACGTGTTTCTTCGTCCTCCTGTGCAGAGAAGAGAACAGCAACACTTGTAAACCAAGGACACTTTATCCAAGCTGTCCCCATCCTGTGCAGTCACAGGCAGTGGGAAATTTTCTGCTGACTTCTTAGGGGTAGAAGCAAGTCCACGTGCATTGACCCCACAGTGGCAATATTACAGCTGCCGCTTCCAGAAGAAGCTTGGGGTGGGAAATCCCTCCTCCTCAGGTGCAGGTGTTAGTGTTAGGGGGTGATCTGTTATCTGACCAATCCTGTGCAGCCAAATGCCCTGCTCCTGACCACCCTTTACCCTTTAGAGACTAAAAAGGGTGTGGCCACTTTCCTTTTGCTTTCAGGCTCCTTTTCTGACCTGGGGTCCGTTCTTGTTTGTATCTTCTGGACCTGCTTCTTCCTGCATGAGGGAGCAAGAGGCAAGTTCTGGTGTAAAAGGTCAGATTTTGATTTGGTTCAGTAGTGCTGTGGTTGAAGTTCTTTGGGATCCATGTGGCTTTCAGTGGTGAGCAGTCAATAACCCTCGGGCAGTGGCTTACTTGGGGGAGCAGCTTTGTGGGGCTTGAGACTACAAGTTGGAGATGTGAAACTTCACACAAACAGCTTTGCATATATCTGGGAATAGGGATATTGTTCAGAATAATTCTATTATTTCATCACTGCTTTTGGGTAACTGGTATTAGTAGGTTAAATTTTTATGTAGACTTTTTGAAGCAGTGTCATTTCCACTTTGTCAAGCATTTTTGGAACAAAATCTTCATGGGGTGTTTTCA
>WEIT01023382.1:122233-151970 GCA_013389985.1 Dryoscopus gambensis | reverse complement strand
TTAGTAAAACCACGGTGCGGAGAGAGGGGGGAACCTATTTTCTTTAATGGTTTATACTGGAGTGGGTAATGGGGCCTTTCCAGATTTCATGCTATGTCAAAGATAGAATTCATATAAATCTGATAAAAAACCAAGAAGGAAAAAATAAAAGAGAAATTTGAGATGCCTCAGTGCAAGAAGAATTGCTTGGTTAAAGCTTGCAAAACACATTGTTAATACTTGCAAAATAGACAAAATTTTTGTATGTCTATTTGTAGGGAGTTTGTGCTGTGCTCTGTAACAGGAATTCAGAGCAAGCCAGGCTTGTCAGCCCCTGTAAGAAAGACTTGTCTTTAGGAGTGCTGGTAAAGAAAATGGGTTTGTGCCTGAGTTTCTGCCTCCTGTATCCAACACCTGAGTGCCTGGGTCAGCACTGAGGGGCAGGTTAGGTGGAGCAGGGCAGCAAAACAAGATTGTCCAGGCTTAGGTGAGTAGTTTCAAAGGATGTTGCTACAGCTCAGCACTTTCAAGGTTCTGGTTTGAGAAACAAACATTTTGGAAAACAGGATTCACTTATTATGCTGTAAATTTATTGGACTTGATTTGTGCTTTCCCCTTTATCCTCAGGGAGCTTTAGTAGTTAAATGATGAAGATTGCACTTAAAAACTGACATTACTTATGAAAATCACAACTTATTCCCTGCCTGTGTGCACATTTACCAGATATGTTTTTGTCTTTAGAGTTTGTATAGTCATAAAAATTATTTTCCCTTCTAGTCAAAGTTTCTTGGAGTCAATTTTTTCTGTGGGTGCTGCACCCTCAAGTGTGATTGGGACTGCTGCATTTCTGGTGTAATTAGCCTTTGTTATTGCAGTTTGAAGAGCATAATGAAAATGTCTAAGTGTTTATGATGAGTGTGCTGAGTGGCTGAGGAAATGCATCCTTTCACTGGCTTAACTGCATATCCAGCCTTTATAGAAATGTGACTTAAAATAAAACTTCAACTGCTTGAAAAAAGTGAATGACGTGGAGAGAATTCAGGTTAGGAGACTCAAGATGCACCACTTTGCTCCGTATTTCTAAAGCAAATCTGAGCTGGTCCAGCTGGCCAAGAAAGGGTTTTATTGCCGACACATCCTTAAGAGAAGAGTGAGCTTTATTGAGTGCAAATGTTTTTTAAAAAGTCAGGAGAACAAAGGAGCTCAGTTTGACCCTGCAAGATCCCCCTTTAATCAGAGCTTTGATCAGTTTTTTCCCCATAGAGCTGGAAAACATCCTGGCATGCAAGCAGGCTCCTTTTGGACTGGAGCACAGCACAGATGCCCAGAGAGCAGCTGCTCTGGGGGGCTCTCACTGCACCAGCTCTGCCCTTTGCTCACCCTCATTGCCATTTCTGAGCATTCACATCCTCACACAAGGATTACAGCTATGAAATCTGTGTGAACCAAACCATTTGTTTAATGAGCCTGTGAGTAGAATCCAGAGGACTTTTGAAAATGGATTCGAAAAGTCTGGTTTTCTCAACAGTGGTTGTAGTAAAAATACAAATAAGAATTTTGGAAAGCAATTACTGGAGTTATTTAAGAGTGGCAGTAAGTTGGCAAGCCTTGACTTGTTTGAGAAGAATCTGCTACCCATGTTGTTAAAAAGTCTGCTTACTTGGAGAAGGGGGAGACAAACAAAAGGCAGTGTTTGTCATTGTGAGTGTGACTTGGCCTTGATGTTGCCCACTGACTCCCCCACTGCTCACAGTTGTTCTGCTTTGACATTTTGCCTTGGATGCTGTTCATATCTGCTTAGCACTGGACACTTATTAAAAGGTTAAAGTAATTTCTCCAGCTGTACTTTGACCAAATTCTGTTTGGACACTCCATGAGCCAGACTGTGGCCAGAGCCCCTGGTGGGAAGTTTGCACCCAGGTGGGAACCTCAGCAGCTGATGGCTCTGCTGAGACCACAGTTTGACCTTTTAGCTGAATACATCCTGTCCGCTCTTATTTCACCCTGCTCGTGTTCCCAGAGCTAGTTAAGACATTATGACAGACATTAGAAAGCCAACCTCCAGCTAAATCATCACAGCAAATAAAGGGGAATTGTAATTATATAATGAAATTAAGTCCCAGTCCCCAGTTACCTGGCTAATCCCGTGGAACAGTGTGGGGCTGCTCCTCCCATCTCCCTTGGACATTACTGAGAGTGAGCCTGCAGCATTCTTCTGAGTTTTTTTCCTTCAGATAAAATTCTAATTTAAAACCAGCTATTCTAGGTTTATATGGTAAGAAAAAAAAAAAAAGAAAAACAAATCTATCCATAAGACCAAAAGTTATTCTCAATTGTCATAAAAGGATTTTAAGTAAATTTTTAAGTATCTATAATGTCCCTGGTCTAACTCGGAGGCCCTCAGTAAAACCATTCCAAAACATCTTTTGAAACCAACTCACTGGATTGCATTAAATCTCTGAAAAGACAGCCTTATACAGAATTAGACTGGATTTAATTGAGTTTACCTTAATTCACTTTGGAAACAAAAATCAAATTATTGCTCTTTTAGTCATGAATAATGATCCCTACAAAAAAGTAAATATGATTCAACAAATACATTTTACACTGGTGTCCACTTCTAATGTGGGTACATTTCCCCAGTTTTGCTATTTAGACAAGCTCTACACCAAGGTAAATTTGGAATAAATCAGAAGTTATTTCATTATTTCAAGATTCAGCAAGACAAACACACAGCTGACCTGAGCTGTGCACGTTGGCTCTTGCGTGGAGCAGGAGTTTGCTCCAAATGACCGTAAAAAATCCATGCCTCTCCAAAATACTGATGTGCACTGGTGTAACTGAGCTCATTGTGCTGTTTTTCCTCACTGTCAATTTATTTCTAGAGCTGAATTTTTATAATGGGGCTCTTACTATTTAAATACAAGTACAGATTTTCTTTAGTTTCCAGACCTATTTTTTAAATAGAGATACAGAAACCACATAATTATGGGACTCACCTGGCATTCTATCATATGATGATCTCAGCTAGATTTTTAAAGTCCCAAACTTTGCTTTAAATTTAAGTAAACTTAATCTGTCAGAATGAATCTGCTTCATTATGTATGGAGATAATGTTAAAGCCCTGGGGGTTTTTGGCATGTACAAATAAAAAACTGAAAAAAATATTTTAAGACCTTTAAAGTGCTCTGGGGATAACATAGTCCATTTAAATCAATAGGAAAAGAGTCAGAAAATCTGGGTTTTAGAGGTTTTGGATTTACAAGAACCCTTAGGGAAGAATTTTTGGTAGCCCTGTGTTGCTGAATTACAGAAGTGCTTTATAAATCTCAGCTGTTATCTCCAGTAAAGTCTCACAAATGCAGGCTGCTGGGTTTGATTTACCCAGATTGGCTGGATTTTACGTGGATTTTTCACAGACATTTCCTAGGAAAGGTGCTGAGCCCTGCCCTGTTTCACGGGATCTCCTTGAAGGTGATGACTTTTAGTTGCTGCTTCTCAGCTGGGCTGCCTTCATATCCTTTGTCTAAACCTTTAAGCCTTTTCAGAGTTACACCTGCTTACCCTTATCAGGCCCTGAAACAATTATTTGAGGTAGAAACCTGGTTCCCATTCACCCCAACACAGAGATAGCCTTGGGTGTCAGCCCAGGCCAACTTCCACCTGGACCTGCCAGTTAAATGTGAAAGCTGAACAAAATCCTCAGCATTTCACTGAAACGCTGCATATGATCTAGAGAAAAATAATCAGGTTAACTTTCGGGTCATTTTTTGCTGTCTGCAAAGTTCCTTAAGTTCAAGTGTCAGATATTGATTACAAAGAAAAAGAATAACAAAAAATAGCCAGTTTGGGACCATGTGAGCTCTTCCTGGGGGTGCACAGGGCTTGAAGGAGCCACAGCAAACTTGCTGTTGAAACCTTTAGTCCAATCCTTTGACCAGGACCATTCCTATCTTGTGACCTTTCTAAAAGGAGCCATCTTAAACAATACACGGAGCAACCAAGAAACCAAAGAGGATGTAATTTCCTTTACTCCACTGAAAATTACCCTTCTCTGCATCCTCACAGAATCTGACTTTTAGGGAATCAGTCTTTTCCAATCTCCCTCTAGAAAAATCATTAAATGGTGGCTGACCTAAATAAAATAGGACACTTGATTTTTACCAGATGAGAATCCTTTAGATTAAGGAGAAATCTGTACTTACAATAGTCTTCCCAGCAGAAGTCATTTATTCCTCTCAGGCCACACCGCACCCATTTTTAGATGCATTGAGCTGATTGTCTATTTTTTAATTGCATCAGTAATATTTTATATGGGCTGAAGCAGTATTAAAATTTAAATTATTTCAACAAGCTAGTAATTTATTTTCTACCTGGCAGACAGACAGTCTCTCATGCATAAGAGTAGACAAGAAGAAGAGTGAGAGATGCTGTATTGGATGTACTTTAAGATGAAAGCACCTTCTGCAGTCCTGCAGGGTGAAGAACAGACACTTTGATACAGTCATTGTGGTTTATTGATCCTATTAACATTATCTTGTGGTAAAATCAATGCTGGAGTTTGTCTTGCAGGAGACATGTAAATGAGAAGATGAAAAAGCATGCCAAGGCAAATGGTTTCCTGATGGAAAAAGAGATATGGAAAGAAATAACAGGAGGAAAGGGTGTGTTAAGCAAAGATAGTACTTGGGGACAGGGGAGTGAGCACAGGACCTTGCAGTTGTCCTCAGGGACTGGATGTACACCTTGCAGCTGAAGTGTGCTGTGCCTCCCTGTCCTGGGCCTGGTGAATCCCCCAGCCACAGGGTATGGGGAAAACCCAAAGGTCTTAGAGAGGAGAGACAAAAACATGAAAGGAGAATCTTGGGAATAAGTAACTGAAACCAAATCACAGCATTAACTTGGAATAAAGTAGTTATCTTTCTTCCCCATGGGGTTTATTGAATCTTTTCTTTTTTAATATGACCAACTCTTAGCAATCACCATGAAGTCATGCAGTCATTTGGCTGAAGGATGCTGCATTTTTAAAAGGAACTTGAAGAACTTTAAAGGAACATGGGATGTACCCAAGACATGAAATCTAGAGGTAGCTCTAACAGCATCTTCACCCTTGTGCGTGGCTGCAGTAGGGCAATATCACTCACAGACACCAGTGCAGGCTCAGGGATGCACCCAAGCTGATGGCCAAAATAAATCTGTGTCCTGTGATAGCCGAGACTGAACATAATGAAACATCAATGTCCTCTACATTCATTTGGAGAGAATGGTGGTTTCCTTCTTTCAGAAGTTTGGGAGTTTTGTTCTTCACACACCAAGAAGTCCACCTCTATAACAGTGTGTTCTTAATGACCAATTAGTGAGTTTCCAAGCCACAATCCATATTACAGAATGACAAATTAGAAGTTTGGTCTGAGATCATTTTCCCTCTGCAGTACATTTAAATTAGTGTGGCTTCATTTGCTGGGCAGCTTGGTCAGACGAGCTGTCTTTGCATGAGTGAAAGTATAACTATGTTGGTTTTTTCAAACTTCATTTGACCTGTAAAATATGAACTTATCCAATTCTCTGCTCTACCAGTTCAGCCAGGTAATTAATGAAAGGTAAAATAATATTTCTGGTAGAAATTTCAGTGATGACACACAAGTTGTAGATTAAATCCTCATTCCCCCAAACCTCTCTCATCAATATTTAGCAAATCATCATCTAAGAAAGAACCAAGGAAGAAGAGAGCAGCTGTACCCAGTGTGAAAAGTGTCCTGTCCCTGACAGCAACCAGGTGCAAATGGTTAAGAACACAAGGATGGGCAGGTGTAGGTGTCTGTTCTCTGATGTCTTTGGGCCCTCCCTGTGTTAGGGCTTCACCAAACTGGTATCTGGACCTTTAGTCACTCCCTATCAGTGAGTGACTGTTCCCCCTTCCCCTTTTGAATCAATTTATTTTCTTGACCTTCAAAATATCTTTTTGTCAGAAATGTTTGGAGGGATATTTCTTGGGGTTATATTTCTTTTTGTTTGTTTCGTACCTGCTCCCTGGTACATTCATCAGGTTCTCCAGAGCTTCTGCTTTTATGAGAATAGGGAATAATCTTTCCTGCTTAGCTTTGATTCACCGTTCACTGTGGATTTATATTGTGTCCTCACTCAGGTACTTTATTTTTAATTTTAGTACGTAAGCAAGGGAACCCTTGTGCTGAGCTTCTGCCTGTGGCTCCTGGAGATGCTGGTGGCCTCCAGGGTGTGTATTTAGGACCCGGAGCTGCAGCCTGTTGATCCTGGAGCGAATCTTGCTCACCCTGTCCTCTGAACCTGAACCCAGGCAGGGTGAGGCCACAAGCACATCTCTCTGTTGCAGCATCTTTCCAATAAAAGACCCACAAACCCCCATAGTTCAAAAACCCTGCAATGACTAAACAAATAGATCAAGGCTCATTAATAAGCACAGACTCCATTGCCAGTTTAACATGAGGAGCAATTTAATTGGGACCGAGACTGCTTTGTGTAGCTTCATTAATGTAATTGAGTAATGCATATTGATTTTTCGTGGGGCCCAAATCTTCTTTTCTTCATCTTGTCTAAGAAAGCCTGTTAAGGAATTATTAATCACATTATAATTGCTTTAAGATCTATGCGCTAATTAAAACCATAAATTCTTTATTACATCTTTATTTTAATTAGACATCCAGAAAGACAATAATTTTTACAAGAAAACTCATGCAATAAAATTACCCCACTTAGCAATGCTTCCAAGGGCCTGTGCTTGACACAAAGACTCCGATAGGACTTTCTAAACGAAGACATGCATGGTTCTAGTCATAATCATAGTTAGATGTCCCCTGAATATAATTAAGTAACTTTACAAAAAGATCTTCTCTATACAACAAAACTGGGTTCATCCACAGGGGTCAGACTTTACTTTCTCTTTTTGTTTTTCTTTTCTCTTTCAAAAATACAGGCTCCGAGAAGCATGTTCTGAAATTTTAAGAGCCTAATGAAAGGTTTAAAATATAATCCTACTGTAATGAAAATAAGCTTATTATCATAACCTCCTTCTGGTATCTTCTTTTGGGTTCCAGCTGTGATAGGTATTCTTTACTTGCCAGGACGAATTAAAAATAAGCATATTTCCTCATCTGTGTGGAAGGACTTGGTATTTCTCTCATTTATGCTGGGAAACTAAATCCTGGAGATCAGAGTCTAGCCTAGAATTGGTGTGGTCGATTTTTAGGTTTTTGAACTGTGAATCCTATGTGTCTTTTTCAGTAGAATTTAAAGAGTCTTTAAAAGGACACTCTCACTTTTTTTTTTTTTTTAATTAAAGTTATCTCTCTAATGTGAAATAGCATTGGGATTTGAAATACTTGCTAGTCCACAATTTACTTTGTTTGGAATCCAAAACTCTATCAGAAAGGTTAAAGATTTGCACTGAAACATTTCTTACTATCCAAGCATGATTGAGAGTTTACCTTATCCCAGCTAGGGATAAAATGCCTCAGAGTGTTCAAAATATTCACAGACAAAAACTTTTGGATTCCCCAACTGAAGGTGGACTTTGGCCAGAAATCTCTGTCATGAATTTTGCAATCTCTACCTGCTGGGGGTGATTTGGTCATGGCCAAAGTCTTATTGCAGCCAGGAAAAGAACCTGGGCCAAACAAAACATGCTTTTATCCACATTTATGGAGAAAGGTGCAGGTTCACTCCTTATTGCAAGGCAGATTTTAAACTGGCTGTGAGCAAAGCACCAGGTGTAAACTGCAGTGATGTGCCTGTAACAGCGATGAATGCCCATAACCCATTTTCCTTGCAGGATCTGCAGTGTCTCCCTTCAAATCCCAGAACAGCACTTCAGAGTGATGTGTTGCTATTTAGGCTGACAAGGTCTAACTGAAAAGCCAGCTCACAGCCTAGCAGTTGGTAAATGGCAAAAAGATAGGTTTATTTGCTACTGACTCCCCCACTCACCACTGAAGGAAGTCGAGCTACACAGACAGTGAATTGCCAGACACATCACTTGTCAGGGAATGTCCTAATGGTCACTTGACGCTCGTTCAAAATAGATGTAATAAGGTGTTGCTGGAGGTTTTGTGATAGTGGCAATTAGATGTGCAGCTCTGGCTCAGCTGTGATCTTCACCTGTGCTGGGCACTGCCTGCCCATCTCAGTGGTGCCAGACAGGAATTCAGGGGCTGCAGCCCCAAGCTGTTCTGATGTCAGCTGGGATACAGAAAGAAGGACTTGCAAACATTCTGATGCTGTCTCTCCTCTCTTCTGCTTTCCTTTTTGAATACCTGTTACTCTTTCCCAGCATTATTTTTTATGGTTCTGTGTAGCTATAGCTTTAATTTAAACTCTGCTTATTTGTGGACTAAACTGCTGATGGCTTCATCATCTCTAAGGCATGGCAGATGCTGACACAGTATATGAGCTCAGGGTTTAGGTGCTTCATCTTCAAAGCACTGCCTCCACCTGGAACGTGAAAGCAGAGCCACTGTCATGGGTACCTTTCCCTTTGTTTTAGTGCATTTGGAATCAGGATAGCTTGATACAGTGGAGGAAAAAAATGTGAATGGAAATGTTTGAAAAATGAGTACATATTCCCTAGAAACACCTGACTTGGCAATGCAGAGTAGTGCCTCAGAAGGATGATAGTACCAGCTTCCTTCTGAGTGAAAATGAAATTATAGGGGTGGGAGGATGCAGGAAAACCTCTACTTGAGATGCAGAGGGCTGCCTGGCACAGATAGATTAGGAAATAGATCAAACAGCCTTTCCAGGCAAGCACTGCTCTTCCTCAAACCTTTTTTGTGAAGTTTGCAAGACTTCACAAAAGCCAGATCTGCCCTGGCTCCTGCTTTAGAGAGTGGGAACATGATGGGGTTTCTTATTTTAGACTTGAGTTCTGAGGCTTTGCTTTCCTGATCTGTCTTTGCTTAGGCTGAAAACAGCTCAGCAAGTGCTCTGTGGGAATTAAGCAGACTGACTACAAGGCTGGGAGGACGTTTTAAATACTTGAGTTGAACAGCTGTAGTAGGGAGTGAAGGAATGTGCCTCATCCAGACCCCAGTTTCAGCTCTATGTTCTCTGTGAGGGAAGGTTTGCTGAATTTCTGTTTTTATTGTGGCTCCAAAGAATACAATATGGCATTTTCTGGCATTTTCATTCTCCAAAGAATACAGTATGGCTTGACTGTTCCCCTCAAACATCATCTAGCTTCAGTTGTAAAAGTAGGGGTATTGTAATTTGTGGACCTGGGTTTAACGAGATTTTCCTCTAAAGAAAGGGCTAAGAAAGACAAGGTTTATCTTAGAGGCTGCTAACAAGCAGAGCTGAAAGGCTGAGGATGGAAAATATTAAATATCCTTAATTTACGAGTATATTAAAAGTTATTAAATTAATAGTAGTTAATTTGTAGAGACCAAAGTACAGTGAGACACTTGGGAATTAATGTGACCAGTGTCTCTACAAAGCACCCTTAAATATGGGAAACTTTAGAGGTCTCCATCAAGAGAGCAGATCACTATTTGATCGTGTGCTGTCCAAATAGAAATCAATAAATAGGTTTCCTGTCATGTAGGGAATGACTTAATCTGTAAATACATTTCAGCAATGAATCAAAGGAGGTTTTTGACATGTCTGGCTTTTGAACTCCACTAAATGCTAAAGACTGCTATTAATTTCCTGGGAATCCTTGGGTGGATATCCTACTCAGAGATTCAGTATCTGCTTTTAAGAATCAAAGAACATACATTAAGCATCTATTTATTCAGATAATTTGTATATATTTAGTATCCCTGAGTCACTGATCTTATGAGTGAAATCTGTTTCCCCTCTGAGAAGCAAATAGCTTTTTTTACTATTACAAATGTCAGGGAACTTTATTATCAATTTTTCATGAATGTGACAAAGGGAGGGAGGTATCACATGAGACTACTGAGCAGAAATGTATAAAAAGGAAATCCATAAAGAAATTGTGGAACTCATGGCTGCAGGACACTGCAGGACCACAGGAATAAAAACCAATGAGAAATTAATTGAAAAAAAAAAAAAAACACCTCATTTGGAGGCCATTTGATAGATTTTTAGCTTTCAGATTTCTAGGAACTGTGGACATTGGATAACTCAAGAGCATGCAGTTGTTGTAAGAAATAGGGCATCTGTTATTGGACACTTTAGAGAGAGGATATTGGGCTGGAAATTCCGGTAAATGAGCAGCAAAGCAAGAAATGTCCTGAGCAATAATTTATTTAAGCGTGGCCAGCAGAATTGGGAACACCAAACTTGGCCAAGTGTCTGTGTCCTATTCAGACTTGAACAGAGCATGGTCTTTTTCTCTTTCCTCTCCTGACTCTGCATATGATCAGAGTAGAGCTTTTTAAGAAAATGGATGATATTGAGGCCAATTTGTAGATCTATTAATTTAAAATTGTTCATGAAAATAACCCCAAATTCCTTGTTCTGAAGTAGTTCCTCTGCTCTGGATCCATGTGTCCCAAATCCACCCTGGCTGCCCCCAGCCTTGTGGGATCTGTAGAAATAATCTTTGTGCAGCTGCATCCACGTGTCCTGTGATCCTTCAGAGGGGGTGACTTCCGACACCCTCCCCCCAGCCATGCAGATTTTAGGGTGATACAAAATGTGCCGTTCCACTCCTACAGGGTTAGACTGGCTTCCAAACTCCTGACTTGGAACAATAGCCAAAACACCTCCTCTCCCCTCCAGTTTGCTCCAACAGGAGCCAACCTCCTTTGCCATTGGAGCTGAGTAAGCCTGCAGGGACACGAGCCTATTTCTGTGTTTCCTGGGAACAGTGTGACAGGGCTGCAGAACAAATGGGCTGAAGACATTTTCCCTCCATTATTACAGTTCCTGTCTGCACTATGGATCTTTATTGCACAATCCCTGCTTGTTCTGCATTCAAAGTGTCTCCACGGATGTGGATGCAAATTCCACACATTAGAGCACTGACAGGTATTTAATATGAACAGAGAAAGCCAAGTGAAGATTGAAATGTTCAATCCTTCAGGCATCCATTCCGGCAGTGAAACTGCTGTTACAAATGCCTATTGACAGTGCAGCTGAATTCCAGGTTTATTCCAGTAAAGAGGCAGGAATTTTATTGGTTCTATGGTCTGAGAATACCCCAAAGGCTGCTTGTGGTGGCACAGCTCAAGTAATATAGATTAGAAAAAAACTGGGAAGCCCATTCTCCACCCAGCTGCAGTTGGCAGCTCTGGCTCAGGTCTCATCCCTGCCCTGGGTTGGGGGTGCACACAGATCATGTTGCAGCTGCTCACACAAGGTAATTTTACCTGCCCACCGATTGTCCCCAGCACTGACAATGGGAGACAGTCAGTGTGGTACCCTGGGATTAAGTTGTATGGGGAGCTGTTTTAAATTGTTGTGTGTTTCTTACCTCCATGCAAATGGCAGCCAAATTTATGCCAGGGAGCTTTACACATGCCCTCCTCACCCCTGACATCTCTCCTCCCTTCGCAACCTCTGCCTGGCTGTGAGCTTTTCTCTTGCCCTGCCACCTGATCAGAGGCAGAATCTGTCCCTTTCTCTGTGTTTGCCCCTTGTGAGACAGCAGAGGAGATGGTGAATGTTGCTCTGGTGATGCCCCGAGGGCAGCCAGACTGCCCCAGGCTCCCAGCACGAGCGTAGGAGCTGCTGTGGTGATGCTCAGGGCGCTTGGGTACCTGATGGGAAAGATGTTTGCCAGCGGGACCAGTCTGTCCAGCCTGCTGCCTCCTGGATTGGAAGAGCTGTTTTAACTGTGAAAGCCCAGAATTGAGCACTTTGTGTGTGAACAAGCCCTCAGCTGTCAGTTTGGGGGGGCTGGAGATCCATAACTACCCTACAGTTTTACCACTGCTGAGGATGGGTTGCTCTGTGGAGGCTGTGCTGTAGCTGAATGAATAACACCCAGTAAGGGCAATGAGAGGGAGAGGCAGCTACAGTGCAGCAAGTGTTTTGCCCATCAATTACCCCCAATTCTTCATCCAGAAAGATTAAAGGCTGTTTGTTTGCAGTTATGTGTAATGTCATGCTCTGTTTGTCATCTTATGAGCTCTCCTGGGATCACAAGACAGGCCTGAATTCTACAGTGCCACCTCTCAGAAAACAGCCTACTAAAACTAATTAATAGTGCACCCTAGTTAACACATGCAAACTTGGCATTATTAGTCTAATTAAAATAATTTTAACAATCCAAGTTTCCTTCTCTCTTCCTCTCACAAATTCCAACATATGCAAGTCAAGTAAATTAAACCCATTAATCACCATTGGTGCAAATGATATAGGTGCTTGTAATGTGGGCTTGTCTCTGAAGAGAGGCACTAACAGACCTCGTTATGTTTAATTTCATTCCTTAGCAAAGGATAATAAATACAAATTGTAACATCACAATAAAATATTCAATTATTCACGAGTTTGGTAAGAAACATAATTAGCTTACTGGTATGTGTCTTCATTTGGGTGATAATGGATCCAATTTAGGAGTTTAACCATTTCTGGGTAAAGGCTGAAAATGCAAGGTTTGCCAGGACATTATTGCTTAAACATGGAGAGAATGAGCCCATTTCCACGATCTTCATTACCTCCTGCAGAGAGAGCTGTGTGGACATCCCAGCTCAAAGGCCCGGAAACGTGCCCGGGAACCTGGGGCTCCCCTGCCTGTGAACTGGTTTGGGTTGATCTCTTCAGCCTAGTACAGATAAGGAAAACCAGAGTAATCCCAAAGAATAATATGTCAGTATTTTAAGCTTAATAGTGGTGTATTTTTTATTTGCTGCAGAAAGACTCTGCTTTGGGCTTTGCAGCCAGTTTGAGATTCAGCCATTCTCTTTGAGCTCCATGAAAGATGAGGCACAATTGTCACAAGGGGTTTAGGCTATGCCCCATTTGCAAAGGGGAATGGACTGGACAGAGAGCACGCTTGTCCTTCTTACCTTCATCCCTGGACACAAGCCTGACCATAATGAGAATATCCCAGGAGCTGCTGTGGATGGGCCTGTGCCTTGCAGATGTGCTGCTGCTGCTGCAGATGGGGGTGGAGGAGTTAACCTGGTGTAGGAAGCACCCAAGCTGGCAATTTAGCTGCTGCTGCTTGCTTTTATGGGATCCTAATTTTATTTATTTTATGTTCTCCTTATTGCACATATTTAGGTGACAGATGTGTGCGTTCCTTAATCTCTTTCTCATTACCCTGTGAAATTGTAGCTGCATTTTGACAGCTTTCAGACAAAGATAAAAGAGGAGAGGAGAACTTCAAATATATGGAAATTTGCAGATACCCTGGACTGACTCCTGGTGAGGAGATCATTGAGCACAATTAGAGGAATTAGGACTGGTGGCCTTTGAGTTCCTGGTGTCTGCCTGCAGATGTGAAGCATTGCTCCAGCAGCCATGATCCCAGCTTCTGATTATGTATCCTGCAGGAGTGAAGGGGGCTTAGGAGTGGATTAATGCTCTGAAGAGATTAGTTCAGAATTGTGTTTCTGATGCACTTGCCATGCACCCCCGCACTGTAACCTTGGCTTAAGAAAAGAAAAAACCACCAGGAAACCCAGGATGTCTGAGCACTTGTGTGATGCAGCCAGTACAATTCAAATTTCCTTTGCAAGATAATTAACAGTGTATTGCTTGGTTTGGCAGAATATACTGTCTTTACTACAAAGGGCTTGGGAGCTTTACACCAAAATGAGTAAGTGCAAGGCACTCTATTTTTGCTTCATCCGAATTATTTTGCATTATATGCCATACCCATTTTCTTTACCCTATCATGATGCCCCCTTCACCATTTCCAATCCAAACAGATTTTCAAAGAATCCCCTAAACCATAAATTATATTATCTCTCTGAAGAAGACATTCGAATTAGCGCATGAGAGTGTGAATATAAACTTGAGAGCAATGTAATAAATGTGGTGTGTTACTTCTTTCTCCACTAATTCTTCTGAGGAAGATTTACTGCCTTGGCGAGGTTTTTTTAAATAAATTAAATATAACATGAACTTGATAGTTGTTCACATGGAGCTAGAGCTGGAGAGGCTCATTAATCACTAGTTTAAATCCCAGAGTATCCAGTCATCCTAATTAATGATTCAGTGCTGAACTTTACTCTGGCAGCGGCAGCAGCACCAGGCTATTACCCACCTCAGCTGATAGGGGCCGAGTGAGCCAGAGGAAATGAAACAGCCCTTTGGACTGCAGAGGCTGAGCTGCTGCTGCCTAGGCAGCCCTGCCCCCGCACGCCAGGCAGTGCTGGCCATCGGTGATGCCAAAAGCAGCTGTCCCTGTCACCAAAGAGCCACATTTGCAGCAGCTGGCTGGTGCAGGCTGGGCTTTGGGGCCGAGCACCACACCCTGCTCCCGTGGGGTGCGCTGCACCCACTCCCCCTCCCCAAACAGCAGCAGGCTCCCTCATACGTCGCAGGGAAGCTCCTGCAGTCTGAGCTGGGCATATCTGCCTCCAACAGGTGCTCCAGGGACTATTCAAGTAGAAGGCAGCATATTTGTGGGAAATGAGGGTTGCCAGCTCCCTGGATTCCCGGTGAGCTGCTGGCTAAGGTGCTCCTCTTGGCAGAGGTGCAGGACGTCAGGAAAGAAGCCATGACTATTCGTGGTGCCTGAGGTCTCCCTTGAATCCTGCCTGGCCTCCTGGTGCTCCATGCATGGGAGCAGAGCAGCTTTTGTGCAGCCAGTGCATAATTAAATGTTGTGGAATTGAAGCTCGCTCTTCCAATAGGAAAATCATAAATCATAATTCAATTATTCAAATGAATTTACCTGCTCTTTAGGGTTGCATTAGTTCTGTATTTCATTTATCTGTGTTTCTAAGGCAAATAATTCACACTGTTCCAGTGCCTATTTTTTCTTCTGTAAAGTTTTAGCATGTCAATTTTTCGCATTCCTCACAAATTCCAGGGAAAGGACACTGTCTTTCGGTTTTGTTGTAGGAGTTTATTATATATTGCCAAGAAACTCCACTAGGAAGGTGTTTCATCACGCCTTGGAGAACAAGGGACACACTCAGGCCCTAGATTACAGCAAAGCAACAAATTCCCAACTCCTTTGCTTTTCTGCAGCCCTGCTGCCTGGAAGTTAACTAATTAGGTGGGCTTGAAAGGTTGAACTTTGCCGACTTTGGGGATAGCAGGGGTTTTGTTCCTCTTTTTTTTTTGTTATAGGCAAATTCTTAGAGGAAACAGTTAGCCTGAACTCAGTCTCAGCACATGAAAAATCTGCAGAAAATGAGTTTTGCAGCTGCATAATTATTTTAGACTTTAAGTTTTTGTCAACTGTTCTTATAATTAATTTAACCACAAGAGCTCTTAGGGCTCTACTTGCCTAATTCTTAACATAGAATCAGGGGTTTTCAGCAGCAAATAATTTTTATTCTTGTTGATTTTTAGCCTGGCTAGTGGGAGCTGGGAAATTCTAGAATATGTAATTTGAATTATTTCATGAAACATTTAACAAGAGCTTATTTCATTCTTCACTAAGGCAAGTTGATATAAGAAGGATGATGTTATGGTTAATGTAAATCATAATTATTACCAGGTGCATCACTGAACTGGGAAATTGTGCTAAAAATGTAAGTTTTGCTCCATTTCATACTGAAAAATTACTTTGCAGCCTGACAGCCATTAATCTCTGTCACAGGAATGTTATTCTTTATTTTGGTAAATTACAGAGCTAAGGTATAACAAAGCATAAATTCTCAGGCCACAGGAGTCCACTTTGCTGGGCTGAGCTGGGCTCAAGCAACCCCTGGTGGTGAGAAGAACCAAACCACCCACACCTCACGTCCCCACCCCAGTGCTGCCCACCCCGGGGGCACCTCAGCTCCACAGAGGGCCAAGTCTTCCGCAACTCTGCTCCCTGAAACGTTTCTTTTGGACACACCTAAAATGCTCTGTCAGAGCAGCATTCCATCTTTGTAGCTCCCACGAGGCTGTACCTGGGAGACATTTGTGGGCTGGGTGCTCTTCTTCTGTTTGCATTGCTAAAGCCTCTCTAAAAGTAGGTTTTCTCATAAAAGAGGGTTCCAGGAAGAATTCTCTTTTATTCCAACAGCTTCACTCTAAAGCAGGATGGGATGTCTGTGTTTGGTACCCAGGTCTGAAGGAGGGATGCAAAACTGTGTTGCTTTGTTTGTTCCCTGGGGGTGAATTTGCTATTCCATGGTAGAAACTTGAAGTACATCCTAATTTATAATAAAGATGCTTTTCCAGAAGTGCTTATCTCTCTGTTGGGCTTGGTGCATAGGGAAGCACCGTGGGAAGTAGGGCTCTAATAATATAATAGTATATAAATAATAGTACTGTGTCCAGTAAGGTCTGTTCTGCTAACAGGGAGAGCGCTTGTAGACACGAATTTTTATTAGAAAATACCTAAACTTTCTCAGACAGAGCAAGGTGCTGCTCACCTCAGTTTATGCCATAACATCAGAAATATAGAGTCCTAGTAGTTTGTGCTTTGTAAGCAGAAGAAACAACTAAACCTGAGTTTCCAAGCACTGAATTATTCAATAGGAATGTGTAGGTTTTTGAGATGATTCTCCACAAGGATTTTCATTTGCTTCCACTTTAGTAGTTTTGGTTGACCCTGCTCCATTTACCGTGAATCCAGCTTCCAGGCTGCTGACTCCATGAATGGTATGAAATTCAGGATACCGTTCACTTTTTGATAGATATGTCCTTCTGCATATAAATGATACCTCTTCTCTTCCCCTCAACTTTTGGCAGCAATTTAAAATCAGTGTAATCATTGTCACTCTTCACAGCAATGTTTTAAAAAACAGCACAGGACTGTCCATCAGCACATCATCACCTGCTACACAACACTTAAGCCTAAGGAGCTGAATCTCAGTGCCCTCTCTGAAATGCCTGTATCTCCCATTTCACTGAACCTCAGCTCTTTATACTCAAATCACTGCCCAAAAGCCCTGAGATCCCCTCCAAAGCTTTTTATAGATTGTGCAAGCAATATTTCTCAGAAGAATTTTTATTAAATCCACCCTCACATTTGTTCTGCGCATTTCATCTTTGACAACTTCTCAAGATAGGATGAGCAGTTTTGATAACATAACTGAGGGATAGACCAGAGCAAAGTCTGCCTGCCTTTAGTGACCATTTGTAATTTTGGTTGTCATCCTCAGGTTGCCAAGCAAAGGAGCTGGACTGGACACGTCGGCATCTCTGGCGTCCTCACTTGCAAAAAGCAATATTGAAAGTGTTAGAAGTGCACAGCAAAGCTGAAGTGCAGCCTGTGAAAATGATGATAACAGCAAATGGGAAACCATTTAACACCAGATGTGTTGGTCAGGTTGACAGCACTGTGAGAGTCTTGCCAAGCCTGAAATGTGTGCCCTGACAGTGCAGAGTCAGCCGGAAGGTCCTGAGGCAGCTGAGTCACGATGATTCTGTTCAAACAAATGGCTCAACAGATGCAACTCCTGTTGCATTCAGGGTTTGCTGCAAGCATGTGACAGCAATGTGGAGCTGCCCTTTACCTTAGCAAGGCAAGAAGTGAAATTAAATACATTTCCCTAAAGTTGGTGCTCAGCCCAAATGGTGCTCACAGGCTCATTAGAAACTAACCTGATTAAATTTGGTTTGCACAGGAATGCAATTCTGGGCAGCTACCTTCAAATGATTGCTAAAAATTATTGGCATTTTCCATGCCTTAGCATCTGGCATATTGTTCTATAGAAGGAGTATTTCTCCTGGGAAATGTTGAAGTGAAGGTGTAGGGCCATTGCCTGCACCACAAACATTTCTCTATGTGCCATTTTCTGGGCTCTTAAAAGAAATGTAATGTCTCAGCCAGAAAGAACAGATGTGAGAAAATTGCAAAATAGATGCCAAGCATCATGAATTAACTCTGCTGGTCAGATGTTCAACACCCCTGGATGATTGTGTGCTAATCTAAGAGTAGAGTAAATCAATCATTATCCAGGCTTGGGATGTCTAGGTAGACGAGAGGAAGCCTCTTGATTAATATGCACATCCTCACCTAGATGGTGGTTAGCTCTGCAATTCATGGTTAAACTGAAGGCAGAAAGAATTGCTTTTTAATAACCTTGATAATAACCCTTCTGATAGCTCCATTTAGGCATCATTATTGAATAACAGCCTGTGCATGTCATCCAGTCACTCTGACATTAGAACAGAAGATACACAAATATCCTGGTCATGCCACTGATCAAAACAAGAGACAAATCCTCTTCTGGGGCAAATTAACACAGTTCCCCTGGTATTAACAGAATGGAGTAGAATTTCTAAACAGACACCAAAAAAAAATTATGCTTAAAATTTTGATGCGGTATATAAAAGATTTTATAGATTCTCAAAAAACCTTAATTGCCTTTACTGTCGTTCTGGCACTGCAGCATCAAACTCGTGCTCAGTGGGTTTGTGATAGACTCAAAGGTCCAGATGGATGGGCACCAGAGCTGGGGGAGGCTGAGCCACTGCAGACCACCAAGCTGTGAGGAGACAATCAGGGATGTTACGGGGTGGTGAACCAAAGCTGCAGGTCCCCCTGATTTACAGAGCCATTTATCACAGCTGCTCTCGTGGGAAAGGAAAGCAAGTCTGGGGAAACGTGGTGTACACACACACAGAAAAACAAAAGTTGGGATATTCCTGCACCACTCGGAACACCTTGCAGAGGGAGGAGATGGGCTCATTACTGGAGTATGCTGCCATCAGCTCAGAAGTGCCAGCATCAGTAACACCACAATGAATTACATCAACCACTCATCTGCTCTGTGTCATCCTGCATCTGAGCTTGCTCCCACCCTGGAATATTTCTACAGATTTCACTGGGAACAAGGCTGTGTCCAGCACAAAGCACTGATACTCTGCACAGTTAACATCACTTCAGCCATGCATGGCATGTGAAATACTCATTTCTTGGAGGCTTTTGTTTGTTTTTTCTTCCATTAAACCATTTACTAGCTAATCATTTTGTATAAAATAACACAATATGACATTAAAAGATCTGATCCATGCAAGCCCTTCATGTATAACAGCCTTGGTTTAATTTCATTTGTAGAATTAACAAACAAACCAGCCAACTTAACAGCAAAACTGGGAATAATGAAAACAAAAATGAAGGCAAATAATTGTCACCCATGTTCCATCAGTGTTAAATTATTTAAGTTTTATTTAAATTTGCAGCTCTGGTGGCATGAACATAAGAGGAATCTTCATGCCAGATAAACATCAAAGATAACTAAAATCATACAATCATATTATTGGCTGTTTCTGTCAAGTTAATACTCAATGGTCCCTGTCAAACTCATTTCCCTTTTCTTTTTGTGGTAATAATACATTTGTTATGATACCAGCCCTCTCTGTGTGCACCCATTCCCTTGAATGGCTCCAGCATGGAGAATTTATTGGCTGGGCAAAGAGGTGAGAACTGGGTGAACAGTAAAAATCAGTGACAGGAGAACAAAGAAGTGAATGTGACTCTAGAGGTACAGGGATGTGACAGAATTCCCACTGCCTTATAATTTGTGAACCTAAATATTGCTGCCAAGGAGCTTGCAAACCACATTTCACTGCTTTGAAATTAGTATCAGCCAATCGTATCAGCTTTCCAAGGAGATCAGTATTGTCCTCCAGTTCCAAACGGGTGAGATCAGGAGGAGGAGGAGGAGAAGAGTCAGTGTGTTGAGGTTGCTCAGCATCTGCATACCAAGCCCTTCTTTTGGATATCTTGTGCACCAAAGGACTGCTCTGTTCTGCTGCAAAGACTGAGCAAGAGATGGCAAACAAAGCCAACGAGGTGGTGGTGGAAAGGAACAATGTTCTAATCACTTTACCTCTTCCAGATGTATTAATCAAGGCAAGAGATACTTTTCCTGATTTAGGAAATGAAGGACATATTTGCTCAAAGTTCTTCCCTGAGTGGCTCCTTGCAGGCTGTAAGACTAAGATGGCAAAGAAATGCTGCAGAAGAACCAGATTTTTTGAAGGAGGATTTGAAAGAGCATTTGTAGGGCAAACATTTTTTATTGCCCTTATTCAGAGCACTCTGGCTCTGTAGGGATGTAGAGCAGCAATTGCTCCTGAGCTGCCAAGTCCTTCACAACTTGCTGCGGTCTGGTGCTTTGCAAATGCCAGTGCAGAACTCCCTAAAGAAGCAAATCCCAGTCTAAGTAAATCAAAGATGTAAACTGAAAGGTGTCTATAAATCACAGCACACTTTCACAACTCCATTCATATGTGAACAATATGTGAGGGCCCCTATATTAACAAGCTAAGGTGAACAGCTCAGTGGACAATTCTCTATTAGCTGCCAAGAAAATATGTTTTATCCAAAAACTCTGCAACACAGAAAACTGATGCTCCCTCCCAGGTGTTTTTTTTTCCCCATCCCTACTACTTATGGCAGAAAGGAATATTTAGAACTGTCTGACAAGCCAATTAACTGTCAATTAGCTGGTTGATGTGCCCAGCACTAATCACTGTGCAGCTGGACAGGCTGTCACAGGCCAGAAGCTCAATTTTAGCATGTACCTTCTTGCCCTGCTTCCTTCTAAGTGGGTGTCAGGATTCATCCAGGAGTCTAAAAAAATTTTAATGAAGAAGGTCCCCCTGAGTTTTGCACTTGCACTGCCCCCTCAGCCTTGTGTTTGGGTGGATTTAGAAGGATTTTTACTTCTCTAAGTCTTACTTTGCCCAACTTCAGAACCCCTGGTAGTAGGACTGAGGAGCATTTCAGTATGAACCCAACACTGCTTGCGGGGTTGGAGGATTTTGTTCTATTACCTCTAGTAATGCTTAGTTACAGTTGCATTTATTCCCGACACTGCTGAGGCAAAATAACACAGTTTGCTGTAAAAAACCCAAGAATCTGGAGTTTTTTTAAATAGAGTACGTCAAGTTCTTTATTTGTCTTCTCCTGTGAATACACAGTCAGAGCTTCTTCTTATGCATTGGTTATACATTACAGATTTCTTATTCCCTATATCAGTGGCTGTTTATTCAGCTACCCTGTAGAAGGAAAAGGGATACAAACCTGCTAATATTAGCATCACAGGACCTAAATATACTCCTTTCTTGCTCCCTCTCTCTCAGTGGAAGCTGACTTCTAATTTCCAAGCTTCATGCCTTCAGAAAGCCAAATGATACCCCTTTGTCTACATGCTGGCATTGTTCAATAGCTTAAATAATTTTTCTCCTTCTCTAGGACTTGCTCCCCTTATATAATGGGCTTTAAAATTTTCCAGTGGTTTAAATCAGTATTTGCTGCATTAATTTTTTCCACATTTCCTAAAGTTTCAAGATGAAAACAAAAATGAATCCTTCTCACCAGTGAGTGGGTCTCTTCTTCACTTATTAGTGTGGTGGTTTTGAGGTGCTGATAGGGGACAGTTAATCCTTATGGAAAAGGGAGAGGGAGATTTCCTCTGCCTGTCCCTGGGCCTGCCTCAGTTTTCCCTCCCTTTCTGCAGTGTCTGATGGGGCTGTTTTGCAAAGCAGCTGTGTAGTGCCTACAGTAATTGTAAAATGCAGCCAAGTCAACAACGTGAAGCTGTGTCTGTGCATCATTTTCAAGGCAATATTGGATTTTAAACTCTTATCTCCAGATGTTAATCCTTAATGGGAGCAAAGATGGAGCTTGGCTTCCACAACTCCACTTGTGAAATAGCAGCCACACGTTCCCTTCATCCCCTCATTGCTTTTATTACATAAAATGCAAAAGTGCAATTCCCCTGCTTAATTTTTTCTCCTATACAGCCTTCCCATTTAAAAGAGTTATCATCCAAAAACCCATTAAGTAATGTTTTTGTTTCTTGCATGAAGCCTTACTGGAAAGGGTTATAACTTTCAGAGGGTTGATTTGAGGTTCATTATGTGTTTAGATTTTTTGATCTATTTTGACTTCTAGAGGCCAGATGCTTACCTAGCAGGGACTAGGCCACCTTTCAGTACACCCTGAGGCTGTCGTGGTATGTGCTGGCCAGCCATACATTCTGCCCTGCTGTTTTGGGCAGCAGGGACAACTTGTAGTCCTACTTGGAGTTATTACATTGCGTGTGATTTTGCACATAGCTACAGAAAGACAAAACCCCTTTTTATTTCCATGCTTCCATTTTAGAGGATTTTCAGGTTTCAATTAGTCTGTGCAATGAGAAATGAGCACCAGTGAATATGCAGGTGTCTAGTTTAGCTCTACAAGGAAGAAATCCTAAAGTTCAGCCCCTCATTTTTTTGTGTATGCCTAGGAAAAAAATTGCAATTCTGCCACAGTGACAGCTGTTGAATTGGAGGGAAAGAGGATTTATAAAAGGTGGTAAGCAAGAAATTTGGAGAGGATGGAGAAAACTATTCAGCACTCCAGGGGAAATGATTCAGAATCAATCCAGTCTGCAGCTTTTTGCGGCTACAGGGAAGAGCAGTTGGAAGAAGATGGAGAATAGTGACTCCATTTTCCCTCTGTGGGGGTAACAGCAGTGACGGCAGCGCTGCCATCGCCAGCGCGGCGGCTCGTGGCAGCTCGGTGCGCTCCTCTCCGTGTGCCAGGCGGGACATCTGCTCTGGCTGGACAGGAGGCAGAAACCTCTTACTCCCATTCTTTCTGCATTGGTTTCCTTTAGGTAAGATCTGAATTTTCCCCTCCTTTCTTCCTCCAGGGCCTGAGGAAACTATAGGGAAGACAGAATAAGGTACATCTGGAGCGGTGTAGCAGCTGGGAAATGCCTGATGCTGCAGGGCATGGTGGTATCCTGTGAATGGCTGTGACCTTTTCAGTATTCCAGATTTTGATTGATTGGCCATTTCCCCTCTTTCCCATGCTGTAAACAGGGGAGCTGTGAAATACGTGGCCAAAACAAACACAGAGTTACGTAGGCTAAGAAAAATTCATATTGAATTTATGAGAGACAAAATTTTGCTAACTCATTCCACCCATAAAAATTATAAAGAGGAAAGAAAGTGACATAAAATCAATCTATTTCCATGACAAAGCTCATTATGAGTAGAGAAAATATAGTCCTATACTAACTTGTTCTCATTACTGTTCTAAGATTTATCATGTCAGGTGCAATGTGCAAGGGAGGAAAGGAAAACCTTCTTTGCCCTTACCTTAAAAAAAAATCCAGCAGACAAAATAAGCCAAACTATGCTCATCATGTTCAGTGAGCGTACATTTTGTCAAGCCTCACAAAGGGCATGATTAACTCGAAGGTGTGACTTTGAGGAGCCCTTCCAGGCTGGATGCTCCAGGGCAGGGCAGGTCACCCTGTCCTGGCTGTCACGACCAAACCAGGTCCTCCCTTGGTGTCAGTGAAAACTGGCACTCTGGGAGGAAGATGCTGCTTGAGGGCTTGACAAGATGAGGGAAAGCCCAGCTAACACCCCTTAGCTGGTGGGAACAGGATTTGGAGTGGAAAAGAGCTGATGGAAAAAAAAAAAACAGACCTGAGTTGCTCAGAGCTGGGAAAGGGAATTGCCATGTTCAGGCCAGCCCCAAGGTCAGTTATTTGTCTGACTGCTGCATTTTACCTGCAATTCTCATTCTCACCTCAGCTTAAGCAGAGCAACAAGTCCTAGGATAGAAGCCCAAAGCTGCCTTTGCAGATGGACTGGTTGCTGCATTTGCAATGCAAGCCCACAGCCCTGGCTCTCAGGGGCCGTTCCAGAGTCTGGTCTCATCTTCTCATGCATTGTTCCTCGTGTACTGCTGAACAGATGCAGTTCATTTTGGAGCTGACATCTGGTGCTGTCAGAGTACATAACTGGTGCTGATTTGCAATGCCAGCTGAATACTCTGACCTTTTTGGTGCATTCATAAGAGATGATAGTCTGCGTGTGCTCTATGGATCCACCAGCAGTGTGTGGTGTGTGTGTGTGTGTTTGCAGGGATGAAAAGGAAGAAGTTAATGCACACAACAAAGCCTGCCAAATCTGGCCAGAGTAAAATCTCATGGGTCAGCTGAAGAAGGGAAGAGATGACAGATAAATGGAGAGTGTAATGCCCTGATAAGCACAGGCATTTCCTCAAATCAGGATTCCAAATGTTGCTCCTCAATTCCATCAGTCTCCTCCTCATCCATGCGAGTAACATTCCCAGCCGTCTCCTCTTACCTGTGGAAAATAGCACAGAAATACTGTGATGCTTTAATAGGATGTTGCCTTCATCCTTCCAAAATCTGAGAGAGCACTGTGAGGTATCACTGAGGCTGGAACAAAAACTCAGGGGTAACCATTCTTCACAGCATGAAATGAATCCTGAGCTATCCTTGAAACCTAACCTAGCACAACTTGAGTGGGAATTTTATATAGCAATGCAGCACCCTGTAGAAAGAACAGCTCCAGTTGGGAAGTAGGGGCTCTCAGGACAGGCTAGGCTTGCTTTCCCATACATTGTTTTGGGATTTATATTGTTGTATGGCTGTAGCTTCTTAAGGTTTTTGGTTTGCCTACTTTGTCTCAGTTTTGTGGTGTGGTCAGATTGGGACCTGGGGAAGGGAGAGACACTTTAGGGAGATGCTTTGCTTTATTTGGCTGTTAGCATCCAACTCTCACCCACCCCAAGGCCTGCTGGCATAGGGAAATGTAGGATCTAACAGTGCAGATGCTCAGCTCTCAGCTGAGAAGGGCACCTGGTGCCCTTGTGAAGTATGAAATGAAGAAGAGGCTGAGGGAGGGGGGAGAGGCCAGGGCCTCTCCTCTTCAAATCCTCAGTGTCACACCCTGCTGGGAAGGAGCTGTGCATCCTCAGCTCTGCTTTGAACTTGCCATGTGTTTTGAATTGCATCAAGTGGCAGAAAGCTGAGTGATCACAGGGCTGGGGTGGAACAGCAGAGCAGCTTCAACGGTGTCAGTGCAGATAAAGGTGAGATACAAACGTTTAACTGCTGAGAGGCTTGAGCACTAAGTGACATGTTTAAGGGAGAATTGAACACAGCTGTCCAAAGCCACAAGTTAGAGCATCCTTCTTCCATACAGAATCATACCTGTCTAAAGACCAACACATGCCCAGGGAAGGGCAAAACCTTTATGCTTGGGCCTTCAGTTGCTTGGGTCCTTGAGCCTAAAAGAGACACAGTGTGTTTCTTGCAATGGCCTTGAGATCCGTGTCTAAAAGTCAGAAGTAAAAAGCTCTTTCCTTACAAAACTTGCTCAGAAAAGTTGAATTTTTAATGAGGCATCCCTTCAGCAGTGGGACTAATAAAAGATGATTTCTTCCAGTTGTACTCTGCAGTTTGATTTTCTGGTGCCAGAAAGGAGCAGGCTCCAGGTGAACATTTTCCTGGAGTTTGGGTGCTGATAACATCTTTCCCTATGTGGCTTCTTCCATATCTGAGTAAGGATTAGGTCTGGCTGCAACCTTTCCACCAGTGGGAACAGCAATGCCCGTTTTCATGACAGCCAGGGGATCTCAGTTGCCTTTAAAACTGCTGTTCCCTTTCAAACTTGGTGCAGACAGCCCCATGGATTCAAAACTTACCCATGAGGAACAGACATGGTGGCATAGAGGTACATGGAGTACGATTGTGTGAACCTCAGTTGCTTGGGAAAATAGGCTAAAAATAATAAAATGCAGAAGCCTTATTATTATCCCAGCTGAACAGTCTTCCCTGGCATGTTCTATTAAGTCACTTCTCTTTCTCACTTAGGTTTTGCATGACTGGCTCTCCTTTCCACAAACGACCTTTTTCATACCAGCCTCAGTAAAACTATTGCCATTCTTCATTTAGAAATTTGTTAAAGTGTGTTTGCAGAAGCCCTAGACTCTTTTTCTGATGAATCATCCCTTTTTGGGGAAAGGAGCGAAAAATCATGTTACTGAACTCTCTTTACATTTAACGGGATCTTTTTGCAAGTTGAATGTCATACAACTGACTCTAGGTAGGAGCAGCTCTTCTTGTTCTGTGTCACTGTTTGTTCAGCCATTTCTCAAGTATGTCTCTAATGGTATTTATAGAACATGTTTTGTGGAAAACCTCACTTTCTCATTCCACAGGAAATATAACTGAGAAACTGAAAGAATATTATTAAAACATTTAAGAGGACAAGGATAAGTTAATAGAGCGAAGCACTTGGTGTCCTATATTTTGATGAGAGAGAAAAAAATCTGTCCTTTATTCAGCCATATTGTAGTTGTTTTGCATCTTTTGGGGTGTACCCAGGTTTACTCTCTCAGGCACAGCACCAGTCTCCCCACAGAGCAGAGAGGGAGCAGGGCTTTGCTGGCCAGCAGTGATTAGTTAATTGTCTTGCTGCTCTACACTGCCATGGCCATAAAAGAGAATAGGAAGAAAACAAGATTTAGCTTGACCTCCCTGGTTTTATAAAAGGTTGGCTTGATGTACACAAAACACTCACTGTGTGCAGTGTTATTTCCTGCCCCAGTAGTGTTACTTATTTCTTAGGTCATGAGGACTTTTTGGTGTAGGATTTTAATTGCTGCATGAAAAAGCTACTAAACCTTTGCCACTTAACTAATTTTTGCAGCCACTGCGTTCCCTACCCTTGCAATGCAGTCCCTAAGCCTATATAACATATAACATCTCCTGGTGCACTGAGCACTGATGCTCACCAGTGCTTTGGGATCCCATGGCATATTCTAAAGGCAGATGAATGAAATCTTGCAACTCCAAGGAGTTCATCCAGTAGCTCCTGTTCAACATCCTTTTTTGTGCCTGTCGAAGGTCTACAAGAGCAAAACTATAGCTGGTGATTTCCATCTTTCTGAGATGGCACATTAGAGACTTAGGGGGTCATGTCCAGTTTCAACTGGCTTCCTTCTTTAAAACCTGGCTCCTCGAAGTCTGCCCAGTTACATCTTGTGCTGGGATCATGCCAGACATCTCATGGGTTCCCTGCTCCCCATGGCTGTGCACAGAGTTTGGAAACATTGCTGGCTGTCCCCATAAATCACCGCTGTCCATTCTCCCTGAGCGTGTCCACAATGGGTTTTCGTTCTCTCGGCACCTGGCTTGTGTCTCACAGCACTGAGCAGACATCTGAGCCAGGGGTCCCTGAGGCACCACATTCAGCTATTCCACCTACTGCTCTGCTGTTCAGTGTGTCCAGGCAAGGGATGCCTTGTGCTGCAGCCCTTTCCCGTGCCACAATTCCCACCCATCACCAGGGCTGACTTTCAAAGATGCCACCGTTGGTGCTGCAGCTGATTGAGGACCTCACCTCAGCCCAGGAGCACGGAAGTGGCACCAAGAAGCCCCGCTCAGTTCAGCAGCATATAGGTCTGCACAAGGACTGGCTCAGCCTGGGCTGCCGATAGCCACAGATGACTCAAAACAAATCTCTTTTGTTCTCCCTCCTTGTTTCATGCAGTAAATAAAAATGAATCCCCCAAGGACCAGAGCATTTAGGCTTAGTGTGTTCCTGTTTGTTCAGAGCATATCAGTCTGTTGTTCTTCCTGGCTAATCAGATAGAGCGGAAAATAAACCAATCTAAATTTGTTGTTCCGTTTTATTCTATACATAATCACTTCTTCTCGTTTGCTTCTAAATAGCTGCATAAATACACATTAAATGCAGTGACATCTCTTTTGGGACACAGTCCAGGGTTTCCTGGTTATTTTCTTGCTTTGAAAGAGATTGAGTTCTCAGATATAGTCACATTTCTTGTAAAATCCCCTGTACTGTGTATAATGGATATTATAATGCTGGGCTCATTCTTGTCCTCTGCAGGCAGAAGAGGGTTGGTGACACTAAATGAATGTGGAAGAATAGCATGTGCCCACATACCATGTGTGGAATCAGAAAGGAGCTCTCACTCTGGGCAGACAGGAAGGTTATTTGGGACTGACACTTCTTGCAGTGTTCCCCCTTCACCCAGCCTTCTCTCCTTCCACTCTGACTCTCAAGCTCCTACCCCAGTTTGCAGGGATCACTTTGGGTAGTGGTTTGTGGTTCCTGCAGAACTGTTGGCTTCTCTTTTAGTCAGGTTTCCATCACCCAGGACATGTGCTGTCACTTTCAGCTTTTCAAAGAGCCTTCCTGCACATCACAAGCCTAATGGCACTTCAGGCTTTCAAGACTGAGACAGATACAGGTCTCAGAATCTGAATTTTTGACCGGCCAATAACTCTCCCTCCAGTACAAAAAGAGATATTTGATGCTGTATACACACCTCTAGAAAACTGAGCACTGCAATCTTTGCAGAATTCATAAACTAATTTTGGCCATCTTCAAGTGCTTTCTGAATTTGTTTCACAGAGATGGACAGGAGGAGGAAAATTCTCAGCCACTGAGGACAGTGGCTTTCAAATTCATGCATTCAGACAGTTGCACAGCATTATTCCCAGAGCAGCAGTGACCTCAGGCAGGCACATCCCCTGGGGGCTGACACGTCTGGCCAGCTCAGAGCAGGAGGACACTGAGCCCACATCTGTCCTCAGCGTACCGCTCGGTCACACTGGGTATTTTGCTTTCATTTTCAGTTTGTTCATTTTACCTGGAGAATCACAAGAGCAGCCTCGTCAGTTTAAGCCAACCCATGGGTAGGTTTTTGCAGGGTGGCATGATGAGAACTGATGCACATTTTTTCAGAAAAGGCTGCAGTTAACTAAAAATATTTATTAACAATTAACTATTTCACTCTAATAGTGAGGCATGTATCCAAAACATGCACATATCATGTGAGATGCACATATGAACATAAACAGCTATTTGGTGAAGAACTGGGACAAATCCTGAGGGTGAACACAGCTCTGCTTGAGACAAACATATAACTGAGGTGCTGTAACACAGATGAAGCTGAAGCCCAGGCCCTGGCACTTCACATCCTTTGGTATGCCATGTGCTTCTCACACCTACACTACAATTTGTCACAGCTGGTTACGTCCGCACATCATGTTCAATACATTTCCCAGGCGCAAAATGAAAGATGATCAGAGAAGTTCTGAAATACCTGATACAGGGAAACTGGGAGATTAATTGCAGCGTTAAGGCTGAGTGTGGCACAGAGTGGAAGCTGGAAGAGCTCTGCTCCTGAGGAAGCATCTGCAGAGTTGCTCCTTGTGGAGGACCACTGTGCACCACTTTGACATTTTGAGCAGTGCAATATCACTGCCTCCAGCATCCCCAGTGCAAAAATGAACTGGTGTGGGCATGGCGTGGGATGGATGATGGATGCCCACCAGCCCTCCCCTGAGCCCATAGAGGAGTCCTGGGTTTGTCCTGCTGCCCACTGCTGCAATCTCAGAGACCGTCTAGCAGGCTGGGATGGGAGAACCCTTGTAGAAAAGCAAAATATCCTTTTCCTTTCCTGTTTTTATCTCCCTCCTCCCAGATTTGTGTGTATCTTAGAATGGATAATGTCAGGCATAGCATTAAGACAGTCATCTCTCAGCAGGTGGGAGTCGGGGAGGAGCAAAACTCTGAAGTTTATAGCAGAGGATAGATGGTACAAAAAAGCAGCTAAACCAAAGCAAACAGCCTCGGGGACAGAGGGAGTTCGGCATCTCTGCTGCAGCGAGATGCACACGGTCTCTCTGAAGGAAAATGTACCTCTCGTGCTGTCGGCTAATTAAGCACAGCCAGGCCGAAAGTGGTGGGGGAAAGCACGGGGGAATGTGGAAATGCACAGGGAAGAGCACGCAGGTTCCAGAGGAAGGCGGCGGGATGCGAGCAGCCGCGGGCCGCGCAGGGCGGGGCGCGGCCGCCAGCGCGGGGCAAGGCTGATCCCTGGCGGTGCAGGGCTGATCCCGAGTGGTGCAAGGCTGATCCCTGGCGGTGCCCTGCGGCTGATCCCTGGCGGTGC
>WEIT01023382.1:0-121445 GCA_013389985.1 Dryoscopus gambensis | reverse complement strand
GGCTGATCCCTGGCGGTGCAAGGCTGATCCCTGGCGGTGCAGGGCTGATCCCGAGCGGTGCAGGGCTGATCCCTGGCGGTGCAAGGCTGATCCCTGGCGGTGCAGGGCTGATCCCTGGCGGTGCAAGGCTGATCCCTGGCGGGGCAAGGCTGATCCCTGGCGGTGCAAGGCTGATCCCTGGCGGTGCCCTGCGGCCGCGGCTCCACCCAGCACCGCCACCCAAATGTGCCGAGATAATTTTTTTTTTCACTTTTAATGCGTTTCCTCCCGCCGAAGCCGTTTCTGTAGCAGCCCTACCTGTGCCTCTTGGGGCAGAGCTCCTCTTGAGTACTGGGCTTCTTGATAAGGTTTGTTTGGATTAAAAAGAAAAACATTGATTTTCGATCTTTCTAGAATTTTTCAGATCGTGGTTCAAAGAGGTTGTTTCTTTTTATTCTCTGTTGAATACTTGTTTTTTATTTATTTCCTCATGATGTCCTATCTAGTTCCTCCTACGATTGATGGAAGGAGAGAAGATGGGCAAAGGACAGCTAAATACTAGACTTGATGTATTTTTCATTTGTTTTAAATAGTTTTCTTCCTAGTTCCAACAAGAATAAGTGATGGCCCTTCATGCATAATATTTTCAGGGCTTTTAACAAGAAGAAAATATAAAATATATTATTTCTTTGGAATGAAAAGGGTGGTTCTTCTCCAATAGGAAAACACAGCTCCTCACTAAGCAAAGTGCACACTTCTGCCATCAACCAGGCAGCAAAGGGGTTCTTGCTCAAATGGGCATCAGTGAGTGCCTGGTTTTTGCTTTCTTGTTTCTAAATCAGTCTCTTAAAAGGCAACTGGGAAATACAGGTGCTTTTTAGCCACCACCTATAGGAATTAGGAGGAAAGAAGGAATCCAAAGCACATTTCAAAATAGATAAAAATTGTACCATTATGTACTTTGAAGGGCTATATAATGTAAGATTTGTCAGGGACATGTCAAGCCATGTTCCTCTGGGCTGTGCTGTACAACCTAAATCCACTAAATTGTTCTCAAGTTGTGAGACTAACAGTGAGGATACTCTTGCTTTGTCAGTCCCTGTACATGTTTGTGTTCTGCATAATTCTGATAACTCATGGAACCAGAAAGCACACAGTCAGAGCACACTTATATGGTTCTGTGTGCTCACACCCCCTTAATATAAGGGCTTTCTTTTATCAGCTGTTAAAACCCACAGCCCTGCTGTATATTCTGCATATTCCATTAGCAATCGCTAATTAATAACATTTGCTGATGAACATCACCTAAGTCTAGACAGAAAAGCCAAACTTCCCAAAATTATTTCAGCCATCACTGTGCTTTGATACAGGCCATTCTTTTGCCAGAAAAATATAACCCTTCCTTAATTAAAGAAGGTAGGATTAAGAATACTTTGAACTGATCTAGCACAGCCTATCACATACTTTTCATCCCAAGTGGTTTCCATGCTGCCTCTACAGCAGCCAAACCCCGTGATCTGTTTTCCAGCTGGTCATCTCACAACAACAGCTAATAATATTGCCACCAAATCCACAACCACTTCAGGGAAAGACAGAAACACTTAATCAGCACATAGCCATAATGGAGTGGGAAGAAGCCAAACTGAGGGACATGGGAATTTATAGAAAGGGCAGGTTTGGTTTTGTTTGTAAGTGTCCAGTGCTGGTCTCAGTCTCCTCCCACCAACGACACCATTAAAATATCCTTTCTTACCTGAGTCAAATCCCTCTGATGTTCCTCACCTTTGAAGATCTCAGTGATTAGCATGTCTTTGGGCATCTCTCACTCAGTAGTGGAGCTTGACTGCGCTTAGCAACTTGCCCTGTGCTCTTCACTGACCTCTGTGCTGCCATAGTCAGTGTCCACATTTTTCCTGGACACAGTATTCTACTCCTCAGACTGTGGTTTCTGACCAAGGTTTCTTTTTGTTTTCTGCCTCTTGCTAATAATGTTCCCTTTTGACAAAAGCAGGGCTCTCCCCTGCAGTGCTGCCTCACTAGCGACAGGTGCTTCCAAGAGAGAAACCTTGCTCCTCAAAGAAGAGGTGGCCAGAGCCACCCTTCCCCAAGCCAGGGCAGGCCTCAGCCTTTCCATGTAATGTCTGTATCCTGAAATTTCCTTAATGTCTCTGAGGAAAGGGCTTTTCTGGTTTTAATGTCACTATGGTGTGAAAGGGAGGAAAGTGTGCAGGTCTTGCACAGTGTAGCAGTTCATGCCATGAGCTGGTCAGGGCTGGGCTGGGCAGGAGCCTCCGGAGGCTTGAGAACATGGTACTAAGTCATATTCATGCCAGCATAAACTAGGAACACAAACACATGTAGAGGAAGCTCTCCCATTTTGTCACTTTTCCTGGACCTCCTTGGTTTGGGTTTTTGTGGGGTACACACTTCCTCAGACTGCTGCCATGGTGGCACTGTGAAAAGCAAGTGTTCAGAGCTCACAGCCCAGCATTTCAAAGCAACCCTGAACACTTGCTGCTGGCTTCAGACCTGTTATTCACATTTTGCCACTGGCTGTCCCTCTCACAGCCCTGGCAGCCAGTCCTGACAGCATTTGCTGCCCTGTGATGAGGAACTGTGTGACAGTCAACCGGTAATAAAAGTCCTGCAGCAAGTTGCTGTCATCTGTATGGATCCTTAGGCTGATTCATGCCTCTCTCTCTGGCAGCACGGGCCTGACACATCCTGCTCTTCCTGGCATTAAGGAGAAGCCAGTGAACAGATTTGCAGCTGGAGGAAGCCACGGAGAATATACCTCTTGCTGAGTCTTGCTCCTCATTCAGCTGCATTCACAGCTCCAGAGGCCAAGGGTTCATGCTGATGGATCTCGGGCACAGGCGGGCACAGGCAGGCACAGGAGAAGGAAAGAACTGCCCTACTTCCATGCTTTTTGGGGCTCGTCCATGGGATGAGTGATGTTTCCCATGCAGGGTTTGCTTTTCCCTCTGCACTGCAGGCGGGACGGGCTGTGCTTCACCTCGAAGGGGGCACCAAAGTGTCTCTTTCTCCTCTGTCCCCCATCCAGGTAAGGCTACTCTACTCCCTCATTTGGAGGCCACAGTGATGGAAGGCACACTTAAAAGTCTTCCTACTTATTTATATACACATTTATATAGTTGCTTCACAGCATTAAAGTATTACTTGTTACAGGCTCCTGCTTTTCTACATTTTCCAGCTCATATTGAAATCATAATGTCATGACCTGCATTTTAAAGTAGGGTGTCTGGGAAGTGCAGGCCACAGCCTGTAGATAAGTGTATGACAGTCCCAAGTGTTGCTCTGCAGCTCTAGGGAGCACAGAGACACTGGGAGAGTAGAAGCCACCAGCCAGCAGAGTGTGGGGCTCATGGATGTGCAGAAAAGCCACAGCTGAAGTGATAATGGGTCATAAACAAGGACTCGGTGATGTCTTAGCAACAACAGGATGTTGTTAAAGCCACCAGGAAGCTCTAGAAACAGCTTGCACAGGTAGGACTGTCTGACACATATATATCACTTGTATATATATATATATATGTGGTATCTGCTCTCTGCATGCAGCACGTGCACAGGTGTGTGTGCAGAGCAGTGTTCAGACACATCTGCACATCTGGATGTTCTGCACACTGCCCAGAGTTGTCCCAGCTGGACACCTGGGGCCTGGGCTCATGGCTTAAAGCGGGACTGGAGCAAGAGCTGGCGCAGGCCATGTCCCTCGTGCTGTGTCCAGCTGTCCAGCAGCTTTGTCCCCTCCTGCACTGCCTCTTTGAACCCACACTCACATTTCTGTTCACATTATGCAAAGCAGGAGCAAAGGCTGCTGCTCTCAGCAGTGCTCACAAACTGAGCATGTTGAGGGCAAAGACCTGCTCTGCTCGTGTGCTCACTGTCATTTCTCACAGGTAATGGCTGCTGCTAAATCAGCCCCAAATCGGTTCTCCAAACAGTGCTTAACTGCTTACATGCTTAGAAGTAAACCATGTTTAGGTGCCTTTAATGCTTTTCCATCTCTATTTCTGTGCATTAAGATCAATTTCATGAACTTTCCTAGGTAAGATGATTGCCATCGGCAGGAAGAATGTAGTAAATTAATTATAGATGTGTGTTAAATTACTTTCATTACCACTCTGAGTTCTGGGAGGGAGTTGTGTGAGCAGGATGACTGATGAAACAGTGTTTTTACATATTCCCCCAGTAATGGATATTTTTACTTGGCTGCCTGTGTTGTTTCTCAGCTCAGAGAAGCTGGAATTACACATTTCAGAAAATGGAAGCTCAATCTAAAATTGACCTCCAAAGATTGCCAGAAAACCATGGCTAAGACAGACTGGCTGGAACACAAGCTGTCTGTTCAGGGCCTGGTGACGCACAAAGGTGAACTGAGGGAGGATTCATCCTCTTTACATCAGACACACCCAAATCCAAGGCAGTCACTTGCATTTGGGGTGTTGTTCCTACACGCTGACAAAGGCGTAACAGCCAAAACAAAAGTCAACATGAGTGGAAAGTTATTTTCCATATTCACCTTATAACAACCTTGGTGCAGGGCATTTTGTAGGGATTAATGGCCGGGCCAGTTTAATGGCTCTCTGCTGAACTTCAGGCTATCAACTTTTCACAGCCTATCATTAATCCCTGAAAATATCTAGGTTCATAGCAGATATGAGTGAAAAATAATACACATGTGAAGGCAAGTCTAGTGTTATATATACTGGGATTGGTGAAGGTAAGTGTTTAATCATGTACTAGCCCTAATTGCTAACTCCAGATGCACTTCAGAATACAAGTAAATGAGGTACAGTTTAGTTACACTGTAATTACAAAGCAGCTTCACTGCACTTCTATTTATATGGTGTATAATTACTATATTCTCTGGCTGAAAGCTGAAATCATAACATCATTGTCCCTCATGTTTCATACTGAAATGTGCTACAGAATACTGTATTTTTAAGGATATCAGTAACAGGTAAGTCAGAGGACAAATACATACTCAGTAAGTTAATTCAATGTATTTCTAGCCACTGCACTCACAGTCTTTTCTGATAAAAAAAATTCTAAAGATACAGGAAATATGAATCAACATACATCATGTCCACACTTTATTACACAGTTTGTCCTGCTTGGAAGAGTAGAAAGGGGAGCCCAGACATGGAGAGCAACCTGTGTTCCCTCCTCAGTGCCCAGCTGTGGTCTGGGGGTGATGCTGAAAAGAGCTCTCTTCTCACTTCCATTGCGACTGGCACCTGGCTGGGATCAAGATGCACCATCAAAGATGCTTTGAGGATCCTTCCTGACGCCAAATTTGAGTGACTCAATCTTTTAATACATCAATCCTGACATCACAGAGGAATGCAGCCCCTGCACCCCAGCCTTAAGCAGGTGGATTTTCCCTTCGATCTGTCAGAGCAATGCTGGATGTGGGTGCATGCACGTGCACACAAGGCAGGGCTATCTCAGAAGTCTGAAGCACATCACAGAGATTTCCTTCCCCACACTGCCTCTCCAGGAGCAGGGCTGTGGAGGTTTCCATTAGACTTGTGGAAGTGCCAAAAAAACCTCCACAGTCTGCTCGGAGAATAATTAGAGTTGGCAAGTTTGCTCAACAAGCACTCCTTATACACAGTATTAATGGGTCATAGGTAGAGTCTGTGGTTTTTTCACTTAATAATGCATGGAACCTCCTACATATTCTAAGGATCTCTCTCTGGAGTTGTGCTTTGTGATCAGAGGCATAACTAATGGTGGGGACTGATTACATACTGACTAAAACTATTTAAGAATCTCATCTGTCCAGGAAGGGAATGCCAGGCTCTGCAGCAGGAGGCAAGTGCTTGTCCCTATTTCATTTCAATTGTACCCATGCATCTGAAAGACTCTGCTTTGCACACCAAACAGGATCCAGGATTCATAAGGAATCTGATGTGTCAGAATTAGAACTTGAAGCTGACATCTTTGGCGAATGAATATCTTCCCCTTCTTGGAAGCCAGTGGATTTGACTGATGCCTTAGGTTTTAACTTTTATACTTTTCAAATCCTGTATTGCCCAGTGTGTAACTCTGAAGTCTCTTGTAGCTCATGAGCTGCTCTCTCAGGCCAGACAGACACAACAAAGCTGCTCTGAGCTCGCTGTCCAAGGACACTCAGACTGTCCCAGGCCCAAAGGTGTGAGCTGGGGCCTCTAGAGACGTGGGGAAATCGAAGAAAGCTAAAGTTTTAATTGGTGAATTTATGCTGATATGCAAATGGACCAAACCTATAACAGTGTGAAGAACTCGTGACCTGTCATCCATCCTGGGGTCCATTTGGAAGCAGCCTCTGGCTCCCCAGGGTGCACCTTTGAAGGCTTCTCAAATAAATCCCTGCCTTTATTCCCTTACTCCTGTCTAGTCTCTGTTTCTAGGTAGCCACTCAAGGCATCATGACCAGGAAAGTGTAGAAGCACATTCTTGTTTGGTGCCTACCCCAAACAGCAGTGTTCCCACAGGAAGTGCGAGTCTCTTCATGTGACACGTTTTGGCAGGATACCTTTGCACCCAGCAGACAGAAGTCCAAAAAACTCTGGAGAGCCTATGGGAAGCCTATGCTTCTCTGTGTCTCTCTTTCCATGGATTTAGTCTGGTGTGAAAAATGACAAATTCAAGGGCTGGGGAGTTGGACCATGGGCTGGACCACTCAGAGATGATGATGGTGTGATGGTGGGCAGTAGCAACTGAGGTATTTACAGCATTAGACTGCCAGATACTCTGTCTGAAGTAAATCCAGACTTTGGCTCCTAAGGGCAAAGTGCAGGACTCCAGCCTGTGTGCGCATTGAGGGACATCCCTGTCCTTTCCAGCATAAGATACATTGGCAATAGATCTATTTCCTTCTTATCCCTCCTAAAATCTTCTGGGCATGTGTGCCTTGATAGGTGAGACATAAAACAGACCTGTGCTCACCAAAAGGCTTTGAACTCTATGCTGGCCTTTTGGGATTGCCTCCAGCCTTTCCCCCAGCGTGGGCTGGGAAATGACCTCAGCCACCTGCAAGCTTCTGGTGTGCCATTAATGAGGCTTTGCAGAGGAGCAGTGCTGGACATGCGGTCTCTGAAGAGGCTTTGCAGCACTGAGGATCCCCAGAGGTCCTTTCCAATTTCAACTACCCTGTGATTGTGTGTGTGATTCTGTGATAGCTGACACAGACAGCCTTGGGCACCAAGTATCTGTCACTGAGTTACCTGTGAAATCAGAGAAATCAAAATGTAAATGCATCTTTTGAACACCGGGAGGGACTGTTATATCTGGAAGGCACAAACCTGGGTGTCTGTGCCAGAGTCTCTGTGAATTGCATGGTCCCTGCATGGTGCTGTTCCTCTGAAGCTGTCCCTGTCTGACTTGTGCTATAACAAGCTTCTGAGGCTGTCCAGCAAATTGCATCTTGAAGAGCTGACTAAAATATGATCTACAACTCTTAAATGACTTTGTAGTGCATCAGAAATGTTGGAATAGGGGAAAACATACTGTTAAAAAGTATGAAAACTGAATGTTATGACAGCCAAGTGCTGTGTAAAGTTAGTGTGGCTGAATAAGGGAGTTTAAAAAGAGTGAGGAAAGGGAAGTCATTAGAGGAAGCATTTGCAGTCCAAAAACATGAGTAATACTAAAGTTGAAGACATGTAGAGTACATTTCAGAAAGTAGTAACATATAAACAAACAAATACTAAAAAAATACAGACAATTTTAAAATACTGTCCACATTTGTGCCTTTTTGGAGGGAGGGTACATATAATTTCCCCTTATATAGACATCCCCTCTAACAGTTCAGTTGATGGGCTAAGGGCTTGAATATCTCAAGCCATGTGGGACTGTTGTTTGTTTGAGCCTTTAGACACCTGCACTGTTGAACACGGGGAGCTTCACCCTCTGCAGAAGGTGCAGCGCAAATGTCATCACAGGCCCACACCTTGACCAGTGCAGGGCTCCGCAGGACAAAGGGCTGTACAATTTATCAAAGGGAATTTTGTGGTGCTGTTACTGGTGATAGCAGGGTCTTGACCACAGTGACACGGAGCACCCCATTTTCCCATGGATGTTCATATTTTCAGTGTAAATGAGCCTCTTTCCGAGTCCAAACTAAAGCACATCAATACTTTAGTGAGTGTCAGAGCAGACAGCAAATCAGATCTGTGTTTCTGAGCTGCACTGCCATTGTGGGAAGCTTTGCTGACAATTATGAATGTCACTCATCAAAACGTCCTCACACAGTTCTGATAAGTCTAAATAAAACTGTTGTATAGACAATGTCACTGTCACTGCAGAGGACATGAAAGTCATCTTTTAAATTCATTCCAGATGTAATCTGAATGCACCTGTATTACCTACAAGGCGTTTTCTGAACGCAGCCAGATAAATTTGGTGTCAGCTGCCATGAAAACTGTCCTTCTGAATAATCTCCTGTGTCACCTAAAATGATTGCATATTTCAAACATATAGGTTGGCACTTCATTTGTTTGTTTGCTTGCTTACTAATTTTTACCACAGTTACTACCAAGTTGCCTCTACTCATTCGTGGTTCCGGACTTCTCAAGTCTCCTTGTGTGTTTTGCACTTTCTAGAAATGGTTCATCCTTTCTATTTAAATGATGTTTATGTGTGGGGCAAAGCAGCCCCTGGCCCAAGGTGGGATGGCAGGAAATGTCCCCTTCTAGTAGCATGACACTCTGTCATGTGGCAGAGTCACTGCTCTAACATTCTTTTAGAAAGGGAGGGAGGAAGGTGTACAAATTTTGCCACACCAAAGTAGTGAAATATTTTATTTCTACCTCTATGCCTTTAAATCTGGAAAGCTAAATACAGGGAGGGTAAAAGTGAGGGGAACTGTAAATAAGAAACAAGTACATGGGATAAATCTAAATCCAATCCGTGGCACTTGTCACACCTCCCCATCAAACACCGCTCTGTTGGCTTCTTTTGTGGTTGTTGGGAATAATGGTCCAGCATCCAAATCAGGCTCTTGATGAAGTTTGAGCAGCTCTGGAAACAATGGGCAATTGCTTCTAATAAGGTCACAAGCTAATGAAATATGAAAAAAAAGTCTCATAACTGCACTCCAAAGAAAGTGTTTGCAATCATCCCAGCATATCTGATATCCCAAATATCCCCCATGTGCCTAGCACGCATATTTATGGCACTGCACTCGCACCACTTGACTTGCTTACACAGGTGCTTTCCAAACCTAAGTAAATATGAATATTGTGTTCAATTTGCCACACAAATCACTAAATTAGATGCACAGGCAGCTTCTACTCCATCACAAGAACTTTTTGTAATGGTTATTTCATATTGCGTTAGTCATTTTTAATAACTGAAAATGTCCTTTAGGAAAGTTTGAGAGCTTTCCAAGAAAGGATTACAGCTGAGGCTGCAAGGTGTTGAATTCGTGGGATTTGAGTCAAGGAAGCATTTCTAGGGCTACTCACAGGCTTATAAGTACAGAGTTATTTGGCATTGCTTTGCTGCAGTGATTAGTGGGATGTCACGATCAGAGGTTTGAGTGTAGGGTGGCAGCAGGAGCACATAGCAGGGAAGTCAGGCCACCCACCACTGAAAACCAGCCATAACCACCAAAATTGTCTCAAAATAGTCTGGCTTCCTACCTGACAGAAATAATGCCATAATCTTAAAGGCAGTGTAAGTTTCTTTGACAGGAGGGTGAGTAGGTTAAATGAAGTAGCTCCTCCATGTTAGAAGAATTCTGAAGCTTTAAAAATCTACTTATGCAATGAAACATTTTTTGCCCTCGAGGGCAGTTTAACAAAGGCGTTTTTTCATAGGATTTTCACAGATAGCTGAACAGAAGGCCTTTTTATTAAAAATTTTGTCTGTATTAACAAAGTTTTATGACCTAAAAAGCTTGCTTGGGGTTTCTGAGAGGCAAGGAACCTGAGTATCAGCTCCTGCTGCAAGGGATCTGGGCCATTGCACTGAGGATTAATTGACACAACCTGGTGAACAGGCATGAAAATAATCTTGTCAGGTCATTCTGCACTGCTTTCAGATTCCTGGGCCCACACAACTGGAGGTGTGAGTCAGGCTGGCCCAGACCACCGAGGATGCCAAAGGAATCCAAATCAACGAGAACATGAGGTTGTCACCAAGAGTTGTGTGACCATGTGCATGGAGCCAGGACTAGAAACCCTCTGAGGATAAACTCCTTACTGAATCAAAAGGCTGCATTACACACTCAGGCAAATGTAAACTCATTTAATTTTCTTAAATAGTTTTATTAAGTATATGACAGCTTCCAGAAGGCATATTGGAAAATATTCATGACCTTCTATTAACGCCTTTTTTAATGAAATATCACATATATATTTGACAGAAATAAAGGGTATTAAAAACAAGCACTGAAAGCCTAATTATTTTGTCTAGATTTTGGGTTTTTTTCAGAGAAAATGCAAGTTACAATGTTAGGCTAAAATTAAAGTCCTGCTGAAGTCAAAGACCACTATTCTTCAAAAAAAAAAAGAATTCACAGAAAAGGTTTTGTACAAGAAGATATGAATGATCTAATTTTAAGAGTACAGTGTATTTATGGAAGTATTTTTACAAGCCTTTCTTCATATTGTGTACACAAGTGACAAGAATATACAGTTCTTCAAAGACAAAACCATTAAAAATATGATCTGGTCACATACGGGTACCATTGAAGCAAAGAAAAAGGAGAACTAACCTTTGGACTAGTTTTAGCTTTGGATTTGGGTGATCTGCCTGAGAAGTCCTTGTTTTTATCTAATCAAATCCATGAAATTCCTCAACAGTCTGACGATTCAACTGCATGATGTCATGCTCAGCATCCATGGCTCTTGTGCAACAGCTGCTTGGTATAAAATACATCAGAGTGCAGATCTTCCCAGCTCGAAATTATCAGCACAGGATGAGAGCCTCTCAGTGGTCTCAGCTCCACCTCTGCATCACTGACCTGGGCAAAGTTTACTTAATGCAGCAGGGTGGCATGAGGCCAGCAGGTATTGCAGTGCCAGCACCAGGGAGGGGCCTACTCCAGCCCAATCAAAGGGGAGGCAGAGGGGTTTGGATTTCCTCCAGGATGGATGCAACTTAAGCAGGTTAAAAAAATATGGCACAAGGTCTTAGCTCTGAGACAGTATTGAAAATCACCAACCCTGAGTGGTATGAGGCACAGAGTGAGCAGAGTGCACTGCAGAGCGGGCTGTGGTTTAACACACTGCTATCCATGGTATTCCCTATTTTCTAGCAAGGGGATACCCGTGCTCAGCAGGGCTTTTAGGCACCTAACTCAGGGCAGAGGATTGCACTTCAGCTCTGGTACACCTAAGCTTTATTCACTGATGCTACAATGCCCAAAGCTCCTCTGTGCTTCAGTTCTTCATTTGTACCATTAATTAATAGTGGCAACACTTGCTGTCTCACTAGGGTGTTGTAAAGAAAAAGCTCACTAGAAATGGTAAGGCACTCAGAAATTGGATAATAAGGACTTCGTAACCTCCTAGGGAAAATTTAAATTTTCACTGTTCGAATGTAGATCAAGGGTTAAGCTTAAGACTAAATCTCTGCCCTGTGCACACAAAGCACCTGAAGAAGGACTCCTGTACCATGTTGTCCTTGTGCTGGCCCCCTACACAAAGTCACCTTTCCCTTTTCTCTGGGAAATGGGAAATATCTGAAGGAAAATATTGCAGGACCTTTGGTATGCAGGTGGATACTGCAGTGTCCCAGCAGTTTATAAGAATCAGGACTTGTTTCTGTTCTAGTCTTCTCCTAGAACAAAGAAGAGGATGCACATGGCAGAGAATAGAGTAAAATTTAAAAACCTAGTGTGATTTCACAGCTGGTGCTCACTTGAGCAACCCAGAGGTCATTTCCCATTTAGCCCATGAGAAGAGGTTTAAACTTCATTTGTGCCGTTCATTTCCTTCTTTACTTCTTCTCCCTCCTCTCTCAAAGGTTCCAGCTCAGGCCCATCCTGTGTGGAGTCTTTGTTCCAGTTTTTTCTGCCTTCATTTTCTGTCCTTACAGATTTAGGATCCTCTTCTTTTGTCTTTCTTTCCTTCTCCTCCTTGGCAAGCATACGATAATTATAATAATTCATGATGAACAGAAAGGTTCCTGCCAGGACCATCACAGCTCCACATTTAATGAACATATATTTATAGTCCCCAAAGGTATCAATAAGAATTCCTGTAAAAAATATATTAAAAAAAAAAAAAAGGAAGAAAAAAAAAAAAGGGAAATTTAGAAATGAAGGCGAAGATATTGTGTTTTCAGATCCTATATATAAAGGAACATCCTTGTGGCTTTGGGATAAGAGATTCTCTGAACTACTGATCTCTGCCACAAACACCCTGAGCCTGCAAATGCTGATCATGTGTTGCACTATACAGCCTGTGGGTAGTCGACATTGGTACAGGTAATGCTCTGATAATTTGCACAGCTCAGTAGAAGGGGACAGAACCTACACTGTGAAGTCTGGACTTTTCCAGGACACCTATTTTTTCCATGCTAAACTATTCCTCTGATCACAGAGCCTGCAGGCAGCCTTTCTTTCCACTGATCCAGTGATCAACTACAAGGAAGTCCATTTGGCTTGGCAGTCAAAAAGTGGCAGCTTTTGGGAAGGCTTTCATGAGAAGGCACCTCCCCACTGGGTTTCGTCTCAGGCTCTTGGCAGAGACCCTCTGATTTATTCCACCATGGGCCACCCACCAGCATTAGAGGGGATTCCGCTTTTGGTCACAGCTGCCCTTTCTGCATTTGCACTCATAATCTAAAGAGGAAAGGGCACAGCGTGAAGCTGGAAAACATTAGTTCCAGGGAGAGCAAAGATGATTCTGTCAATGTCAGATAATTTCAATGCCAAGACAAATGTGACAGGTTCTTCTCAAAGGTTAATGCCTCTGCTACGGAGTTACAGAGTAATTGAAGGGAGACGGCTTAATTGAAATGTCACCGTTCTCCATTATGTCAAAATGTAATGCAAATCTTACTGGGATTATGATCCTGAGCATTAATTCCCATTTACTGGGCAACACAGACCATTCTTAACACCCCAAATCCTAATTAAAGTAAGACCCACTCCTAACCTGGCCTTCACAGTACAGACAATCTTCCCTGAAACTGGTCCATCATCCATTATCTCTCTGACTTTTTGGAATATGTTCTCCTCCTCAAAAAGAGGGACCTTTAATTACTTCCCAATTGACCCTTAATGTTGAAGAGCTGATGATTAATTATCCCACTGCATTCCACTAACAAGGGTAACCAAATGGATTTCCTGATCACAAAAATAATAATTTTTCAGTGGTTTTGGTCAGTGTTTTTTCCTGAATCATCCCTAGCTGACTTGGTACACCATTTTCAATGTACTGTGTTTTTCATGCTACTGGTGAAACATCAACCAAATGCTAATTGCAACAATTTTTCCTTTTCTGCTCATCAGGATGACCTAGAGGTCTTCTAAATAGGTTTCAATGAGAGTTTTAATGAGTAGAGTATTGGAAAATTCAACAGTAAGATAGTCTTGCCTCTTTTCCTTTGAGAATAAGATAAAGTCATAAAACACACTGGGAACAATTTACTTAGTTCATTAAAGCAGAACCCTGCAGTAGGTTATTAAAATGCCAAAGGACCAATAAATTTGCTGCTTATTAAAATGGTGGGGAAAACCCTACAAAACTAATATTACTGATTATTACACAGAACTGTTTTAGCCTCATTAGTAATCTCTGGTCATTAACTTAATCTCCCACACAGAAAATTATGTAATTCAGAAAGTGGTCATTTTAAAACTGTATTTTCTTTTGTTTGTCATTAATTAAATAATGAATCTCTAAGACAGCAAGAGGATACAGCTGCTTTTGTCACACTGTATGAGCTACACGGTAATATGAAGAATTAAACAGCTTTGCAGGATGTGTCATATGGAGCATTAGCCAGATCTCAGTTTTGAATCCAGGAAAAGGTTTCAAACTGCAAAAGGAGCACATGCTATAGAGGGAATATTAAGGCTGTTAAATCACAGGAGATCACTGGCCTTACTTATCTGTAGATAACCAAAAGTCCTGCTGGAGACTCAATATTTTCCACATGGACCTTTGTAGGCTCTGCCTTTTGATATTGCAAGCCATGCCATCCAAAATAAATCTTTTTTAAAATTATTTTTAGAACAGACTTAAATCATTCACCTGCACTAAGATGACTGAAATTCCTAAATGGTGTACTCAGAGCCTTAGCAACAAACAAGGTTTGAGTCAACAAGAGGCTTTCATAGAACTGCTGTGTTTTACTTAAATTGTGGTGGACTCCAGCCTTTTGCAAAAGGAGGAATCTCTAGTTGTCTGAAACGCAAGGTTCTTAGTGCTGTTGGAAGTCCCACTCTGCAAGTTTAGTTCAAGTGTTTGAAGGGATTCAGGATTAAAAGGTGACTCTCCAAGACTGATTTCAACTGGAGGACTACACAGAAAGGAGGAAAGGAAATGCTTTCCTGGATGGAGAAGACATCAAGGACATTCTTTCCTGTAGAGTTACTCATGGAAAAATGGTGATTGTGAAGCAGAGAAAATACATTTAGAATCATTTCCTACAAACTGTGCTTGCAAAAGTCTACATCCAAGTGACAGTCCAGTGGCAGCAGAGTAGGAAAACACACTCACCTCCAATAGGTGGCCCCAGCAGTATCGTGCAGCACTCGGCGATGGTGACAAGGCCGACAGCACTCGTGAACCGGGCAGCTCCCACCAGGTCCATCAGCGTCTCGAAGAGCATGGCACACACCATGCCAAAGGCCAGGCCAAAGAAGCTGGAGTACACAATGAGCCCTGTGTAGCTGGAGGCCAGCGGGCACAGGAGGTGGCAGGCACCGTTGAAAGCAATGGCGAAGCTGAAGAAGTACTGAATCCGCGGCCTCACCCACCTGCTGTTGGCAACGATGCCGGTGGTGGGGCGAGCAACCATGTCCACAATAGCAAGGATGGAAAGGAGGAAAGCAGCTGAATATTCATCAATGCCAGTGTGCTTTGCATAGGGTGCCAGGAAGACAATGGGGGCAAAGAATCCCAAGAACATGAGCACATTTCCGATCAGGTAAATCAAAAACCCTCTGTGTTTAAAGAGGGAAAAATCAAGGTACTGATTGATTTTTTCAAAGCAGTCCTTTCCTTCTTCCTCTTCTGTTTTGTTCTCCATGGGGATGTTCAGGGTACTACTCATTTCTTTGCCATCTTCAGTGACCTTTCCTTTCAGCGCATCCTTCCCGTCCTCGGCCACCTGGGTTTTGACCAGTGCTGTGCCTGCCCCAATGGGTCTGAAGAGAGCTCCTGCCACACAGCAGTTTAATAAAATTGCCCCAAGAATTAAAAAGCTGCCCCTCCAGCCAAAATTGTCAAAAAGGAATTGGTTTAGAGGTGCCAGGGTGCAAAGCATCACAGGGCTCCCTGCCATAGCAAGGCCGTTCGCAATGGGTCTTCTCTTCAAGAAGTATTTCCCTATGATTATCACTGATGGCTGAAGGTTGAGAGCAAGGCCAAATCCTGGAAAACAGTTCAGATAAACAAAGGAAGATTTGAGACCCATTTCTGCTTTCCATTGTTTAAGGAAATTCACAGGCAATTGGTTCACTGGTGGCTCTTCAACGCAATAATCTGGATGCAAACGTTGTTCAGGGTGTCTCTGAATTCTGGCTGCCACATTTGGGTAACCAGACCCCAGAAACACTCTTTCAGTCAGAGAATGCCCCTTCCTTTTGCACCGCAAATCTCTTGGGTGGCAAAACTAGCACCAAGTGCTTCAGAGTGAACCAAAACTATTCCCTCATGGAATGCTGATGGGTTCTGTCCAGATCCAGCAGCCTTGCTGGGAGAGAGGATAGATCTATTTTTAAAAAATGGCAACTCCCAGTTTGAGGAAGGTTGTTTTGGCTTGGAGAGTGCCAGCCACCAAAGTACATCCATCAAGGGCTGGCCTTCCCTTCCATGGGCACCCAACTCTGCTGCCAGGCAGCCAGACCTGCACAAAAAATACCATCGCCCTCCTCAGCCATGACTGATTTGGTGCTGTGAGCAATATAGGTCTGATGCAAAAGATTAAGAGGTCTGCAAGTACACAGCAAAACAGCTACTAGGATGCTAATTATACAGGACCCTAGAGAGTTTCTTTTAATTAGAATTTATTTGTATTGCATTTAGATATATAAATGCCATTATAAATCTGTATTGCTAATTCAGTTGGCCAACTTCTCCTGCACAGGTGGAATATGAAGGCAGAGATATCAAATGCTGTGATGGTCCCAATTTTCTGTGTTTGAGAGCACTGCCATATAGAACCACAGAATTAGAGAATCAGTAAAGTTGGAAGAGGCCCCTAAGACCACAGAGTCCAACCTTTGACCAATCATCACCTTAATCAACTAGATCAGAGCACTGAGTGCCACATCCAGTTTTTTCTTGCACACTTGCAAGGATGGTGAATCCACCACCTCCCTGGGGAGCCCATTCCAGTGTTTAATCACCTTTTCAGTGAAAAAATTCTTCCTGATGTCCAACAATTCTTCCTGATGCCCACCACTGATAATCAGTAATCAAACATCAATAATATTTTCAAGCATTTCTTTGACATGCAGTATTTTCATAAAAAGTTAATTTTTCAGAACTCCATCATAATAGCATTTAAAAATCATGCCACATATTTTCCACTCCATCACCCAGGAAAGAATGAGCCACATTAGAACAAAGCAGAAATGTAATCCTTGAAGTGATTATATCAGAGAACATGAATCCTGAAAAGGGGGTCATGCAGATTTTTTCTTGTTCATTAGTCGATATAATTAGTTTGTTTAACTGTGCAGTACATAATTAGGCATATTGCATTACAGAAGAGAATTTACAAAGGTCAAGGTCCTCAAAATTAATTAAGGAGCACTATCATTAGTCAGTGATAGAGTAGAATCCAACTGATGCAGCAGAATCCAGCTGATGCTGGATAGCTTCAGTTTAAATGGGTTTACAAAATTATGATTTTTGTCAAGTCTAAAATTCCTCCTTTTTTAATTACTTTGGAGTTTACAACATTAAAAATAAATTGAAATGGCAACATATTAAAATAAATCTGGATACAAAACATTATCAGCATGAACTTTTTTAGATAGTCCATATATTGGGCAGGGCACATCTTTGGGAAGATGCAGCCTGCTTGTAATACATATACAGCCAAATTGAGGGTGACCTGGGAACCACAGAGGAAAACCACAGCCCTGGTTAGAGAACATCTTTGAACAGTGCTGAAATATAGAAACGTATCTTCTTTCACTTGAGAAGATGCAGCACAGCAGGTGAGAGTTTGCATTAACTCCCCATTTCCCAGGCTGGTCAGTAAGGGCAGAAATGGAACCATCATTTCCACAGAGTCATTTTTGGTAGGGACACACCACATGTCTTCCAAAGGAGGAAAATCAGACTGGATGCCAGCTACCCACTTAAACAATAATCAACTCAAATTTTTTATTATGTGAACATTAATTTGCCAGTCAGACAAATCTAATTTAATATTACCTCATGCTCTTCCCATTAATTAAATTTGGAGAGTTTCAAATTGAATAACTGGAATTTCAATTTACTTTAAGCTTTTGGCTGACTTTAGTAGGAAATATTTACATTCATTTTATTGCAGTTTTCAGAAACTACAGCAGCTTTTCCATAGCTGGAATTGTTACTCAATAACCACATTTTCTCCCCAGGGATATGACAGAGAGGTCTGTCAGTGGTGTTGCAAGAACAGAAGCAAACCTGTGCCAGAGGGAGTGTCCTTTCCTGGATTACATACATCTTACTCATATTAGGGGAAAATAAGTGGTGCTACAGGACTCAGCTGTGTAGTTATTGATTTTGTTCTTACTTTATTAGTAAGGAACAATCTGACCAGGTATTTCAGTGCTCAACATTTACAGCCATGGCAAAGACTCTACTCTCATTAGTCCATGTGCCTCACTCAAGATCCCATTTTATTTCATGGCAGTCTAATTGGTGCAGATTGAACTAAACTCTGGACAGTCGTTACTACCTTGCAATTAGCTTTGAAATTTGCTGCTTCTATCTCAGACTTCAGAAGAGGTTGGATGTTGAAACACTTATTTAATGCATCCAGGCTGGCATCTGTCCAGGTGGACAGCTTGCAAACCCCATTTCTTTTCCTAAGTGCTGTAAGGAAACAAATGGGAAGAGGCTGTTGGGTTTCCAGTGCATGCAAAGTGCCTCGTGCAGCCTGGAGTGCCATCAAGGACAGAGCTGCCTCCACCAGCAGAGCCTGGTTCCTGCTCTGCATGCAAATGGAAACAGGCATAATCAAGTCAGCAACTGAGATTGCTGTGTCTAATCCCTCCACTGCAGATAGTTCCTGCTCTGCTCCTCTGAAGACATTTCTATTAATATGCCAAAGGCACAGGACTGTAGCAGACACCTCCTTGTACCAAGACCTTGTTTTTACCTCAATCCCGGTGATTTACATGAACAGACTTTTACATCAGTCTGTTTTCTTGCCAGGCTAGAAGAAGGAGGCTACAAAGAGTGTGATGTTTACAGGTCACTTTACAGTTACTGCAAATCCCCTTTACAAAAGCCTCTCTCCTCCTGCAGCAGCGCTGCTTCAGCCACGTGATGGGCAGGCGGCTTTGTAATTGCCCTTGAATGTTTCCATGTTAGGCCTGACCAGCAAAAATACTTCAAGCTTAATTAGAGGCATCAAGCATGTTAGCAGGCTTACAAGCATCTTCCCTTCTCTGTCAAATTAATATTCCTTGTGCAGCACACACCTCGTGCCTGGAGATGATGGGTTATCAGCCAGCACCTCATCCACACAGCTGCCCTTGTTCAGCGAGCAGGAGGAAAAGATGCATGCAACGAAAGATGTGCTCTGCTCAGAGGAAACAACACAGCACTGCAGACAAAGAGATGTGGGTGTTGTAGCCCCGTACCTCGGGCTGGCACCAGGGTCACCTGTGTGGGCTGAGCACTGCCCACACCCATCAGCTCTCTGCGGTGGGTGAGGGACCAGACTTGCAAACACATTCAGGCGCCAAGAGCAAGGTCTTTATCAATGCTAGGTCCATGGGGGTTATGCACAGAATTCCCCCCGTCACCTTCTTAGCCAAGTGCTTTAGAACATAGAAGCTGGTGCCTTCCTACAGCCCTGTTTCTTGCCTGAGTCCTTCTGCTCACCAAAATGTATGGAATATTTTTTGCAAAGGATTTATGGTTTCCATGTGCTAATCCAGCATTAGTAAATTTAGAATCACAGAATGGTTTGGGTTGGAAGGGACGTTAAAACCCATCCCATTCCAACCCCCCTGCCATGGGCAGGGACACCTTCCACTATCCCAGGTTGCTCCAAGCCCTGACCACCCTGGCCTTGGACACTTCCAGGGATGGGGCAGCCACAGCTTCTCTGGGTAACCTGTGTCAGGGCTTCACCACCCTCACAATAAAGAATTTCTTCCTATTATCCAATCTAAACTGCTCTCTGTCAGTTTAAAGTCATTCGCCCTTATCCTGTCACTTCCCCCCTGCCTTCCTAGAGGACATTTGTTTAGCAGGAAATGATGCAAGCTCATGCCTTAAGAAATACTGGGAGACATTGGTTATTTTTATTTTCCATCACTTTGTTTCTGGAGTCTCTTTCAAGGAATCTGCAAGATTTATTCATCCAATAATAACACAGTTTCATTTAATTACAGCAACAGTCCTTAAGAAGAGGAAGGTTTAAGAGAGGGAATCCTACCTAGGGATTTATTCACTACTATACAGATTTAATAAAGGAATATTGATATAGAAGAACAGAGTGACAAACTTTCTGTCCCAATTTACTTTGCTAGTGCCTGGTTTTATTGATTTTAAATGTTAAGCTCACATTTTCACATTCAGAAAGCATCACCACTTAATGCATCTGAGAAAAGATTGGGAACATTCATTACACCATACACCTGGCAACCTCAAAAGCCAATTTTGAACTCATTGTGTCATGTTTCAAGCAGATGTCCTAGCTGCACTGGAAGAAACTTTCGCTGTACCTTACCCAAAATAATAAAACAAAATTACTTACAATTAAGCATCTATACTCACACAGGTGGAGAGCTCTAATCCATCCACCTTTAAAATAACCTGGCACCTGCAGGCTTCAAAGATGCTGGACTGAGCCTATGCCTTATCCTGTTTGAGTTTCCAATATAGAATTTCATATTTCAATATAGGCAATTCAAACTGGAACTTCAAGAACGAAATACAGGGGTTGTTTTTTTCACAATAGGGAGATTGTTGCCTATTTTCAGTCAACTCCAGCAGTTTTTATTTTCAGATAAAGGACCTCCTCACCCCACAAGCTGGCAAAGGGCAAGTAAACTAAAGCAAACCCCTGAAATGTCATTTCATGTATCTCACAGAGGGAAGATAACAAACAGTAAAATAGGAACATGGGTGCTTTCTTTATAGCCACGCTTGTATCCAGAAAGACTTGGCTTGCCCAGGGCAGAGCACAGTCAACCTGGGTTTGCTTCAGGGGGAGCTGAGGGCACTGATGGCCACCATCCCCAGCACCCTGGCCCAGAGCACTCAGCTGCAGAGAGTACAGCCCTGCCTGGATCCCACACACGATGTCCAGCCAGGAACACAGTGCTGAGCAGGGAACATGCTCTTTGCTAAAATTCATCTGGAACATTGATAAGGAGGGCCCTTGTCCCACCAGCTTTTTACCTCACCAGATTTTTATCTCACAAGTTTTTTATCTCACCAGCTTCCCACTGTGTGTTGGTCCTCACATTGCCCAGGTGTGGAAGTCCCAAGCCATCAGGAGGGAGCCTCACATGTGGAGGGGAGGGAGATGCTTTGTTCTCACCTGTGATGAAGCCCACGCAGATGTAGAGCTGCAGGATGCTGGTGCAGAAGGCAGCTGAGATCATCCCCGCACCACACAAGAGGCCCCCGAACATGACCACGGGGCGGCTGCCATAGCGGTTCACTAAAACGCTGCTGATGGGACCTGGGAAAGAGGGCAAAAGCGACCTTGAGGTCATATCTTCTGACAGAAGGGCATGTTTGACACAAAGCAGGTAAAGCTCTGCAATATCAATGGCCTTGAGTGCTGCTGACAGCTTCTAGGGTGAGTTCAGGAAGAAAATGGAAAAGCAGAGATGATCCGCATGGAAATGGCAGCATGTCCAATGCCATGGGTGTGTAGTCGGTGACAGCTCCTGCCCCCAGGACTTTCAAGTGTCACCAGAGAAGGCAAACAGCAATAACAAATCATGTGAACACAGGACCCCAGCACAGGAGCTTCTGGATTCACGATGATGTTAAACTATACACACAAATCAGTGGTTCATATTGTGAGGCTGATATTACAAATGCTGTTGCATTTTTAATGCCTCTATTTAATGCAATTCCAATACTGCTGACCAGGACCAAAGCTTCAGCAGAACAATTGTTAATTAAATCTTAATAGCAGTCCACGTAGATAGAAAAGGTTTGGGATGATGGATTAGCCAGTGCTCAAAAAAACCAGTTTGGACTTGCATTTATGCAAAGAGGAAGTTCAAGAAAGTGCAAAATTATGAAAGAGGGAAATGGCTTTACAAAAACTGTGCACACTGAAACAAAGCACTGAAATCTGAGGAAGTAAGACCAGTAAAAATCAGAATCACAGTATGATATATATTGGAGGGATTTTGATGGTACCTCAGGACCAACCTCCTGCTCAAAGAAAAGCCAGCTCTGAAATCAGAACAGACTGAGAAGTCAGAACCAGAGAAGGCAAACTGAACAGGAAAGGGCAGTCCAGAAGTCCAAGCTATGAGATGTAAGGAAAAGATTCTGTATAATTCAAAAACCCTGAATTAAAATGCTTCAAAAGTGATACTGGAAATGAAGAAGGGGATTAAAGGTAGATTTAATATCTGAACTTACCTGGCTATTTGTGGTGCTACTCATCATACAGTAATGGTGTTTCAGAGCCCAGTGTGCCTGTTTGCCTTCATTCCTGCCACTTCCCACACCAGCCACACATACAATACTGGAAATGAGTATTTTAAACTCACAGGCATCTCTAAAGAGTTTGGCTATGGGACCTACCGCACCACAGAGCCATGGCAGGATATTTACCTTTGCTTAAATAGTCTCAGCCAGAAATAGCTCCAGAGCTCTCTCCAGACCCTGCAAACCACAGCACTCCTGATCACAGGAACGAAACCCAGAAACACCAACACTCCCTCAGCATGGCTGACAGCGTCTGAACAAGCTCTCAGCTGTTATGTTGTGCAAGGATAGAAAACAGTGGGTATGGCTGGTTTAATCTGGGGAATGAAGCCCACAGAAATACTTTCCACTAGATGTCTCAGGTCAAAACACTCATAAATGAAATGCACACAAGCACAGTCTCAACAATATCCCTGTAACTGTGTGATCTGTGATCTGGTCCCACCAAATGCACCATTCAATTAAAATTTCTGTATTTGTGTAATTATGTGGAGAGCTTTTCTGCTAATCTTGTAACTGGATTCACATACATGCATCCTTTTGCTGCACAGAACACTACAGAATTCAATGAGAAGTTCTGGGGAAAGAGATACGTATTTTAGACCAGCTCAGTGAGAAAGAAACCCCCTTCTGTCTGAGTTTCCCCCAGCCATGGCCTGAACTTGCATCATGCTTGAGCTGGTCTCAGCACGTCCTGTAATTCAATAGATCGAGCCAGTGTTCCTCAGAAAGGCACCAACATATTCATCTGTAGCCTAAGGGCATGCAACTCTTCCATTTTTCAATTTTCCACATGTCCGCATTTCTGCAGAATCAATCTAATTACGCAACTAAGAAAATGTGGTTTCAATTACCTTCGCCCACTGGCAGAGGGCTTTCACCCTATAGGATGCTGTACCATGGAGGAAAGCATTTAAAGCCCACAATATTCCTGCTAAGGCTTCTCTCCTGCTCCGATCTGGGACAGCTACTGTTGCAGTGCGTGTGGCAGAGGCCACGGAGCCCACACAATCAGAAGACTGGTGGTCGGGCTTCCAGACCACCAAGGTTTAGCCTGTACCTTTAGTCATGGTGAGTTCCCATGTTCCCACAGGAACAGTGTTCTGCACATTGTTTTGCCATTGGTTTGAGAGTTCTCTTCTTAGTTTTATGTATAGGTTCACGTTTATGTATTTTTCTCATTGTATATGCATACTTTCTGGAAAGTTCTGTTTCATTCGACACCCCATTGGTTGTTTCATGTCGAACCCTCCCCTGAGTTTCCCCTATTGGTTGTTTTCTCTTTGTCTTCTCCCAGTTAACTAAAGCCCATTGGCTGCTTCCCTTCTCTCCGCTCCCTTTTACCCTGTATATAAAACCCATGCACATCCTCATTCCGGGTTCTGCTGTCCCTGACGTTTTACCTCTGTTAAAGGATTGGAACAGAAGACCCCTCCCTCGTCCTTTGTCTCTGCCAGCGCTTTCCCTACAGCAGGTTTGTGGCTTGCTCCTTGCAGGGGACTCCGTACAGTCCCAGAGCTGCAGCAGGGCTCCTCAGCCAAGGACACCTCTTGCAGCGAGGCACTGTGTGGCCCCGGGCAGCTCACGAACAGCCTCGAGCTACCATGGAGAGAAGCCTTAGAGAGGAAAAACACAACTGCTCACAGAACTGCTCACTCTTGCAGCATCCAGCTTGGGAGAAAGGAAATGAGGATTAATGTCTCCCTCCCTTCAGTCCATAAATGGTTGTATTGGCTTCACCCATAAGGAAGGATGGGTTTGGGCCATGACAGCAGATGAACTGGAAGGGGCTGAGGATAGGACACATTCTGCCCAGCTATGGGGACAGTCCAGGGTAGAGGCTGAAGCAGAGGAAAATAAATGTTTGTATCCCAACTACTGGCTTTACAAATGAGAGCAGCCTTTCTATGTCCCTGGGGACAGTCCGTGAGTGTGCTGTGTCCTCAGATACATGCCAGCTTTCCAGAAATCACTTATTAAGCCATGAGACTGAAACTGCTCCCCATTCTTGTCGTGTGTGATCTCTCAGCAGTGTTTTACGGCAGGTCTGCATGACCTTCAGCAAACAACTTTCATCTGCTGTAACCAGAACAATCAGTTTTACAACAGTCCCGTATTTGCCAGTCCAGGTGGGAGAGGTGTGCTCTCAAAGGTGTCACCTGCCTGGGCTGGGCTGAGCTCACAGGGAATGGTGACAAACTTCAGAAGCACAGAAGCCTTTCTCCTTCATAGCCTGAAAGTGTGCGGGCCCTGTGAGCCTGCCTTGGTAAAGAGCCACAGCCTACAGGATTGCAGCACTTGCCTGTGAGTGACAGCACTTGATCTCCCTACCAGCCTCTCCCACACAGCACTGGGGATCAGAGACCTCTCAGATACTGAGTGCATCCAGTTAGAGGAGAAAACAGGAGCAGAACATCTGGACTAAACCTTCTCAACCACAGAGAACCCACAGTGAAAGCCATGAGGAGCACTCAGCCCGAAGGAGAAGCAGGAAAAAGCTAGACCTAGCAGGAAAAGCTGGACTTATATTAGACACCAAAAAATCCAAGCTAAAGCCTCAAACAGTTGGGAAATCAAACTTCCCTGAGTTGTTGCTCAAAGGCTGAAGGGTTTGTAACAGTCCTGAGCAGACCTTTCAAACGCATTGAAGCAAATGCAAAATCACATCCCCAAATTTATTTGCACTTAAGTCATTTGGGCCTACAGAAACATCCACAGGCTTTAGCAGAGCGTTTCCAACTCTGTCCCATCTCTGGGCAGAAAGTGGCACACGCAATCTGTCACATTTGGGAGCTGTGCACACTTCAGCTCCCAACCCTGCCAGCCTGGGCAGGTGAGAGCACACACACGGACCCCCTTACCCTGCCCGGGTGTCTGCAGTGATCAGCATCACACCCAGCAGAGCTGAGTGCACCCTCCTGCCCTGCTTTGCCCCATGCCACCCGCAGTGTATTTCTTGGTTGGGGGGGGAAGTTGATTAGACATCAAACATTAGATAAGTTTAACAGCAGCATTGAGGCGAGCTTCAGAAAACATTAAATAGCTCAAATCAGGGCAGAGGACTGAAGAAGAGGGAACACAAAGCCAGCACTGCAGTTGTGGGAAATGGGAAACACAATTACTGCTATGCTTGCAGCTATTGCACAAATTAAAAGCGTGACAGGCCCTGGCAGCACAGTGGAATTGAAAAGCAGGACCTGTCATTTACCAGTTACTCAGCTGGCATGGAAAGAATAAAGATATTGTATATTACCACAGAGAAAACATTTACGGTAACAGTGTGTGCAGCTTAGATCCCAGGGCACCTTTAGTTGCTAATACCTGCCTGGTTAAATGTGCAGGAAGCACAGGCTTCCTGTCCTGGCATCCAAATGAAGTCATTGTTCCCTCCTGCAAGCCTGCAGCGGGAGAAGCTAACAGGAGTCAGGGTGATTTTTGCTTCTTAATTTACAGTGTCAGGTGAGAACAGGGCAAGAGAAACAGCTGGCAAAGCTCTCAGAAAGCTGCCATTTACCAGGCTTGACCTTGCAGGAGCAGCCACACAAATGCTGCACAAGTCCCTGAAAAGTCAGAGTGAGGAGCTAGAGCTATCCCAGCTGCCCAGATGCCCCCAGTGCGCTGAGGCTTCGCAGGAAGAGGAGCAGCCAGGTCTGTCCCCACAGCCCCACCACCACAATAGCAATATAGCTCCTAATGATGAAATTGGAAGTATCATTTAATTAACCTTTTGCACCCCAATACATTCCAGTGACAAGAGTGCTGACATTAGGGTGGTGTTTCAGTGCAGGAAGGGACGGCATTCCCACCCACCCAGCCTCAGGAGACATGGCAGCCCCTTCCATGACCCACTGACTTCCTTCCTTCTGATGAACTTCCAGCCATGGCCATCCATGGCAGGCGGACAACACAGGACAGCAGAGGACACAATGGGGATGCTGAGCCTCTTCCTGCTGCTGGCTTCACTCAGAGCTGTGCCTGTGGCTCTGCACCTCCCCGGGCTCACAGGGGCATGCTCTCCAGTGTCTCCATCAGCCTGTGGTAAGAGCAAGGAATGTCCACTCAGAAGTGCTTCACATTACACCCCAAGCCCTTGCAGAGCAGAGCGTACACCATGAGGCTTCTGCTTCTGCCTGCAGTAAAACTCTGAAGCCTGGAGAGCAACAGTTCACACCAAATATCCTCAAAAGATGCAGCTGGGATCATGCAGCCCCTGGAAGACTGATGAAATGTAAAGCACTATCCTCAGCCCATATAAATCACACTGGTTTAGTGCCTGTCCTGTTTAAAGCCTCTCTTTTCTCATACCTGTGGCAGATTTCCATTCTGTGTTAGCTGGTACATGAAAGGCCGTGTCAAAGAGGCTGCTCTTGGTGGCAAGAGAAACGCAGAGACTCGCCAGTGGGGAATGCAGCAAGCCTGAACTCATTTGTTAGCTTGTCCAATTACTTTTCACCTTGAGTTTTGTGTTTGCAGAAGTGAAAAGGACCCTGAAGAGGCAACTGTAAAACCATAAAAAAAAGGCAAAATGCCCTGGACTCTCCTCTCTTCTCCTCCACAAAGCCAGGCCACCTTGTCAGTCATTCTTTTTCAGTCACTGAACTGTGATCCAGAGAGGATCATAATGCAGAGTTGGCATATAACAAGAAATATCAATCCAGACTGGCTTAAACTCTTGCAAGTATGACAGTGCTCAAAAAATAGACACATGAATTGCCTTCCTGTTTTCCTCAACAAGCCTTATGAATTTTTTATGAGCTGCAAAACTTCCAGTGCCGGTGTGAAACACTGATGTATTTCTAATAGGGGCTAAAACATTCTTCTCTCCCATACCTCTGACCCCGTGTACATATATATATCCCTTATTTGTAAGGTTGGTTTGTCTTTTTTTTTTAACTTAACCTAGTACTTAGAGTAAGAGTGTCCTTCCTTTTTGGTGGAACTTGTCTTGGATGAATTTCTGCTGAAATATTTCTGTGAGGAGCTCTCAGATAAGCAGCTAAGAGCTGAGGCCCTGAAAATCTGTAACCGAGAGGCTTCCAGAAATGTGGGTTTTTTCCCAGGTTTCACAACACTGACCTTCTGACAGTGTAAAGTGGCACAGAGCCACTGCAAATGTTCTAGGTCTGCTGGTAAGACCATTTGATGACCACACAGGTGATAACATAGCAACACTTTAAAATACTCAACTGCACGGACCACAGTGCTGGAAGATTTGGGACCACCAGTGCCTCCATTGCTGGGGCTGCAACATGCAGCTCAGCTTTTCCTGCTTTTCCACCACGCCAGCTGGCTCTAAAGAGCTGTTTCTGCACAGGGACATTGGTCAGCACCAAAAGAACTGCCCAGATAGTCAATTTTTTGGAAATGATTGTGAAAACACAAAAAGGCACTCAGTATGCCATGATTGCCATTGACTATGGGGAGTCACTGGGGACATAAGAAGGAGTGCAACGTACTCAGCTGAGAGGGAAAGTGGGGGAAATCGTTTATACTAATGAAACAAAGTCTATTATTACACCAGTAGTAAAACAACGGCAGGAGAAGGCCCGCAATTTCCTCAGTAATAATCTCGCTCCCTCAGTGGAATAACAACACTGCCTTTGGCTTCGTAATTTATCCACTAGGGTACCAGCCCATTGTAACAGAGCAACCTCCTCATTACCTCAGAATGAAAGCAAGTGCCCCCACATTATTAACGTGCTGCCAGAACACACCAGCCTCTGGAGGCAGGGGGATCAGCCACCAGCTCCTGGTAACAGTGCACAGCCTGAAAGGGAGGTAGCCAGAGAAAGCATGGGGCCTACTTGCAAACGTGGGGGAAAAGGGATGAGAGGGTTAACACCCACAGCCTTTCACTCTTTGTCATGCCAGAAGAGGCTTGGATAGCTCATGCTTTTAAGTGTTTGTGTCACCAGGGCATGGAGAACTGCTGCTCACCGACTGCCCCACAGTAACTGAGCCCTGCACCTGCCTGCTCCAGATCACCAGAGAACAACTGGTGGTACCTGCCAATAATGAAGTGTGTTATTAGTTTCAGCTGCTTGGTTCAGATGGTTTGGTTTGCACCTGCGTTGGCTGAAACTAAAGCCCACAACCAGTCCTTCCTCATCCTCATCCTCCTCCGGCAGTGCTGCCGGAGACAGCATGGCTACGCACCGAGGACAAGTGGCAGCAATAACACGCCCCAGGTGACAACCAGAGTTTCAAATACTCCTCTGCCAGACCTGACAGAGCAGCTTCCAAAGACCTGTCCACACCTAAACCACCCTGATGCCTTCTGTTATTGTTACTTTGCATTGCAAATAATCGATTTTAAATGAGGAGGCTGAAATCTAGCACATGCCACAGCAGCTCCAACAGCTAACCTGGCCCCAGAGATGCTTCACTTGCTTCCTCACAGGGGAGGAAAACAGTCAGTTCATTTAAGGGGGTAATGGCTGTGAGATGATGCACAAGCCAAGCATGGGAGAAATTGTCTGGACACGCATTATTCAGTCATCAAACTGGTCAGTCCTGTGGTGCTGGGTCCCCTGGGCAGGATTTGCACCATATTCAGCTGGGAAGACAGTGAGGGCAATGATCCACTGCAGCAACCAGGCTGCAGCAATCCTCCCTCCCCTGCACCCACCAGGCATGCCCTTGGGAACACAGGGACCCTGACCTCCCATCAGAAATACTTACATTTGCCACAGCAGCAACCTGATGTTAAAATAAAAAAGAAAGAAGAAGAAAAACAAAGCAGACAAGGCCCAAACTTCTGAAAGGCAAAGTGTTCTCTTCCTTATCTGGCAATCTTATCTGATCAGTGCTCTGGCATTTCAATTTCCAGATTACCCAGCTGACATGAACTGCTCCTGCAGCACACGGAGGAGCCACAGGCCAACAGCTCCCAAACTGGGGCTGCAGCCAAGGTCCTTCATGTCACTTCGTATTTAGGCAATTAAATAACCTCTCCTGAAAGGGGACAACACTCAGTGGTTTCCCCAGCTGCAGGTCTGGATCTCACCACACAGCAGATCACAGCTGCTCACCTTCACAAGGTCACGACATCGCGGTGTTTGAGTTGCTTTCCCATGATTTCTTTAGCTGTCCTCTTGCCCTGGCAGGACCACTGGCTTTTATCCCTTCCATCCCTGGAAGCCCAGCTGCAGAGCAGGAGTTCCCTGTGTGGCTAGAACGGCCACTCTCAGAGGTCAACAGCACTTTGTTACCACTCTTAACACACTGCTCCACGAGCAGTTTGGCCCCTGGCTGCCTGTGATCTCCAAAGGGCTTTGCCCAGCCCTGGGAAGACCTACATGACTTGACCAGGAGACCAGTTACACTGGAGAGCCCATCCAGGGGCAGAAGAGCTGCAACGCTCTGGGACAGGTTGGCGTCTGAGGGGAAGAAGCTTTCACATGTTTGAATTCCACTTGGGGGGAATGGATTATAACTTACTCCTGCGCTTAACACCATTAACAACCCCCAGCCAAAACTCTTCCCTTCCTTCTTCCTAGTTATTATTAATCTTGGTTTTTATTAAGTCTATCACATCTCTATTACTGCTCCCTGGTGACCTTGATAGCTCCAGTGAAGGGCAAAATGATAAAGCTTTGTGACCAAGTCCACGAACACAGAAATATTTCACCTGAACCTGTAGTGCTATTATCGCTCTTAAGTAGAACAGAGCTATTTAAAAAAATAAAAAATACACTCCCATACGTGGTGACCTTGCAGAGCTGGAGTGCTCTCTGAGAGTCGGGAGAAGTATATGAATCTGCAGCACCATTCATTACAGAAATCAAATCATTCCTCATCCAGCTTTCTTATCAAAATCCAGGATTGTAATGGTGCTGCAACCCCAGGGCTTGCCCCTGCACGGGAAGATGTCTTGTTTCCACAGCATGGGGAGGCTGACTGAGTGGGACTCCAAGGGGTGGGAGGATAAGAGAAAGGCAAAGTCCAGCATCAGGCAGCTCCAGAGAGCACCTGCCAGGGCTTAGGCCAGGATAGCAGGATGCTGGATATCCACGGTGAATAAAGAGAAAAATATTCCTCCTTTTGTTTCAGCCTCCACAGAATACCCAGGTGGGAGAGCACATGCCTAGGGAAATACTAATAAAAGCCCCACTTGAGAGTGAATGTTTGCTGCACCAGTGCTGTAAGCACAGCAGTAGAAAGAGCTGACACAGGTGGCATTGCTGAAAACATAACCTTGTCCTTGAAAAAACCCACCTCGCTCCCATGCCTCAGTTTCTCCTTGTAGTGCTGTGGTATTTCACAGCTGTTTGAAGGCCATTGGGATGGGTGGAGGGCCCTGGGTGGGGTCTTCTGGAGGCAGAGAAGGTTTTGATAGAGTCTGGACCAGAGCTCCAGAGAGGAGAGAACATTGGCAGTTTTGATTAAGTTAAAAACTGCAGAATCAAACTCATTATTAATATAGCTTTACGCCACTGCATGTTGTAAGGTGCTTTCTAAACCTGTCACTGCAATTCATCATGCTAGCAGTGTAATAAAATACAGCTATAAAATTTTGGATTAAATGTTCAAGGTCAATGGTGGACTTTCAGCTTGCCCATCTCTTCCTTGCTGCTTTAGCAGATGCTCTATTAAGCACTTACAAGCTCTGGGAGAAAGTTTCTTTGGAGAAAAGACTCAGTTGTGGAGCATTTCCAGAATTAAATCTTCAGGTAATTTGATCTTCACCAAATTACAAACCAATAAATAACAAGACTAATAAACACTGGTTGGTCTCAGGTGGAGGCTTTTTCACCAGAAACACTCTAAATTTTCTTGTGTTTGCAAAATGTGGCTCTCTGATGCTGTCTTTGTAAAATAAACAGAAGGTGATTCCTTAATTTTAATGGAAATTTGGATGTGTTAGAGCAGCACCCTGGAGATCTTGCGGGCAGGTTTACAGCAGGGAATAGGAGACTGAGACAGGACTCCACTGCGGTACATTCTGAATAAAAACAATGCATGGTGCTGATGCAACTGCGTTTTTATGTATTAAAGGGCAACAGAACAGCACATATTTACACCTACAGGCTGTACACAAACATGCACAGCAATTGCAAAAGAGTGAAATTCTTCAAAATCACTGAAAAGAAGCTCCAGTGTCCCCTGGTGTAGCCGCAGCTATTCAAGCCAAGCAGCTGATATGACTCTGCAAGAGGATCTGCACCCTGAGTTTCCCTTGGATGATTCCTGTTATTCCTGTTATGATCCTGTTATAAAGATGAAGGAAGCATTTGGCCACACAGTCAGCATTAAAAAAATTTAAAAAATGAAAATGCAGATCCTCTCCTAGTATTAAATTATTCCCTCTATTCTGGCACATGTGCCAGGAGGCTGGCTCATTGTTCAAGCTCTAACAGTGGGCCATAATAAAAGACATTACTTCTTCCCACGATCTGTACCTCTCTTACAGCCTTACAGGAGACTGTAACAGCTACAAGAACATTGCTGCAATTAAATTAGTGGCATCACTATTTCTTATTTTTAGAATGTTTGGCTGTTTCCCCTGATGCTGGATAGGGCAACTAATTTACTAGCAAATTAATACTGCTTATCTTTTCTTCCCTGAGAGCTCAGCTGCCTCCTGCTTTCGCTGGGTAATGGCTATCCCCAGGGACACATCTGTGGCCTAGCTTGAAATGTGTCACCCTTAAAAGCAGGACAAGGGCAGCTCAGTTCGGTGTTGTGAACCTGGCACCACCGCACAGCCCAAATCAGGAGGTGCAAAGGCCAAAAGCTTTTGGCTTTGCAATGAAATTGTTCCCTAAACAAAACTCACCCCTTTACGTGAGGTAACAGCTGGGGAATCTTGGTCTTGTGTTGGCATAGCAAAGCCCAAGAAGGCAGCTTGCAAAAAGAAGCCATGCCCAGGGCATCTGGCAGCATGATGGGTGCCCTGTGGTGCTCCACATTTTGGGACATTTGCTGTATCCTCCTCACCCCCAGAGCCTGTTACCTGGGTGCTGAGGTGCAGCTGAAAGCACCTTTAGGGAAGGATGATGCCATGGCCCCTGGTCCCTTACAGAATCAGAGAATCATTAAGGTTGGAAAAGATCTCTAAGATCATTGATCAGATCCTTTTTCCTTTTCTTTCCATACATCAAAGACTCTACTCTGTAATACCTTTCTCATTTGGGGTAAGGAATGAGCTCTTCACCCATGACAAGGAAAAAAAAAGAAAAGTAGAAACATTGTAAAACAAACCCTTCTTTATCAGATTGATAGGATTTCAGCCTGTGGGATTTGGTCAGAGAAAAGCAATGTTCCCTCACACTCCTCACTCTCAAACCTCCCAGTCTGCCCTCTGCAATTGGAAATGTGGAATTGCTGAATAGGAGCTCTGGAAAGAACTACAAGTACCCCATCATAAAGTCCAGGCTATCCACTTTACTGCACAGTAATCTGTTTTACTACTTGTATTATAGTGACAGAATTGTTTTCTGCAACCTAGTTCAGATTAAGAAACTGGGGGATAAGACACATTAAGTTCTGTAATATATATTGCCAGAGCCTTGGCTGGTATAAAACAGCTTCCTGGGGGAATTCAGCAGAAAGTGAAGGGCAGAAACAGGCTTGGCTGCTGATTTTCAGTTTTAGTCTGAAAAACTGGAACTCCTCTGGTGCTACAAGCAAAGCCTCACGTGGTCACTGTAAATCTGCATCCATGCTGTCAAAGTCAACACAGCTTCTCCAGTGGAGATTTGGGTTAGTTCATGTATTTTCAGAAAATAAACTTCATTTGCATTATTTATGAAATGCAAACACAAGCTCTGTTACAATGTAAGCAGCAGAGCTGGAAAACAAGTCCTTAGACCAATGAGAACACCAAGGAAACCAGGCACTGTGTCCTGGGGATGTTTGCAAACAAAAGCTGTGGTCAGTGAAATCACTGGCCTTTGCATGCCCTGCCAAGGCACGGGGCAGACACGATGCTCCTGGGGATGGGTCAGTCCTCATGGGGATTTCCTTCCATGGCTCTGATGCCCACACCTGACACCAGCAAATGCACCCCTGGCCCCTCCAGCCGCCTGGGGACGTGTGCCTGATGCTTCATGTGGGAGATGCTCACTGCCCCCACACTGCTCCCACATGGCTGCAGGAGCTTCACCTGCACCTCCACACAGCCTGTGATGGTTCTGCATCACCACTGACTTGTGAAAGGAAGGGATATACATGCTATGGCAGTAATCATCTGGTTTAGTAACTCTATTAGTTACTCAGGAGTATGTTAAAAGCTTGGTGTCTTTAGAATTTCTTTTTTCAGAAAGATTAGCAAAAATCCAGTGTTAAACTGTTTTCTAGTTTTTCAGCAGAGTAAATCAAGCTTTGCATCCTCACAGCTCTAACAGGCACTGCAGCAGAGCAAAACTCGGGCAGCTCAGAGGAACTGGCCTTTAATGAGAATTTCCAAATCACTGGAGTCATTTATAAACTAAACCCGTTCCAGCATTAAATGCCCAGTCAATCAAATCAGATGTGTTAAATACACTCCTGGGCACCCACGTGTCATTGACTCAGTGTTCCTCCAGCTCCCACCACGGCCCTGTCTGCAGCCACTGGGAGGCTCAGCACCTCAGCCAGGGTCACTGCGAGGACAGGGAGGATCCAACAAGCATCAGTCGTACTCCAGAGCAGAGCAGAGGAGGGGATGACTGGTAACTGGACATAACTGAGCAACTGCAAGGCAAGTGGGAAGCTACAAAGGTACAATCGCCTGCAATTCAGCAGTATCATCCCCCACATCACCGTGTAATAGCATTAGGGAGGATAAAGTTAAAGCTCCTGCAAAAAGGCGGGAGATGCTCAGTTAATTGGGGTAAAAGTCCGCTTCAACATCCCAGGTACAGAGCACACAGCACTGACTTGAACACTTGGAGAGACAGAGAAGAAGGTAGGTTGGAAAATGAGCAGTTGGAAGGAGGCAGAGGTGATCAGAGCAGCATTTCACCTGCTCCAGCACCAGCTCATTGGCCATGAGCTGAACCCCGAGAGGCTCAAGCTCCCCATCTAAATCCCTGTGAGCAACCTGAGGTGCTGCCAGGTGCAAGGTTGATCTGCAGAGCATGTTTCCCACTTGGTCATCGTCAGACACAAAGCATCTCTTCCGTACAGGGGAGGGGACAACTTTTCTTATTGGAAGACAAAGCAGAGCTGCCAGCAACTCAGAGAGGCAGCCCAGGAGCCCCAGCCCACAGGTAACTACCCTGGCACATTTACTGCAGTGTAATGGGACAGCCAATGGGACAACAGCACTGTCACAAGCAGGGAATTTCTCTTTCTAAATCACTGCTTGGGTTTTGCCCCGCGAGTGGGTTCTTTGTTCCATTTGTGGGCTCTTGTATAGGACCTCAGCTTTTGCAGAGCTCACCACTGTAGGACCGAGTCTGGGTTACAACAGAGTGGATTACAATAGGTTCTGACTCAAGCCTTGCTTCCACCTTACAAACTTATACAAAACAACTTTATTTTCATTAGCAACTGTGCTCTTCAAAAAGCACTACAGTGCAGTATTAAGGAAAAGAAAAAAACTTGGTAAAAACAAAGAATATTTTCAGAATTTCTTTAATAGACAGGATAAATATTGATGAAACATCCTGCAATTGCAGAGTGTGGTTCCTGTCTACCTCCAACTGCAGATTTAATCAAGGGCAGCCCAAGTATTTCATTGAGTCATGAAAGTGATATTGAAATCATAAAAAAGAGCAAAGTTACATGCACTGCTTTACAACTGATAAGAACTACTGACTCTGGCGATTTCATTGCCATGATTATCAGCTACCACAATAAACAAGCAGCTACTTCATTTGTTATTCTACTCCACACTCAGCTCTGGCTGAAACCCAGACCCAGTTATTTCACACCAGCCTATTCTCAAGGCTTTTTCCCTGATGCCCATAGAAAGTTTTCATAGGTAATTTACTGATTTCTTGGTAAGAGCCCCTTAGGCTCCACATATGACTTGTCTGCCTAAACAAACATTTGGAAACATGATCAGAAAGCAAATCTGAGGATGGTGCCCATGCAGGTGGACGCTGTAGTTGCTCTCCCTCTACTCTGGCCCAGAGTGGAGATTTCTGGCTGTTTTAAGAGCTTATTGCTGCTCTTACAGCACACCGTGCCCCAGGGGCTGGTGCAGGATCACTCACCTGCACCGTATGTCGTGGCCAGCATGATGGAGGAGACCCACGCGATCTCGCTATAGGACGTGCCAAAGAAATCCTGGATTTCTTTGAAGAAGATGGCCAAGCCTTTGGGGAAGGCGTAGGCAAAGCCGATGGAGACAAAGGCGCCGAAAACCACCACCCACCCCCAGCCGCCATCCGGCGGGCCGGGGACTCGCCCTGCCTCAGCGGGGGCCGGCATGGCTGGGTGCGCCCACGCTCCTCGGGGAGCCCTGCAATACAAAGGGCAGAGTTGCGGGGTCAGTCCCAGGATGCTGCTCCCTTGGACCCCTCGTCCCAGGACACTGCTCCCCAGATCCCCAGTCCTGAGATTCTGCTCCCCTGGACCCCCGGTCCCGGGATGCTGCTCCCCCTGACCGCCCTGCAGCGCAGCATCGCCCCAACACACCTTCGTTCCAGTGAGTCCCGTGTCGTGTGGCGCCCACCCGAGCCCCCTGCGTGGCCACTGAACGCAAAGAGCCCCAGTCGCTGGCAGCCGTGCCGGGAGAGCCGGACGGGGCAGAAATGCCACGTGGAAGCGGGGAAAAGCAGAAACAGCGGCTCCAACCCGCTGTTCCGCCTTCCCCTCCCCCGATGCCTGCCGAGCCCCCGGGACACGCGTGGGACACTGGTGGGACACGGGACCCCCACACCCCGCGGCAGGACCCACCTGCGGAGCGCGGCGCTGGCGCGGCTCTGGCCCCGCGGGACGGGGCGGGGAGCGGCCGCACCGCCCCAGGCGGGACCGGCCAGCCCCGGCCGAGGGGACACGCTCCAAACTCCCCCGGGAATCACATCCCTTACTCCAGCACCCTGTCCCCTCGTGTTTCCCTGCCCCCAGCCGAGGCAGCACCACCAGCCACCTCGCGGGCATGAGTTAAACTACCCTCAGTTACTTAGATGCAAAGTGTTCTTTTTTATTTCCCCTGTGTTTCCGCCTGCCTCCACTCCTCTTTTCTCCTCCATACCAAGTTGCAGGCTGCTCTCCTGCCCCTGGACCACATTGTCGTTATAAAAAAAAGAGAGTGATTTTTCACTCGGGTAGAACGGTTTTAAACTGCAAGAGGGGAGGTTTAGATTGGATGTTGGGAGAAAGTTCTTCACTATGAGTGAGATGGGGTAATGGCACAGGTGGCCCATAGAAGCTGGAAGTGTTCAAAGACAGGTTGGACAGGGCTTGGAGCAGCCTGGGATAGGGGAAAGTGGCAGCAGGGTTAGAACAGGATGGGCTCTAAGGTCCCTTCCAACCCAATTCAGGATTCTGTGATTCTGTGATCATTGCAGACTTCTGCCCCCTGTTCATGTTCACCAGTTTGCTGTGTATCCTAGTATTTACATGGAGCTCTGGTTGGGAAAACATTAAGCAGTGTTTGCTCTGGCTGGGAAGGTGCAGCTTCACCACAAACCTTGTGTCTTACTCAACCTTGCCTCCCCCAGCTTAACTAACAGCCCCATCTGTGTCCCATTTTTCTACATACACAATGAAGCAACTGAGAGGGGGAAAAATCAGGGCCTTTCTCTGCAGTTTATCTGGCACAGTTAATCTGGAGCTTTAAAATCTCCTCACAACACCACTGTAAGATGTTTTGTTACTGCCCTTTATTTCTTTCTATAAAACTGAGTAAACTCAAAATGACCAGAAACCTTTACTCTCTGCTGTGGGATCACAGCGTGATGACTTGCAGAGTTTTATTTTGGTACAGCTCTGACCCACTTTATGGGCTGTGAGGATACCAGCATTCAGTTGTTTCAGCAGCTGCTATCTGTGTTCTGTTAAAAATCAAAAATAAGACCAAAACAAAGTAAACACACCTAAGATTGAACTTGGCACATGTTTAGCCACAGCATGGAAGGTGGGAGCACAGATGGAAAGCCCAGGGAGCAGAGGGATGAAGAAGCAAGTACAAGTCCAGCCATGGAAGCAGCAAGAACTCTCAGCTGGAAGATGAGAATTGCCTTCTCCAGAACTACTAAATCGTGTGTCATGCTAAAGAATGGCCCCTGCAGCCTACCCCCTGCAGGGCACCTCCGGGTAAACTTTCACACAAACTTGTGGCAAACTCAGAACTGGAGCAGGAGACCAGTTGCAGCAGGTGATACTGGGGGCAAACAAATGATTTCTAAATACGTCTGAAAGTGCTAAGTCTTTGCACTGCTGTTGCTGCTCTGAAGAGAAGCTCACAAGCAAATCAGAACAGCCCGAGGGCAGAGGCTGGGACTGACACTGGAAATCCTGGGCTCACTTGGTCAAAAAGGACTTGCTAGCAATTTAGGGAGTCTTGGGCTCATCTCACAGCAGCTGCCTGTGCCAGTGCTCCATCTCTGTCGGGACCACAGACTGTCCCCCGGGACCAGGCACTGCTTTCTCATCCACTGACAGCAGACACTTCCTGGAGGGCAGGTTTTTTAATTTGCTGGCAAGCAGCAACAAAATTGATTAAAATTGCAAAACACCTTTTCAAATGACTCATTTCCCTATCACAATACTCCATGTAAATAAGTGGCTGCGATTGTAATTCCCAGTGCTCCGCTCCAGAGCTGTTGAAAGAAGAGTGGCAAGCCGGGAAAAGGGGCCAGGAGCCAAGCAGAATCTGAAACGCTTCCTCTCTCCCCATTTTCCAACCTTCACAAAGCTTTCTGTGGCAGTTGCCAGGTCATGATTTTTTAATCAAATAGACTAACATCCTTCACTTAATGAAGCCCAAGGTTTGATGAACAATATTTAAAATCATAGAACCACTGAATGGCTGGGGAGGGCAGGGACACCTTCCACCAGACCAGGTTGTTCCAAACCCCATCCAACCTGGCCTTGAACATTTTCAGGGATGGGGCAGCCACAGATTCTCTGGGCAATCTGCATCCCTGGGCCGCCTGCACCAGTGCCTCACCACCCATATACTGAAGCACATAAGTTCCCCCCCAAAAGTGACTAGTGAGGACAACTTGAGTGTTTTTTCTTGTCTTGGAAAAAGGAAAAAAAAACAACAGGGTAGGGGAAAAATGCGGGGCTCCCTCAAGAAATGAAATATTTCTATTTATTTTCAGTGAACCACTTTGGTATTTGGAAATAATTTTATTCAAAGCCTTTTATGCAAAGCATTTTTATGGCAGCCAAAGGTAAGAGCTACAAACTCTATAACTCCAACAGAGATTTTTTTCTTCATTGAGTCTTTGCAAGTCAATTAAAGTCTTTAGAAATTGCTTCCACATTAAATAAAAAAATCCATACCTAGCTCTGCTGCATGAAAACAGCATCTGGTAAGTGCCAAAAGAGGTACCTCTGCACTTCTTCAAAGGGTCTTTAATGGCACACCCCATTTCTTAAAACTGCTCTAGTGTCATGTTCCATTTGCTCATAAAATGCAGCAGCAGTGAAATCCAATCCATAACCACTGTTCAAATGGAGCTCCTGAATTAATGAATGAGAATATAGGCAGCAATTTTCTGCAAAACCAAGGGGCTGGACCCATGCAATACCATCACTGGAAGATGAGAATTCCCTTCTCCAGAAATACTGAATTGGGTGCCATTCTAAAGAAAGTCCCCTGCAGTTGCCTTTTGTGGGACCTGTCTTAGGAGAGAGACATCCCAGCCCTCAAAAAATAGGCCCATATATTTATGTTCCTAATAAAATTCTAAACTTTTTCCAAGGGATCACTCCATACAGATACAGATTAATACTTGAGAGTATATTTCAAGTGACAAAAATTCTTGGCTCTGGACCCCAGCCAGACGCCACCACACAATGCCAGCTGGGGGACAAAGCATCACTTCTCTTCCCAGCGAGCACAGAATTACCCTCATACCCTGTGTTCTCCCCACCACTGAGCACAACCAGGCTGATAAAACACATTCCTCAGTGTTTACCACAAGACTCCACCATTCAGGGATTTACCACTGATATTTTCATGCCTGAGTTTTTAATTAAAGAGAACCCAACTCTGGCTGGTGGCTCCGAGGGCACTGAGCAGCAGGAGGGGTGCAGGCAGCACCCCACCAGCATGTTCCAAGTGGCATGTGTTGGTCAAACATGGTCAATGCACATCCTGACATCTCCGTGGCTGTTTGGGAGGGGGGAGACCTTTAATTTCCATGCAACCTCTTTGCTGCCGAGTGAGATGTTCTGCTGCAGACAGAGCCACCAGCCCCTCAGCCCCCTGCACCTGGTGATGGGGTGACACTGCACAGAGCCAAGTGACATCAGTGCTGGCACTGAAACCACCTGGGATGCTGGCAGAGCCTCTTGGCTTTGTTTTTCACTGAGTGATGTTTTACAAGGTGGTCAAGGAGAGGTCAAAATAGAAAGTTATGAAATGTCAAACTTGCTTTTTGCTAAACCCCGGTATTAATAGCGTGAAGTCCAGACAGGCAGAGGGATTCATGACATGAAATAAGTCTCTCCAGAGCCAGGAAACCTCTCAGACAGCCCCAGCCCTGTGTCTGTGCCATCAAACCAGCCAGGTGCATGAAGCATCACTGCAGGATGTGCTGCTTTCCTGGAGAAAACAGAATAAACCAAGAAGTAACATGACTTCTTCTGTTTTTCCCTTGTTGCAGGAGTTTAATCAGCAGCTCAAACCAAAACATTCTTTTTGGTGAAAAGATGGTGACGATCTAATAACTGGAGTGTTTTCACCGGGGAATTAAAACAAATTATTCCTTTGCTATTGCATCTTGGTCTCATTTACATTTTAATCCCAGAAGGATCTTCTTCTGGAAAATGACTGCATAGAAAGGGAAAAACAACATGGTTGAAGTACTCAGAGATGCATCAAGAATTTAGCTATTAACTTTTATGGTAGAAGTCTGGTTATGCCAAGTCCTAAATGGCTGAAAATGAGGAGAAATACTGTGTTTTTTCCAAACACTGCTGAATGCCGAGGTTGAAGGCATTTAACATTGTTCACACAAAGACAGGCAAACAAACAGCTGGGGCAGGAGGTTGTGTTGAAGGTTTAATTACACGTTAGCCAGAGCAGAGCAGGTCACTCTGGCATTTGTACTGAAAGTAAGGGGGACTCCACTGGTGACACCGTGTGCAGAGGGAAACCTCTGCCTTCCCCATCCTGTGGCTCTCCAGTTCCAGACTCAAGCCTTGCTGTGAGGTTTTACCACAGGATGACAAGTCCATACATTTTTGCTCAAGCTAAACACGTAGTGAACAAAGACTCTTTAGTGTCGTTAAAGTAAAATCAGTGTGGTATCCCACCTTATCCCAGCCAGTCTTACCCGCTTAGCCTGCCTGGGATCTCCAGTGGAAATATTCTTGTGAGAGTTTCCTTACTCCCTTCAGTGAAAAGGAACCAGGTTAGCAAAGATCTGCAGCTTAGACTGCCAAAACTTATCCTATGAATTATGACACATCCAGCGCCCCCACAAGCACCATCTCCAAGGCATGGCCCTCGGCAGCTGTGGCACATCTGGGTGCAGAAAAACCACTGCTGTGTCCAGCTCATCTCCAAGTAAACTCTCAAGTAGTTGTCAACAGGGCAGAAAAAGGATCACCTGCCTCAAGGCTGCCTGAATAACACTTCACCAAGTTGAAGAGCTTTAGATGTCATTAAACTTTCATGGTGTTTGAGAGAGGAGAGATGTTGCAGGATCACCATGAAGAGCAATTCCCACTCCAGAGCAGCAAAAACCTGAAATTGCACAATGTTGACCAAGCCTGAATTGAGGGTCAGTGGCCTGGGGACAGGGGGATGGCACACCAGTTTACAAGTAGTCTCTGGAACACCATTGTTTGCAGATCATAGTACTCCATGTCATTACATAATGCAAGTATTTTCCAAAAAAATTAACCCCACCTCGCCCCAAGTTTTAAGATAATGGAGGGATAGTCAATTATAGGTACAGAAAAATATCCTAAAGCAATAACTCGGGCTTTGTTATGGGTTTTGGTTCCCCACTAAGTAAAATTGTGACAAGTGATTGTAACTCCACAAGGGCATCTCCTCTTGACATGAGTTTCCCCAAGAAATCTTTCTCTACGACTGCAGTGTTCTGGGAGCAGGTACTGCTCTTTGCTGTGTGTATGTAGGACACCTTTGATCTGCTGCAAGGACAAGGATGCTCTGAGCAGGAGCGTCTCAGCTGGCACCACACAGCGCTTGTCACCAGCGAGGCTCTGGGCACTGTGAGAGAGCACGTGGGAAGCAGGACAACAGGATCAAGTCTGCAGCTACTTGGAACACAACCAGCTCCTCTTGGTGGGGTGGAGGAAAGCCAGGAAGTTCCTCACTACGGTTCAAATTCAGTAAAACGCTGGGATGTGGAAACAAGAGATTGGAAACGAACCTGGGAGGAGTTGAGTGCGCAGATCACGAGGTGCAGAGAGCTGTGTGTAACATCCCTGTGCCCTGAACACAGGGTGATGCAATGCACAGGATTGCTGGGGGTAAACTCAGCCGGGCTCCTGGGCCTGAATTCTCTGGGTTGTTTTGCCCTCCTGCCTGACCATTGTCCAGCAGATCAAGCACGATGCTTTAGCATTAACTTTCAAGGTCTTACACAAAGAGTTCTTAAGGAACTTGTCGAACTTTTGACATTGTACATCCCTGTTATCCCACAAGATCAAAAAGAGGAGACTTTTTGGTCCAAGTGTAGTATTTACCCAAGCCTGCTGTAATCCCAGGTTTACAGACTGACCTTCCCAAGAGCCCCATAAGCTCCACAGAAATGACTCCTTGTAAGACGTGCTTCAAAGATACACCTGTTTCCTAGGTAAGATTTAAAAGGTGCTCCATTACTTCACATTCCTGAAGACCTTTGGGGAAGCCCCCTTTCCCAAAATGCTTAGGGCTGAAATTTGCCAGGTTTCTAGTGCTACAGTTCAGCAGATCAAACTCAGCAACTGAAAGATGAAATCCTGGCTCTACTAAAGGTGATGGCAAGATGCCTGATGACTTCAGTGCAGACCAGGCTTCACCCAAAATGATAGCCAGTGTTTGTTGAAGCTTTCTTTTTTTTCCTATTTACTCTAGTGCAGGCTGTCCTAAACAACTGCTTTATATACAGCTAGCTGCAGCTTTTCTGAATTTTGTAAAATAAAAGCTGGGGTTTGAAGGGATCCTCTGCATTTCTTCAACCACTCTGGGCAGGCTTTGTTGGTGCCTTCCTCCTTCCTCAAACACTGGATGCTACAGAATTGCTGTAGATTTATGCTGCTGTAGCTGAAAGGAAGATCAAACTGAGTATTCAATTACTTATGCACTCAAAAGATATTTATTCCCCGAGACAAAACTCATAAATCTGTTATTATTGCCATTCCCTCTTCTATTATTATTAGCATGCTGCTGCTTTCAGACCTGTGGAGATGTCAACACCAGTTACTGGCAGCAAAACTGAAAGACGAGAACGTGACAGGGAAGTGTTTAGAATTAAGAATCATGCGCAAGAACTGATGAGACACTCAATCTTCCTTAATGCTAGAAGAGTACACAAGGATTTTTCCTCAGATTTATGTTTTTCCAAGATCTATTTCAGATGCTGCAGTGATTTAGGAGCTGAGTGAGGTGAAGATCAGCAGGTGCTGTCTGGGGGACAGACCCCCAGAGAGGAAAGGTGCTCTGGGAGCAATGAACATAGGAGTTTGTGAAAAGGACAGGATGCCCCTACCAGCACTGAGTTCTTGGCCCAGAGTCTGTGTGAATATAAATGCAATGCTGAAAAGGAGAAGTCAGCTTGCTTCACAGCATCGTATTTTCCTGCTTGTGCTGCACCCTCCTGCTGTTACAGGTGGTATCCGGGAAAGTCAGGCACTTGCACACACGGCTGTAGTTTATAGTAACAGCTCTGCAGCAATATGATTTCATAAAAGTCTGTATTTAAAGATGGGAAGATCAGTGATGAAAGGCACAAGTCTCATACTGTAATGGCTTCTTCCCCCATCAATACCTCAGACACTTCCCTTGCTGTCCTCTCCTCTGTATCTCCATCTGCGTGTCGAGAGCCCTTGCTCAAGGAATGTGGAGAACAAAAAACCAGAAATCCCAATAACTCTGAGACACTGGTGCTGAGTTTCAGACATCCAGCTTCCAGAGGGCCCTGGACAGCCACCCTGAGGAAATGAGCCCTCTAAATGAATCTCTCTTCAGTCTCTGGCTCTGACTCTGTCAGCCCTTCTCAGCTCTTGAGACGAAAACAGCAGAGCCAAACAGCAGCCAGAGGATACACAGCCCTTGTTTCAAGGGAAAATCAGTGTTCAGTAGAGCTGCTGATTTACTCCCCTGGTAATTGAACCCTTCTGTCCATCTGCAGCAGAGGGCACAGCCCAAAGAGCCCAGCGAATCTGCCTCACCGATGGTCTGATCCGCTCCAGCCAGACCTGAAAAGGCTCTTCCTGCCAGCAGCTCATCCCTCACACCTCTCTGGTCATGCACATCTTTCACCTTAATCCATCCCACACCGGCTCTTTTTTTTAGGAACTGGTAAAACCAGTTCCCGAAGTACATGAGTGTGTAAGGCTTCTGTACACACGGTGTACCCCTGACCTCTGCAATGAGGGACCCAGGAAGCCTCCAAACCACTCTGTCCTGAAGGTGAGAGGGTTCCAAGAAGATCCCTCCATCTACAGATTTTTTTGTAATACTCTTCCCCAAAGAGTGTGAGTGGCTTGTTTTAGGAAGAATACAGGTTGGGGTAGGTGTGAGTTGAGTGGCTATTCTTGTGTTCTTAAGTGTTAATCCTTTTATCTTTCACCCTTGCAAAACAAGCTAACAACCACCAGGATCTGCTAAGAGCCCAGGAATAGCTGCCAGAGGCTGCACCTCACAGGCATCAGCAGCCTAAAACCAGATGGTCTCTACTAACCATTAACAGCAAGATTAACCAGCTACTCAGATCAAAGTGGCAGACTGATAACCTGGCATCAGTATCTGAGGGAAACATCCCTCAGGGAACATCCACTTGATGGTTTCATTAGGAGGACGATAGATACCTTCTCACAACAGTACAAGTACCCGGTGAACATTTTAAGAAATGGGTGGATGTGTTTGTTCTTTTAGAAAGATTCTACAGAGAAAAGTCTAAAACATCATCCCTCACTCATTTGAAGCAAGATTTTTAGCAACAGATGTAGGGAAAAACATATTTCAATGCTATCTCAAGATATACATGCACATATTCCACGTCTGTACATCAGCAAAACTTGGGCTTTGAGTTTCAGTGGCTTCTCTGCAATCATGAGTACAAGTAACACATTTTTGTTTCAAAAGGAAGGACAAGAATAGGAACAGAACAAAAGGCTAAGTATACTGAAATAACTGCCCAGACTCAAATAACTCCAAGCCTCCATTCACCCATGCATAGCAAGATTTCTGATGAAATAATAATTGATGACTTCATGTATGTTGGCAATAAAAAAACCTCAGTTTTCTCACTTTTGCCACTGTATGTCATTAGAAAACAGAAAGCCACACTTACAGTTAGCACTTTCCAAGAACTTTCTCAAAGAAGTACATTCTCCCCTTTTGGTGTAGAGATCAGATCTCCTCTTTCCAGAGGAAGACAGAGCCTTGCTTCACTTACCTCCTCCGTAGGTGGTAGCACACATGATGGATGTTGTCCAGGCAATCTGGCTGTAGGAGATGCCGAAAACAGCCTGGATCTCTTTAAAGTAGATTGTGAAAGCTTTAGGAAAGGTGTATGCAAACCCAATTGAGATGGAGGCTCCGAACACCACTGCCCAGCCCCACCCGCCGTCGGGGGGGACATAGCCCAGGTCTGACAGGACTGGAGGAGACATGGTCAGAGCAGATTCCAGAGCAAACCCTGCTTCTTGGTGTCCTGCAGAGCAGAGGAGATGTGTGTTTTACAGAATATGCATAACATGTAGTCAGGCATTATTTTAAAGCAAAATAAAATAATTTAGAGTTACAATCACCCACTCTTGAAGCCTTAACCCTTTTGCTGCCTTGTAACAGTTCTATTGTTCAATTCTAACACGACCAAGATCACTCTTCCCTCTCTGATAACTCTGTCCAGCTCTTCCACCTACATTTTAAATACATACCCTCAAAATACTCCTATGGCCTCCATGTCCAGGGACAGACCTCAGTCCCAGATGAAGTCAATGCCTCCACTTTCTGTTCTCTCCTACATCCAGCCTGGGGCTCTGTGTCCACCTCAGGAGATGGCTTCTGGAGGTTACTCCTGTCACAGTCCCTCTGGAGAGAACCCAATGCTGTGGTTGTAGCTTTTTTAGGGTGAATCCTTCATTGTGTACTTCTCAGATGTGGGTGGAAGTCCTAATGATTTCAGGTTATTCCTGCTCAGAAGAATAATCCCCATGATGTAAGCAGCAGGTGATCGGCCCCACAGTGGGCCCAGCTCCCCTGTTCTGCAGGGGGACAGGGCTCTTTTGGCTGTTGCTTCCCTCAAACCAACTACCAAACTGAGCAATTGCTTGCAAAGGGGCTGAAGTTTCTTCCTACTTAGGGGCAGCAATTCCACTCGTGCCTGATGCCTGCCAGGTTACCAGATTATGCTCAGGAACAACACAGATCAAAGAGGGCATTCACTCATTTGCATTCTTACCATTTTCCCTGGTCATTAAAATAAAATTAGGATAAAAGGTAAAGTAAGTAAAACATACACTTCTTTTATATGAGTCTTTCAGCTACACCGGGGATGAGGTTTGGAATTGCTTTGCTAAATAGTCAGATCTCCACTGAAATCTTTGAGTCCTGTCCTGAAAGGTAATGGCTGTTTTTTGTTCTTGTCATAGCCTTTCTTCACTGTCTTTTTCACTAGAGTCCAAGACCATTCATCTCCATTTATTTTTAATTAAAGGAAATTCATGTAAGCCCATGTTCAGTGCTCTAAAGGCATCACTGCTGGTGCTGGAAGCCCTCAAAGGGTGAGAGGATCACCACACACCTGCTCCATCCCCACCCTCATCCCTTGGCATCCACTCCCCGCCTCTGTGGGAAAGGAGTCAGGGTCAGATCCAATCTAACAGGGCAGAGACTGCCCCACACGTGGCTCCAAGTTTTGATCCACCAAGACCCACGAGAGGATTCACTGCCATTTACACAGAATGGTTTGGGTTGGAAGGCACCTTAATGATCATCCAGCTTAAACCCCTTGCCAAGGATTTCACTAGAACGTGAGAGGAACTCGACTGTAACTGGAAAAAATATTAGCCCAAAATGTTATATTTAATAAATCCAGTCTTTANCACCCATGCATAGCAAGATTTCTGATGAAATAATAATTGATGACTTCATGTATGTTGGCAATAAAAAAACCTCAGTTTTCTCACTTTTGCCACTGTATGTCATTAGAAAACAGAAAGCCACACTTACAGTTAGCACTTTCCAAGAACTTTCTCAAAGAAGTACATTCTCCCCTTTTGGTGTAGAGATCAGATCTCCTCTTTCCAGAGGAAGACAGAGCCTTGCTTCACTTACCTCCTCCGTAGGTGGTAGCACACATGATGGATGTTGTCCAGGCAATCTGGCTGTAGGAGATGCCGAAAACAGCCTGGATCTCTTTAAAGTAGATTGTGAAAGCTTTAGGAAAGGTGTATGCAAACCCAATTGAGATGGAGGCTCCGAACACCACTGCCCAGCCCCACCCGCCGTCGGGGGGGACATAGCCCAGGTCTGACAGGACTGGAGGAGACATGGTCAGAGCAGATTCCAGAGCAAACCCTGCTTCTTGGTGTCCTGCAGAGCAGAGGAGATGTGTGTTTTACAGAATATGCATAACATGTAGTCAGGCATTATTTTAAAGCAAAATAAAATAATTTAGAGTTACAATCACCCACTCTTGAAGTCTTAACCCTTTTGCTGCCTTGTAACAGTTCTATTGTTCAATTCTAACACGACCAAGATCACTCTTCCCTCTCTGATAACTCTGTCCAGCTCTTCCACCTACATTTTAAATACATACCCTCAAAATACTCCTATGGCCTCCATGTCCAGGGACAGACCTCAGTCCCAGATGAAGTCAATGCCTCCACTTTCTGTTCTCTCCTACATCCAGCCTGGGGCTCTGTGTCCACCTCAGGAGATGGCTTCTGGAGGTTACTCCTGTCACAGTCCCTCTGGAGAGAACCCAATGCTGTGGTTGTAGCTTTTTTAGGGTGAATCCTTCATTGTGTACTTCTCAGATGTGGGTGGAAGTCCTAATGATTTCAGGTTATTCCTGCTCAGAAGAATAATCCCCATGATGTAAGCAGCAGGTGATCGGCCCCACAGTGGGCCCAGCTCCCCTGTTCTGCAGGGGGACAGGGCTCTTTTGGCTGTTGCTTCCCTCAAACCAACTACCAAACTGAGCAATTGCTTGCAAAGGGGCTGAAGTTTCTTCCTACTTAGGGGCAGCAATTCCACTCGTGCCTGATGCCTGCCAGGTTACCAGATTATGCTCAGGAACAACACAGATCAAAGAGGGCATTCACTCATTTGCATTCTTACCATTTTCCCTGGTCATTAAAATAAAATTAGGATAAAAGGTAAAGTAAGTAAAACATACACTTCTTTTATATGAGTCTTTCAGCTACACCGGGGATGAGGTTTGGAATTGCTTTGCTAAATAGTCAGATCTCCACTGAAATCTTTGAGTCCTGTCCTGAAAGGTAATGGCTGATTTTTGTTCTTGTCATAGCCTTTCTTCACTGTCTTTTTCACTAGAGTCCAAGACCATTCATCTCCATTTATTTTTAATTAAAGGAAATTCATGTAAGCCCATGTTCAGTGCTCTAAAGGCATCACTGCTGGTGCTGGAAGCCCTCAAAGGGTGAGAGGATCACCACACACCTGCTCCATCCCCACCCTCATCCCTTGGCATCCACTCCCCGCCTCTGTGGGAAAGGAGTCAGGGTCAGATCCAGTCTAACAGGGCAGAGACTGCCCCACACGTGGCTCCAAGTTTTGATCCACCAAGACCCACGAGAGGATTCACTGCCATTTACACAGAATGGTTTGGGTTGGAAGGCACCTTAATGATCATCCAGCTTAAACCCCTTGCCAAGGATTTCACTGGAATGTGAGAGGAACTCGACTGTAACTGGAAAAAATATTAGCCAAAATGTTATATTTAATAAATCCAGTCTTTAAGAACTCTAATTTCTATCTGGGTAATATAAGGATGGGAAGTTACTGGGTTTCCTGGCATTTCTTTGCTACATCAAGAGATGACCAACTAAGTCTTTTGTAGTAAGATGATAAATAATAAGGAAAATGCCCCGTTACACTATGAGGGATTAAGTGTTTTAATTTCAGGATCAAGGAAGATTGTACTTGCAAGTTTTTCTTGCTTTGATATTAGGTAATAAAGTGGTCTGATAAATATTTGTGAAACATTGTTTTTCCATTGCAGATATCCACGGTGTATGGAACATTTTGATGCAGTCTATTATACCCCATCACCTAAGTCTTTCCATAGAAATAAATAATTTTCTTTTAGAATTACATTAACTCTACTTCATTACTGTAGAGTGAGATTTTAAAAGGAAAACCCAAGTTAAAAAGTAATAGTGGTGATGTTGGAATGCCTGTCTGTTGATGTTTAAGAGATCTAATTGCTCATAAAATTGCATTTCATCGCGCTGCTTCTTCCATTTATGGTTATTCTACCCAGTTTAGGCCACTCAAATATTGTGGAGAATACCAAGCTCCCAAAAATATTAACATATACTAGTGGTTCTGAAATTAGGCAAAATAAAACTGGTTAAGGGGTGGTTATAGTGAGGACATGTTTCCTTATTTAACATTATTTTTGGTATTCACAATCGACCAAAATTTAGGATATGCTAAATTCTCAGGCCGCTCAAATACAAATTTTTTTGGTAGTCCTTTAAAAAGGCTGAGCCTGAACTTTATGTACAGGATTAAAAGGAGAGGTTATTTTTTATTACTACCAATTCTAAAACTGTGAATAATTATACACCATCTTTAGAAGTCTTACCTGATGAATATATTTGTGCATTTAATTTGATTTGATGTTTAATGAGAGATATATTGAGAAGACATTACCATTAGCATAAAATCAGATTATAGTATCAGATCATTGTCCATCTTTTCTATATCAAGGCAAATTCTTACATAATACAGAAAACCAAAGAGAGGAACCAAAGTTAAAAGAAAATGTAGTGTACAGTCAAAAATAAAAATCACACCAGCCGACTCTTACTTCCCCAACTGTAAAACAAGGCTTCCAGAGGAAGATTTAGGGGAATCCAATTTTGGGATTATAAAATTTGGGATTATTTTTAGAGGGTTTGATAGCCTGAGCAATCAGCAGACAGTGATGTGATACAGTCCTAGTCTCTCCTCAATTCTCCTGTGGCATCCCCCGTGCTTTGTGAGACATCAGCACGAAGGAGGGCTCAGGACCATTCTCTCACAGGCATTACCCCTTCTGTTACCACCCTCTTAACCACAGCTTTGTAACTATAACGTGCGAGTTGTCTTTGTCTGGCACAAATTTACTTGTCAGCTCTCTCATCCTACCCCTCTTTCCTTTTTGAGAGGTCAAACAAGTCTGGACGTCCCGTTTCTCCACTGACCACTCCCTGTAGGCTTCCTGCCTTATTCCTGCTAGTTTATTTAGACTTATTCTTTAGATGGGTATTCTGGATTCTTTCTCCACTATTCTTCAATCCTCTTCAGGAATCTCTCTGAGGCTACTAAAAACAACTTGGAAATAAAGGAATTCCAGGTCTATTGCACAATCAAGGCTCTTACATCTCAATCCAGTTGACATTTACCATCTTCTTGCCTTGATTTATTAAATAGCTTTTGGAACCAACGCATACAATCACAGTCTTCCTTCTGTAACCCAGATCAGCTGGGGAGTATTCTTGGACTGAACAATTATTTTTCTACACCACTGGCTTTATTTGGTTGGGGCTGGTTTTTTTTGCACCATGATAAATCAAACCTGAGTCTAACGCAGCTTCACCTGCTGATGCAAGGACTCCATGGGGCCAAGTTCCCCTCAACCCAAGCACGCCACCACACACACACTCACTGACCACTGTCCGATGGCACTGCTCCCTCTCCGGCCGAGGCAGGCACCGCTCAGGCTCCAGTCCCTCGGGAATGCCGGCTGCTGGCTCCCCTGGGAGCGACCTGCTCGCTTTTAAAGCCACCTGCTGACCTCGTCCCCCACCCCAGATGCAGCTGAGATCGAAGGTTGAGATCAGAGGCTCTATCCTCAGATGTAAAGCCTTTCTGTAACTTGTAACACCCTGTTACATCCAAAGGCTACTGTATCTCACATTAACTTCTCTTGAACAGGGGTGGCCCTTCACCCACCAGGAACAAATCCAGGGCAAACTCTCCATTTGCAATGCTGGGAATGCTGGCATCTCTCAGCTCCCTGGGAATGTTGATAAATTATTTGTCAGGTATCACTCTTCCTTGTACATATTAACTTATTCTTTCTTTACAACGTATTTTTGCAGGCTCTGCTGCCACTCTCCTCTCCTCCAGGGAAATTTGCATATGGAGGTCTTTGCCATCCTGCTATAGGCATTTTGCCCTTCTGCCTGAAGTTCTCCTGGGTGACTTCTGGATCACCCAAAATTCTGAATCAGGTGATTTTAATCACCCAAGAAATGACAGGGTTGACAAGCCACAGCAATACTTATCAAGGTTTAAATGTCACCCTGGAGTGAGGGGAAAAGATACAGAAAATTCCTGATGTTTTTTGCCAGTAACCAAGCAGTTGACTTGGACTATTAAACAAGCAACTGTGTGTCCACAATGTGAGTCCGTGCTTTGTAAAGGTTAATGTAACCTAGTTTCAGGAGGAATGTTTCCACCAGACTTATGTTGCAAATCCCCATTTGGGGGATTTAAAACATTCCCCTGCCGTGTTTATAATCCCAATGCTGCAATGCACTACTGAAGCATTGAAGTTTGAAAACAAAATAGGAAAAAAACCTGACTGTAGGTGGGCCAGGGAAATGTTTTTATCCAATCTGAGTAGAAAATTCATCAGAAAGGTAAAAGGAGACAGAAAAAAGATACACCCAAGTTAACTTTGCCAGTCAGCATCTCCTGTAGCCACATGCAGTCATCCACACTCTTTCATATGGCCCCGGCAGAAATATCTTCCTTTCAAGGACACAAGGAATGCCCAAACCCACACACAAATCCCAGTTTGCACTAGCACACAAGGCTGCAGATGGTGCTCTCTCAGCCAGCCCAGTGTTCTTTTCACAACACAGGATACACAATACTCATCTCCCATTTAAAATGTTTTTGTACCAGGCAGCTGTAACAGCTTGATAAAAAAGTCTCCAGTGGTCAAAAGACACCAAGATAAATTCTGAGGAGAAATCCATTGAGGGCTGTTAAACACAGAGACGTCACCTCTGGCATTGCAGATGGCAAATTGCTGGAGCTAGGGGAGTATTGACAGGCAGCTCCATGGTTGTGTCCCCAGGCACCCACCATTAATTCAGAGTCAGGGAGAGAATTCCAACTGCACATACCTTGGGCTGATCGATCTTGTGGTCCAGCTCTTTCTGCCTCACCAGTCATGGCTCCTACCAGTTATTCTCTCTAAAAATGTTTTACAGCCAGAAATATAACAACCATATCTGGTGCTTTTTCTGTCTTCTAAAAGGAGTAAATCCTTAAAGGCAGGTATAGGTGCTGTGGGGATTCATTACAGATAGTTGGGGGCACATGTGGGCCTCCGTGCTCCACCCCATGGGAGGGCACCAGCAGCTACCTGCAACCACACCAGACCTAGAGTTCATGGGAGTCATTTATTCCTAAAGATGTAGTGTTGGAAGAATGCTATTGTAAAAAAAATGGCATTGCAAAAGGTGAAATTCCTTTAGATTTTCAGAATAAATTAACTTCTACACTTCCAAAAATGTACCTTCTATTTTGCTTGTGGATACTTAACAATTCCCGTGGCACTGAGCCATTTTAGACTGGTGCTTAACCAAATCAAAACATGGATTTGCCTTTGTTAGATATTGTCTCTCCTTCCATCTCTGTGTTTATAGCAATTGCCTCATTTATAAAGGTTTTCGCTGATGGTTAGTGGGCTGTGACCATTTTTAATGTGCTTCAGACACAATAGCAATTCACACTATTCAGACTGCTCTTCAAAATCACTTCAGAAAACCTTGGACAACTTCCCTTGTGGTTGAGATGGACAAAAGCAGCAGAAACTCTCCTTTACTATTTCATTGGGTCATGGAAAATTGAAACTTGAATGACTGATCCAATGGCTCCTTCTTCTTAACACTTCCTCTCCATATACTAGTTTTGATATAAAATGTGGTACAACTTTTACTTAAGAAAAACAAAACGTAAATTTGCAGAGTAAATACAATTTCAGCACTTAATTTATTGGCTGTTGGACAAAGTTAATTTGATATTCACCAAATATTCCTGCCCCTGAACTTTTCAGAATCTATAAAGAAATCTGTTACTGAAGGAATATGAACTGAATCAAACTGGAAGGGTTGAGGTAATTCAAAATGTATCTGCGAATCTTTTTAGGCAACTGATGTGTCACATACCATCTTGACTTCAAAATAATCTAATGAAATTTGGAACTCAGCTTATAGATAAGCAAAAATTAGATATGAATCATTAAGGAAAAGGGTCAAAAGCTGGCACAAATTGAGCATACAGTTCACACTTCTCACACTTGGGCTGGACATTGCCAGCATTGTGTGACAGTGAGGGCTGCAAAGCAGAGGTCTGCAGATCTAAGGAGACATTGGAACACAGGGTATTCCTTAAATTAGATCTATTTGGTACTGCTTTGGTTGATGTTTTACAGGTATGTTATCATTGCTAGCACTCAGTGACACTTAAAGGTCTAAATAAGCACATACCATCTGTAAATTGTGGAGCTGATCTGTTAAAAGACAGCAGCTGGAGGTTATTTGGGCACAACGCCCAGTCCTGTTACCCTGGCATGGCTTTGGGGCCAGGCTATGCCTTCGCCCACAGCCACAGAAAGAGGGAAGCCAGAGGAGAAACCTGTGACTCACTTGTGTGAATTGCACAGAGGTCCTTCCATGCTGGGAAGGCACCCAGGTATTACAAAGAGTAGGGCACCATGCTTTACCTATTTCCCTTTTGTTCCTCCTCAGGCAGATCTAAGCCTTCTTCACTCAAAACTTGTGACATGCAGGAATCCACCTAATCCTTCAAAAAGAGCCAAACCCAGTCAAATGTTCTCCGAGTGGGGATATTTAGCACTTTTTCCATGAGGAAACAATATTTAGGGTTTTGTATGTGCTCAAGCACTCTCAGTGCCTGCTCACACCCCCACCCCAGCTTCTCAGGTGGTGGCTGCTTTAAACTGCATTCTGTAGAGGGCCAAAGCTTTCAAAGACATAGAATCTGTACAGGATTTGTGTCCTATTGGCTAAAAACAAAAAGAGATCCCACCAGCACCTTCTGAAAGGGGAGGCTGACAAACGCCTTTGCTGCGCTTCAGAAATTCCACTTGGAGAGATGTTAGAAATCAGTTGGTTTTGCTGCTCCTACTTGTTAAGATGTAACTTGATCACAGAATCTTTGTTAAAGTTAATAAACACCCACCTCTTACAGTGGATATTTGCATCATTATTTGTGTTAAATACAAACACAAGAATTAGCAGTGAGGCACAGGGGACCTTAGTGAGATATTAAGAAATAGGGGAGGTTCCAGCTTTGTCAGTCTCACTGTTCCAACTTTGAGAGGCCCAAAGGGGAGAACATGCTGCAAGGAGATAAGGAGAAAGCAACAGTTGGATGGTTATTTCCCCACCTATTGGCTGCACACAAGTGCCAAGCTGTGAGATACTCCCCTGCATGTAGCATGCACTTCACAGCTTTGGGGCACAAACATAGTGGATAAATTCTTTTAAGTAATGCTACTTCATTTTAGGGGGTGTGCAGGGGTTTGCGTGCTCCTGTCCTTCAGCAGATGCTTCCAAAATAACACGACTCACTTCCAAAAGGATGTCTGAAAGGAAAAACATGCCCAGCAAATAATTCTACCCCCAACCTGCAGATGGATAGAATCTCTCAAGGGCCCAGCTACTTCTCTCTTCAAAAAATACATCGGAATTTACTTTAGTATCCAAAGAAGGAAAATCCTTATTGACACTTAAAAGAGTATAATCATTTGCAAACCTGTGGCTCCCCAGCTCCCTCAGTTAGCTGCTCACCCTCCTTGCACCCGAACAGGTTAACCTGACCTAGCAAAGTGATCTCATCCACCTCTGTTATAGCACTGGCATTGTAACACATGCAACATTGAAAGGATTTCACAGGAGCTCCACAGGAACTTGGGGCACTGGGGTACAATCCACGTATCTGGTCTTTGCCATGACAGCAGAAGAGAAATTAGGGAATCAAAGAACATGGTTGAAACACTCCTGTCCCTCTTTTGTTCTGACCCTTCTTCCATTTTCTGTGTTATTTCCTGCTTATGCAGGAAATGAATTCCTTTTTTACCCACACAGGTGTCTTGCCCCTTTTACCCAATTTCTTGTTTATCAGGTTGCATCATTTTAGACCCTGAAGGAAGTGATCCTTGAATATCAACCAGCTCTCTTGGACCCCTCTTCCCTGCAGAGCCTGCTCCCATGGGATTGTTCCGGATTGTTCCGAGATCCCCAAGGAGGCTGCCAGTAGAAAGCCTCATCCAGTTCCTCCTTCTGCTCAGGTGGCCCGCAGTAAACACCCAGCAGGTCACCCTTACCAACTGCCCTATGAGCAGAGCCCATAAGCTCTCGACTCCCTCATCATCCACCCCAAGACAGGCTTTCATACATTCCAAGTGTTGCCACCAGAACCATGGTGCCCTCCTGGTCTGTCTTTCCCAGCCAGCGCAGCCCTTCACAGCAACATCCCAGGCACACGAGCCATCCCACCACACCTCTGCAGTCACAGTGAGATCAGAGCCCTGGGACCACGCACAGACAGCGCCTGGAGAACCCGACAACGTCAGCACCACCTCAAACAAGAGAATTTCACGTTGTTTTCCTAGGCTGCCGTGACTTGGCATCTCCACTGGTCATGAGACAGGCTCTGGAAGAGAACAAAGGTTCTCAAACAACCAGGATCATGTACAAGCAGTTCTGCTAAGCACCATCGCTGCAGCAGAAACCACACAGAATGCTGCAGCTTGGCTTTAAAACCCAGGGGCCTCTAGTTCTCAGCTCTGCAGCAAGGATGCTGGGAAATTCAATGCAAAGGGGGTTGGGGCTTTCCAATACACAGTACTCTCAGGCTGGAAAGCCTGACCTGACATTCCTGCTGGGATGTCAGCTGCAGACAGAGGCAAGCAGAAAGGGAGGGGAAAGACCGTGTCGCCTGTGTGCAAACAAATGAGAAGCTTGACCCAAACAGCCACAAGGAGTGAGACAAAAGAACAAAGCACCTTCCATCTTAAAAAAACAAGTGACATTTCACACAGGTGAGGCACAAGTGCAGAAACAGAAGAACTGAACAGACGTCAAAAATACATCAGATTAATTGTCAGAAATTTACTACAATGCACACAGATTTGTCACAAAAACAGTTGAACTCCACTGTATTTCAACAATAGGTTTATTTTAAGAAACATAACATGACATTAAGTAAAAATGCAAAATTGTGCAATTATGGCAAAATGTTTAAAAATCCACACATTTGCCCTCATAGGACTACAGTACTTCTTACTAACATACCTGAGCACTGAATGTTGGATGCCACTTCTCAACAGCCTCGCAAACAGGGAGCTCTTGGATCTCTTGTAGAACATACACACACTGCATGTCTGCCGCACCAAAACTGCTTTGAGTTATTATAAATTTCATTGATGGAAGCAAGTGGAAATTACAAAATGTTTCCTTCTAAAGTAGCTAATAATTTTGGAAGAGAATTACACTCACCTAAGTTCTTACAATGCTAGAAATTCATCTCAGAAAGGGAAATAAACCAATGCAAACAAAATTCCAAATGAGCAAAATTTACAGATTACTGTTCAAATATTATCAGTACCTTTGGTGCAATTATTTTTTTTTTGTGCTGTGCAAGTTTACTTAAGCCTGACTCTAAAGCAAAACTTTACCAGGAATCTGACTTTCAGCATAATGTAGAAGCATTTAAGAATTGGCAAAATGTCACAGCTACATTACTGTCTCAACAAACTCCTCATGCAAAAGATTTAGTATATTCTACTCCCACGGCAAGTTCCAGGATTTAGCTTTCAAACACATGACAGACTTGGATCACACCCTCAGTTTGAATGGTTAAACAGAATGGAGATCTTCGTACTTTAGTGCAGATAAACAAAATTAACAAACCTACTGCAGAATTAACCACAGCATATTGTACTTCTATACATCACATGACCAGTCAACTGCTAACTCAATTCTATTTCATAGTTTCAAGTAATATATTGAAATTTGTTCTACTAAATAAATATAGATTGTCAAAAAGCAGCAAGAAATCTTGTAAATATTCAACCAAGCTCAAAAAAAACCAAAAACCAAAAAACAAACAAAGAAACAAGGAAAAAGTTACATAACACATTGCAAAAAAAAAAAGTCTCACACACAAATGCAACACTGTTAGGGAGGGTGCTTCAGAAAGTTTGCAGCTAGAGGCCTACAACAGCGCAAAGAGAGCTAGCCAAGGACTAAGGATCATTAGTTAAAAATTAAATTAGTTGTACTTTTCAGAAAACCCCTTATTCTTGGCTATGCATATAGATAAAACTATCCAGAAGAAAACTAAACAAAGAAACAATACACTTCAACACTGTTGGAAAATGCAGTCTTAGTGAGAATTGCCAAATTCAGGGAAAAAAAACAAAATGCAGGTGCTCACATTGGAAGAAGAGTTTGGTGAATCTCTGGAAGATGAGGTATGTAATGCAAAGAGGCATTTTTATTTTGCTTTTCATTTCACAGTTTCTTGTTTGTTTTTGCCTCTCAAACATTTTGTGCAAGAATTAATAAATAGAACCAGGCAAGTGTTTTCGTGTATTAGGAAGATTCCATTTGGGAACAGGAAGACCACATAGTAAACAAACATTATCCAAATCCTCAGCCATGCCAGAGGGATAAACTATGAGCTAAATATTTGGCTGACTGAAATATCAGCTGTTAAGCCAGATAATGGTAAGCACTTTCAGCCAGTGATGGCCAGTGCCATGTCAAGTTAACCGGTTTACTTAGGTCAACAGGAAAAAATAGGAAAGAGTAAGATAACTTGAAGCTCTGCAAAAAGCAGAGCTGTAAGAAACCTGGTAAATTACAGCTGATGCAAGTTTTAGGATTCCTCTTTTCCCTTTTAAATCAAATTTTCACTACTGAAGTAGAGGCTAAACTTTGAACTTATTTACTTTTTAAAAATAAGTTAAATGTTAAATACGTAAAGAAAAGTGTTGCAATATATTCCTTATTCTGTATTTCACCTAAGATTATTTAAGCCATGGACGCTTATCGTCAATTTTGCATTAATACACTGGATAATGCTGACAGCTCAGTAGTGCAATTTTTCACATTATAGATCAGAATGAAATAGAAGATAGTTGGGGGCTTGACTGCAGAGAGAAAAGAAAAACAACTTGCAAAGTTAAACCACACTTTTCCAAATGCACATGCCAACTCTGCACATAGCACTGTACTGTAGTGGAGACAGAATGAACACTCCACACAAAGAGAAAAAATAAAAAAGAATCAGTATTATTAAGGCCATATCCTGTCACCACTCTGTGCAAGAACACCACTGCAGTAAAAATGTTATGTTAGAAAAGACAATCTGATGACAGGACAGGGCCTGGAGACAGACACACACTCCACGGACAACAACAGGCTGTCTTAAACAGTAGCAGAAGGCTGGCCCAGTTCAGACAAACAAGTATTAAAAATGTACTAGCACCATCAACTTTTGGGTTAAAGCCCTTTACGGGGTGAAAAAAAAGGTTTTAATCAGTGTCAAAAAAAAATGTTTTTACAGCACTACATCCACGTGGCAAAAAACAGGTGTTGGGATTTTTTCCCCACTATCATTAAGCTCAATCTCAACAAAAATCCACAGACAGGAACTGGTACAACAATATAAACAGGCCTCCATCCAGGGCAAAGGTACTCCACAATCCAATTCTGACTTGAGTTTTTCTCCCAAATTGCAGTGCACAAACAACATCACAAACATCTTAGCAGACTTCAAAAACAGTACAAAAAGAAGAGATCATTATGAATCAGGAACTACCATTCCTCTCTATGTACTTTAAATCTAAATTAAAACAAAAAAAAAAGCAACAAAACTTAGTGATATTGCCTCAAATTTTACCCGTATTAAAAAAAAAAGAGAAAATGAAGAAAAGTCACTTCAACACATTTTGGACATCCTTAACTATTAATGCTAGATTTTCTTTCACTGTAGTGCATAGTTATCCTGGCTCTTCCACTTAATTTGCTTTTACCACAAAAAAAACCTTTAGCATGACATGATTAAGTGTTTACCAGAAAAAAAATGCTGATAATTGCACTTTGTAACCTCCTTCTCATTTCCCAGGAATATATCAGTAAATATGAAACTGAACCAACAATTCCCTCCCCAGACTGCAACCTTTAAAGAGCACCCATCCCCATATACAAAAAACTGTCTGTTTCATCTTACAATAAATACTGACAGAATTTCTTTGTTTTCTTTTAAGACATGTTTTCTCTAGCATCAAATTACCACTGAAATCACTAAGGCCTGTCACTGGAAAAAAAAAAAAATTAAATAACTTTCTGAAGACACTGCGGATACAATTTAGCAACAACACATTCAAAATGCCGGCCTAAATCCCAGAGCCTGTCTGGAGTCTCGTAGACTTTCTGCCACTGGTCAGTGACCTCATCGTACTGGTAGAGTGAATTCTTCCTGCTGGTTCTGAAAACGTGCTCTTCAACAGTGACTTGAGTAGCTCTGACAAAGAGATGGAGTTTGTTTTTGAGGAGAACGAGTTTTATGTACGGATTAATGGACTGATCACACGGGAAGTCTTTTTTTCGAGTCCACTTGTTCTGTTCGATGTCGTAGGCCTCGACGGTGAACATGCGCTGATGGTTCCCACAGGTGCCGGCGATGTAGTAGATGGAGTCGTTGTACACTGTGGCCAAGCCTTGGATTCTAGGCACAGTCATGGGGGTTAAAAATCCCCAGTAATCCTTCTGAGGGTCATAGCAAAGGAAAAATTCCCCTGAAAAGAGAAAACAAAAATAAAACAACTTACGCTTCGTTTCCAGACCAACAATTCTGCAGCAATTGAGCTTTCAAGAATGTTCTTCCACAGACAGAAACGCTTTAAGTTTTCTAGAGCCTGGATCCCGAAACAAACACCCCAGCATCATCAACTGCTTTCCTCCTAGTGCATTACAAAATATTAACAGCATGACTAAAAACTACTTTGAGTTTCTGTTTCAGCTGAAGCAGAGGGAATTCAAAGCATATCAGAAATACATTTTACATCATTTCTAGGTATCCTTTATTACTTCTAAATCATGCTTATTAATTTGGGACAAAATCTTTCAAGATTCCTGTATTGAAATGTCTGAAGTACATCTGTTTAACTCTTTAATGTCTTCACAATGTGTCAGCTGCAGATGAGGAGTCTCACAATTACTTGCTCATGTTTAGCAGCTTTCAAACACTGAATTCTGTCTTACACTACAGACAGGTTTTGAAGCTACTCATATCAGGTGGCTGGGTTACACACTTACGCTGATTTGCTTAAAAGGAGGCCAGGTGAAAACCTGCATGAAGCTACTGACTCACGGTTAGGTTTATAAAACACTTCTGCTGCTCAGTGCACAGAGCAGCATCTACAGACTGCCAATGATGGAAGTTCAGATGACCAGAACTCATGCTCTGTAACATTTCATGAAAAGAACATGGATAAAGATCACTTTGCCTTTCGTAAAGTCCAGTGGAAAAAAGGCCTAACATTTGCCAAACACTAGCAATAATTCAAATCATATATGATTTCACGTGGCTGTCTTAAGAATTTTAACCAAGCTGTTGTGTGACCAAGCACCTCAAGTATAACAAAGAACACATAAATGAGACAGTAAAATTGGTGGAACAAAGTTTAAGAGATTAAGTCTAACAGATAATACTAATTTTGATTATTCAGTTTTGTTCCACAGTGGAATCTCCTGTGACTGACACTTGCACTCCATTGGCATTTTCACACTCTAATCAATTCTTACTGACTGCTTCTAACTTAAGAGTTTTCCCTAGAAAAATTACTAAAAGCTAACCTCTTTGTACTACAGCACAACTCAATCAAGGTTTTATCTAGCCACCCATAACACTACTCTTTAGAATCTGCTGGTTAGCACATGAAGTAGCTTATTTATATGAGCAGTCAGTTGTCACCTAAAGCACTGAAGCACAGAATCAGTGCAGCTAAAACTTGTACACAAGGTGCACTCTTATTCTATAGATTATCATAGTATCATGCACCTTTTACCAGTTCTAAGAAACATTTAGAGGAACAAACACTAAGTTCAGTATTTTTCAGCACTCCTTTCTAACCACCTAAAGCAGACACCTGACCCAAAAGAGAAGAGATTTAGAGAACTTTTTAGCATTAACAGGATTATTTAAAGCCACAACTGTTGTAGGACCCTCCCCCACTGCGACACACAACCAACAGGAGTCAAACACAATACAGAAACAATGGAAGAAGAAAACTCTGCAAGTCCCGTGGAAGATCACACATGCAAAGTCAAGAAATCATGTTAACTTCTTCTGGTAAATAACAAGGACCGTACAGTACTCACTATCCTGTTCCTCTCCAGTGGTCCAGCTTTGTATGGAAGTGGCCCAAGGAGGAGCTGCTGTGCATCCCAGACCCCAGCTTGTGCAGGTGTTTACAGAGGTGACCCTTAGCAAAACGAAACTGAGACACCTCCCCCTCTTTCTTCCTTTCCACTCTGTGGGCCTCTTACCATAGCCTCAAACCAGTCTCGGCACTTTTCAGTGTGCACTGAATGCAAAGGCAGCACTGTAATTACTGGCCAAAGAAACAGAGTTAACTAAGAAAGATACTTTATCTCTTTCTAGTTTCTAGGGTGACTTCAGAAAGGAGGGTAGGGCAGGAAATGAACTCTTAAGACTCGTTAATTGACTTTTACAAGTCACCAAGAATAAAGACACCAGGAATTTTCCCAGCTTTGGCCAAATAAAATGCAAAGTGCTTTTTCATAGGACAGTATCTTTTCTTAAACACTGGTGCATTTCACCCAGGTAAAGATTTAATACAGAATTTTCAGGGTTAAGTTTAATACTGTATTGTTGACCAAAAATGCTATCTGTACAATACCTCAGTACTACAACTTAGTGACACATTCCCAGGGCATGAGAATTCAAGCAGCAACCTCGCTCTTCCTACTTTGCTCCCCCCACCGCTGCCTCAGGGGCTTTTCCAAATTGCTTAAGAAAACACAGACAGTCAGAATGAACAATCTCTGCTTCCAGTAGAACACCACAGAGGCAGTCAAACCACCTTACCCTGTAAAACATAGATGTTATCCTTATACTCCACAGCGCTATGGAACTCCATTGCTACCGGCATGGGACACACAGCTGTCCAGCAGTCCTCCCGGCTGTCATAGCACTCCACAGACTTGAGGGAGTTCCGCCCATCTCCTTCATAAACTCTCCCCCCGATCGCGTACAGCTTCCCACAGCAGTGAACCAACTTGCAGCCTATTCTGGCCCGTAGCAAAGGAGCCTTCGGAATCCACCTATTCCCAGGGTGATCGTACATCCAAAAATCGCTCTCCGCTCGGTGGTCGATAGAGACCTCGCTGCTGCTGGGCCTGTAACCACCCGCAATGTAAATATCGTTATCAGGAGACACGAGAATTCCCACCTCCCTCAAGTCATTTGGTGGCTTGCATAGTTTAAACACTCTCCCTGTGACCGAATCTAAACAAGGCACTGTTTGTTTCTTTCCTGAGTGTTTGTGGGCAGCATCAAAGCATATGATCATTTCGGAAGCAGTCATTCCAAGCCGCTGTGTGTAGCCATTGGCACTGGGCTGTCCCTTTTGTACACAGCTTTTGGCCATCGCCTGTGCAAACACGGGAGGGATTTTCTCTAAAAATGTCTCGTCCAACAGAGGCATACGGATGCATTTGGCAAATATTTCTGGAAGGTGCACTTCTCTCTTATTTTGTTCATGCTCAAACCACCTTATAATGCTCTCATAAACATGTTCTTCTTTATCTACATTTAAATCATCACTGTTGAGGATACTTATCAGTTGGTCTTTTCTCAACTGAAGAAACTCTTGCTCTTTGGTGACACTCAGGAACTTTTTGCGAATGTATTCTTGTGACCTGTCTTTGAGTTCCTGATGACCATAGTGATCAGCAAAGATGAACACCCCGATGGAGTTCTGTGGGTCCAAATGACTGATCATGTATTTAGCACACTGGTCTTGTATGGAAGGGATCTGGAAGATACTGGCTGCAGTGAACAAAGCTTGAACGTTGGCCTCTGTCAGCTCGATTCTGGAGGTATATGCATAGTTCAACACTAAATGCATCGACTCTGCCTCGACACCAACGATCCGAACTTCCTTCTGGGTACTCTCGGTAAGGCCGCTCGTGAACATCGATCTGCAAAACAAAAATATTCCACAGTTTGTCTGTAATTGCCTTTAACTACAGGTGTAAAGTTGAATATACTGTACAGTAAATCCCGATGAGATTGCCTCTCCATCAGCACAAATACATTTATCACAGGTGTTAAACTTTCCTGTGGGGTACCTAAATTTAAGATCGGTTCTACACGTATTGAAACAAAAGTGGAACTTCTTGCTTCATTACCTCACTAATCCTGTGTTAAATTCACTGAGTTTACAACCAGAGCTCTTGACAGATCCAAGTCTTTGCATTCAACTTTCAACAAGTTATTTCATATGCATACTCTAGCATGCTAAAATATGTAACTTCAAAAGAAAAAAAAGTAGTTTCAATATGCTCTTACAGTACCCCTGATACCCTCAGTACCAGAGGCAGTTTTGCTTGGTTTAAAATTATGTGACATTTTCTCCAATGAAACTTTCCTTTAGGGAACAGACACTGATAATTCACTGACCTTAAAAGAACAATAATCTTTACTTGCTATGTGTACTATATTATATATAACTTATTTTTGTTAAATGAAAATTTAAAAGATCATACCTATACTAATATTCTACCTGCTTTGATCCCCACTAGAACAACGGATGGTTGTACCTGAAATAAGGACTGATTGCAGCAAGAACATTCCTATGACAGGAGAATGTTTTCCCATGATCCACTTCCACTACAATATCTGTCAGCTGTCCTTCATCATACATGGTCTTCAGCTGTTGGAGAATACTACACGCATGGAAGGGGTCCATTCCACTGGTGACTGGGTTTGAGGGAGGAATTCCGTTCAGTGTTTGTGAAAACTGACTTGGTTCTACAAAGCAAAATTGAAACTTTAACAGAAAACAACCAACAACAAAAAAAACAGCCTCCAAAAAAATTCATATGCGCGCCAAAAACCCGCACACGACCAAGAATTAGCACAAATTAAAATTCCATACTTCCTCAGCATCACCATCCATCGACAACAAGCCAAACATTTTCAAGGCTGAGTAAATATATAAAGATACCTCAATTCTCTTTTTTCCTTTTCAACAAGGTACATGTCAGTTACCATTAAACTATAAAGTTTATATCCCCATAAACTATAAAGTTGATATCCATTAACATTAAGGAAAACAATACAAATACTTCATATCACTGGGGAAGGGGAAATCAAGTCAAGAAACACAACACTTATTGACTTATAAAACAAAAAGGAGCACAGAGAAATAAGTCCCCAACCTACCCCACCATTACAAAAGTCTGTATGTAAATATTTAACTTCACACTGAAACAGGAACTGGCTCCTGCCTTACACAAGTAATGGTTGGTGCAGAGGCTCATGAAGAAACAGCCCTACAGTAAGTCTGTTGGACAACAAACCTAAACTCACATAAATTTGTGGATACAGTTACATGTTTTCTCTATAAATAAAACTGAATTATACTTTGAAATTTCTCAGGTGTGAAGGAGCTCGTATATCACCTTGGAAACATATTTATTAGAGCATATGCTGCTAAATAACATGTGATAAGCCTAATGAAGTAAATCCCAAAGTGAAAATTGAGCAATAGCTGAAGCATAAAAAAAATCTGTTTCGTAATAGCAACAAAATTTTTACGCAACAACAACAACAAAGGAGAGCTCAAAAGAAAAACATTAGGTGGCAAGAGCTGCAAATCAGGTAAAGCTGCTGACTGCAACAGAGTGCTTCCAACAAAATTTGGGCAACACAAAGGGGCAAAGAGAAGAGAGAGAGCACACCCACTTTCACAGGAGCCTTTCATCAACCCCGCTCCCCTGTCCCGGCTACGCTCCCCTCACACAGCAGGGGGGTCCCTCATGGGACACCGTCCTTGCACCCTAACACAGCACACCGCCTCTCCCCACAGAGCCACCCGCTCAGGCGCCATCACCTCCCACACCCGAGCAGCGCTGCCCCGCCCAGGGGCCCCTCACAGCCTCCCAGCCCGGGCACCCCCTCACACGGCGCTCCCCTCCAGCACAGGCCCAAGCTCCCTCACCGCCCCCCCGCCCCAGACACCCCTCAACACACCGGCCCCGATACCCCTCACCAGGNAGGAAATGTCACCGCGCCGCTTCCCCCGCTCGCCGCCGGCTGCGCACCCCGCAGCATCGGCCACGCCGATTGGCCGCTGCCCCCGACACCTGCCGGGATATGTAGTGCGGGCCGGCCGCCTCCGGAGCGCGGGGCATGCCGGGAGTTATAGTCCCCCCGGAGCGGGATGTCTGGGAGTTGTAGTTCTCGGGGAGAGGCGGGCTCTGCCGGTCGCGTAGCAACGAGCCGGCGGCGCCTCCGGGGGAGCCGCCATTTTGGGCCTTCGGGCAGGGAGATGCGGGCAGCTCCTGCGGCTTGTCCCGGAGTTTTGGGAACTGTTCCCTCGTCACCAGAGACACCCGGCAGAAATGGCCTCTCCAGAGGAATAAATTACCCCCTCCACCCCCAATTCCTGCAGTTCTCTCTATGCTGAGCTGTGGCTCCTGGGGCAGACCCTCCCTAAGGGGAGCAGAGGTGTCGCCCAGAGACGGCGGCCCAGCAGCCTGGGCAGAGCTGCCACCGCCCTCGCTGCTGAACACAGGCAGAGAAGGGGGCAGAAATGCCAGAAATGCCTGCCGACGTCTAATGCTGCAAGGATGTGGTGAGGGGCAGGGAATTATGCCAGACCCATAGCTGTGCAAGGTTGAATTGACCTTTCATGGAAACCAATAGTCAGCTACTTGGTCTGGAAGCTTGTTACACCAGGAATAGTCTTAATTTTTCCAGGGTTGGTGACCCCAGCATGCTGTGGGCAGCCGTATCAGCCCTACCTGTCCCATAGAGCTGCTGAACGACTGCTGCACACAAGTGACCATTTTGTTGCCCCTGACCTTTAATATCACAAAGCACATTTCTCTATCTGTCCTGGAGGTCAAGTGGATGATAGTCACCAGGTTTTCCAGTGAAAAAACTGAGTGCTTTTCTGCAGCAATTGGCCACTGGTCCTATTCTTGGGAACTGAGTCATTATCAGACATTTGCTGTGGAAGAAGTTTTGAGGTTTTTTCCTTTGTGAAACACAATTAATGAAGAATTAAAAAGTGGAAGCATTGCAAAACCCTGTATATTTTTTTCTGGTTTTACTCAAAATAGATTTAATACAGCTTCCCAGCTTTTAGCTGGGAAGTTTTGTTCAGAAGAAAAAGCAAACAACCAATTTGAATATCATTTTTAAATTAATTTCCCATGAAGTCTCAGAAATAGTAGGCTGAGTACATGACCACTTCTCTAAAGCAGGTGGATTTAAAGGCAGTGCCACCCCACTGGTTTTACTTTTGCTTGCAAGGCACAGCCTTCCCCTCACTCAGCAATTATCAGTGGTGTCCAGGCTGCTCCGATGATAATGCCGCACAACGCAGGAGCGATGGAGACTCTGATGAAGGAGGTGTAAAAGAAAATAGAACTTCACGTCTGCAAATCGATTCTGCAGTTTTCCAATTTCCCCATTCAGCAATGGCACAGCCTGTGAAATTGTCCCTAGAAATATAAAACGAAGGGATGGAGAATTCCTCTACTCTTACCCTTTAGCAAATGACATTGCCTGATACAGTTCATTTCCTTCGGTGTGGGCATGTAGGCCAGGCTGGATTAGTGTTAAAATGCAGAAGCCAAATGTAGAATGTTTTTTAATACAGATCCCACATTGAACTGGCACTTTGGAGCATGAGCCTTTCTTGAAATAGCTTATCTTTGTATGGTTTTTGGTGAAGCAAGTAAATTGCCATACAAACAGGTTTAGATGTGCTTTAAGAGGCATCGATAGCTGCACTGTTGCTAAGGCTGAAGCCTTTCTCGAGTGCAATAACACCATCACCCTCTCCCCGCCCTGGAAACCTCCATTAGCACTCCCAGGATGCAGCACCATGTCGCACTCCCATGGAAGTACAGGGATCTGGATTTTTCACCCAGTTGTGCCCACTGTTGCCTGGAACTCTGAAGGGCAGAATGAGATGCTTTGCCTGTGCAAGCTGCTCTGAAATCCATGACAGTCACACACCATGTTAAAGCTTCATATAAATGTCATTTGCATTACACACAAATATTTGAGCCTGTTCTTTCAGAAACCACAAGATGCTTAAAGAATTCCATCTCCCTTCTGCTACATTATTTTCTTTCTCCTGTCATTGTTTTGTCTGTGAAGCAATGCAGGCCCATATTTGAGTGTAGACGTGAAAAAATTGGGTTCTTAGCTTCATGCTGCCAAAAAGTTCTTCATGCTGTTGATCAAATAATTTGATTTCATGAATTCTGGCTTCCCAGGAGACAATGGAGAGCTGTGAATAGATAGATTAATGTAAATCCTTTTATCTTATAGTATTTTTTGGTATGTATTTTAATTAATTTTAATAATTTTTGGTCCTTTTTTTTTAGAATTCTTCTGGCAGCAATGCACTGAAACCTATTTTAGGATTTTGCAAGAATTCAAAGTCCTTGTTATTGAGGGAGTGGGATGCTTTCACTAGTGCTTTAATTTCACTCGTAATTCATCATTCCTGGAGACAGAGCTTGAAAACACAATTGGTGGCGAAATTTTCCCATTTGATATTCCAAAGGTTCAAAATAAAAGTGAAATTATGTCAACTGATAAGGAACACACTGTCCATGTCTGTCTTTTATAAGTGATTAAATTTCCCATGTTTTCTCCCGTCAGCAAAATGAAGATAAGAAATGCAACTGGACTAAAATTCAAAGAAAATATGAACCAGGGTTTGTTCAAGCAGCTTTAAAAGATAATGATTTTTAATCCACGTGAATATTCCTATTTTCATTTTGGATGTCATGTTTACATTAAAGCCATAGGAAAAGGTCACTGCAGCCTGTTTTCCTTTTTTTCTTTGCCCTTCCTTCTGTTTTTTTTCACTGAAAAGAGGGCATGGTGAAAGGAAGGCACAGCCTATCCCCACTCATGCCATATTGCCAGAAAAGAGGAAACCAAGGGCTGCAGAAGCTCTTAAGTTTTTCATGACAACTTTATGAGTGGTGGCATTTTTCATGACTCTTGAGTTTAAACAAACAAATAAACAAACAAAAACCCCACCAAAATAACCCCACAGTGATTTCCAGCAAAATTGTTTACCTATAAAATTTAAATACAAACTAGTAAAAAAAATAGTATTACTTGCTAACTCTCAAATATGTCTCAATTACTATTTACAGTTCTTCAGTTATTTGTACCAGTTAATTTGCACTGTGACACTGTGAGAAGTAATAGAGCTGATGCAGCTCCGAAAACCCCTCATATTTTAATTGGAAAAATCTTGATATTCACTGTGGAACAATCTAACCTTGAAAAACAATCTTTTACCAGGTTGTCTTTAATGCATAAAACACTGCTCATTTTCTGCAATTCTGTCACCAAGGGGCACATTAATTTAGTTGCACAATAATTTAATACATCGATCTATTGATTGAAGCAGAGAGGTTTTTGTTTAGTGGTTCCAAGAAATCACACATTTCTTGCAGAATCCATAAAAAGACAGCTCTGGCTGCAGTTTAAGTAGGGGGAATTGCGGATCATTAGGGAAAGTTGCCCTTCAAAGCCGATCGATGCCGCCACACTGAGCACAGTGGGCGTTACATCAGGAGAGAGGGCACACTGGCAGGGGGCAATTAATGGGGCAGATATGGGAGTGCCCTCCCTGATTACCCCATGCCGGACAGTGGGTTCAGCCGTGCTGAGCCAGGCTGGTAGAAACAAGAACCCTGATGAGATATGGCTCTGCTAGTGTCAAGAAGTGCCACTTCCTAGCAGCAGGGGCAACTTTATTGAAACCATCTGTTGTTTTGGAAGACACATGTGTGCACACGCATACTTCCTCCTCCCAAAGTCTTTAACCTTTCTCTTAAGGCTGACTGAAATTGCAGAGCTAATCCCTCCTTAATCTCAGAATGACAGGCTCTGCTGCGGTCAGCAAGTCCCAGCAGCTACTGCAAACTGGGGTGACCAGCGCCGTTTAGGTGACGTGACAGTGATGTATCCTGGAGCAGTCACTGCAGAACAAAATAGCCATTCTTCCCGTCGAAATAAAGTTTGGCAGGAGCAGTGTGTGATTACCAGGAGCCTCAAAGAGAAGGCTGGTGTACCTGCACAGAGACAAGAACTCGGTGCTAAGATGGATCTCACTGCTCCGTGCAACACAGGGAACAGGAAGAAGAGACTGAGTTTAGTCCCCCTGAAAACCTTATTTCTCAACAGGTATAACTCAAAGCCATCTGAAAGGACACAGCCCTGAAAAAAAATCACAGTTTTACGGTGATCCTTCCTTAAGACAACAGGACCCTTAAGCTTCTCATGGTTGGAGGTGAGCATCAGAGCCCAAGTTGGCAGCAGAAAATGTGGCACTACCAAAGCATCCTCTGAGACTGAATAACCTTCAGCCTCTTTGCAAGTATGTTTGTTGGTATTACATGCATATCTATGCGGTTTTTATTTCTTATTCCTAAAAATGGTGTTTAAAAGCACCACTTAAAAAATAACTAGCTTCCCAGCTCTTTGGAACAAACACTGCATATCAGACCTGGAATCTCCCAAATCTCTCTTGCTGGCAGACATGACCCATATCCCCCAGGCTTCCCTGTCATTCTGTAACACAAACTACACACAAATGTCAAGTAATGCCCCATCCAGAGCAGGAAAAGGTATGTTTCTGTCCTTGTTTCCAGGATTTGAACAAGTGATTCAATCACATCTCCAAGCCCTTCTGTCTACGTCCTCTCTACTTCCAGGCAGCCCAGGTCAAACAGACCCTTGCAACGATGGAAGAGGGAAGGACAGAGAAGAGCAATGACATCTTGCTGCCCCTTCTTTCCTCCATCCATTTTCACTTCTGCCTACATGTGGGTTACTGAAGCTCTGCAGTGTGCATGGACAAACCCCCACGAGCCTCCACAGAAGTTTGTCACTGGTGGCCTGACCAGTGGCAGCAGAGAGCTGGGGTTTTAATGCACTACTGTAGAGGCAAACTGATCTCGCCGTGGTCAGAATGGGATTCAACTGTGGGAAAGGTGCAGCTGCTTCCCAAGGAGCACTGATGAATAGAGAAAGCTGAGAGCAAAAATAAAGTGCCATTTCTGCCTGGAACAAGCCAAGAAAGTTAAGAGCAAACTAGTTTTCCTTCTTAATTGTGGGAACCAGTGAAGCCAGAGGGGTCTTTTAGCAGAAAGTGACCTTGAATTACTCAACACCATCCTGAATCCCTGGGCTGTTCTGAAGTCATCACTCAGAGCTGCTGTGTTTTTGAGTCCTTCTTCTCTTCAGTAACTTTTTTTTTTTCTTGCATTTTGAAGAACTTGAATATAAAACATACAATCCCCAGAGCTGCAATAGGAAGGAATGTATCATTCCCCTTCATACTTTCAGCCTAAAGAAAACTAGAAGCTTAATATACTGGAGTTATTTTTATATCTCAGAAGTCCTGTACCTCAAAAACAAACAAACATCTCAGATCTCTAACTTTTAATGGCTATTTTTGAGTCAGTACTATCTGATAAGACGGGGCAGTGTGGTGTTACTCAGAATGCAAAAAGGTAACAACCAGAAACAATCTCAACATCCTGGGGAAGGTAATGGATAGTGTGGGTATTTTGATAATAAAGTCCCACGTGTCAGCTTCCATGAGGGAATAAGTTTAATACAGGGCATTAGTTTAATTTCTAAAAATAATGAAATGATGGGTGTGTTACAGATACCCCAACTGTCCATATTTGCTTGCCCTATCCAAATTCAGTTGCAAAATTTATATGCTATGGACTATGATTATATTCAATTTGGAATATTTGACTGTAAAACTTCAGTTTCTGTATTTCTGTTTATTGGCAATTTTTACTTTCTGTTTGTGGCTTTAGATCCTTTTCTCCTTGTGGTCAGTATCTTTATTCTTGAATGGAGGGACACCGAGCTGAGGTCCAGAATAAATAAGATAACTGGAAGTCAGACAGTGGCTGGATTCCTGGAAATTATATGCAAGTACTGCATTAGAATATACAAAAAGGTAGATGACCGATTCTGAAATCTAAAGCAGGAAGATGGGTGATGGGGGCTTCCACCATGTGACCCCCACTCTCCCACAAATAAGGTCACACAGGTTTTGCTCACTAATTCTTTTCCCAGGTAAGAGTGTGTCTAACTGCAGTCACTCAGCTTTAGCCTGACCCAAGGAGATTCCAGCAGCAGCCGAGCTGTGATGCTGCCAGCTGGGATACAGATATTGCCACCCAATTTAGGCTCCTAACGCCTCACTGATTAAGCTGTCCTTGACAAACAAATATTGTCACAGTGTACCTGGCTGCACTGTCCCCACACATCCTGCCACTGCACCTCTGAAGCAGAGGAGCCCTTCCCAACTGAATTCTTTTCAGTGTTTTCATTTCTCCTCTACAAGTCTATTTTAATGATCCATGGGAGATAATTGCCAGCTTAAAAGGCCATTTGGAAATCTGCCTTTTTGAAAGTCCTGACACGGCACAGCTTTAAAACCTGGAATTGTGTTCCACATACAGAAGGCCTTGAACTCTCTCTGGGCAGACCACCTTCGTATCCTCTTGGATGGAACACTTTCATATCCTCTGAGCTTATGTATTTCATGGTAATAAGCTGTGGGATTTCTGTGCTGAGACAACATGCCTGCTCCTTAACCTAGAAGAATAAAGAAGAGCTTTCCAAATAAAAAAAGTTAAGATGAAATGGTTCATATTATATTTAGACCTGTCAGGGCATTCACTTTTTGCTATTGGGTGGCAAGGGGAAGGCTGTCCAAGGTTTCAATTCTGACGTTTTAAAAATCACACCAAATACCACTACCTCGACCACTGAACATCCCTAGGGTGTTTGATAAACTGACATATAAATAAAAGTAGAGATTCACATATAGATATCTGTATTATCTTGCTGTAACATCCACTCATGTTTAAACTTAATTATTTTGGTCTGCTACACAAATTTAAGAGCAAACACTGAAGGCCACACTGGAATTGAAAATCAGGATTCTTATTAATTCATTTGCCCCAAGTCACATGCCAGGCAAGCACAGGACATACAATTCCCATAGGAGATCCGAGACAGTCACGCTGAGGATCAGGAAAGCACTCACCCTGGAGGATCCATCCCTGCTACAGCTGCACTTTTTTTAAAGCCTGATTGTGCCTCCAAAACGAAACCTGCTGATCAGCCAGAGAGCCAGTGCACAAACTGGTCTGGCTGGGCCAGCGAGGGCCCTGTGTTCCCATGGCCTCCTTGTGAAATCTGCAGGCCTGCGGCAGCTCCCCCGCAGGCTCAGCCTTCCTTCCCACACCTGGCTTGGGAAGCGCTCCTCCCCGTGCTGGGAAACGACCTGGCCCTCCTGCTGCCCCAAACAAACAGAAAGGGAAAACTTGTCAGCCACATAAGGAGCCCAGAAATTGAAGGGCAGGGAAAAAGGAAAGAATGTCTTAACTCGTTTTCAGATTTATCATGCTTGCCTGTCATAGGCATGAAAAACTCTGAGTTTGGTTCTTCTTACTAATAGTAGCAATAGTACAGATGCTAAAAGGGAAAGTCATTTTATTGCCAGTTCCTCCTTGCAGGGACCATTCTCATTTCAAGCACGTGCTGTGCAGGCAAGATCTCAGGGCAGTCCTGCTTATTCACCACTCTTTTTATATTTCATATTAGGGGAAATTAAAATTTTCCTCTATTTGCCAAAGATGGCAATTGCACTTTGGGGACCTGGTGAGACAATTAAGTACCATTTTTAGCAGCCAGCATAGCCACTCAGCAAAAAGATTAAAATCTTTATAAATAAGGATTTTATAAATTCAGATCTAAATAAAGGTTCATCTTTTTATCATTAAAAAAATTTAAACTCGGTTCTGTCATAGTCAATATAAATGTCCCTTGGAGGCAAGGGGAATGCTGGGAGAAAATTCACTATGAGCCTGACACTTCTCCACAGAGTAGTAGAGATGAAACTGGGGACAGAACTTAATTCATTCAGTGACTGAAATATCAACAGTTAGGAAAGCAAAAGCATGTACTTGTTGAGGGTGGCTCCTGTCTGCTAATGGTAGTAGTTTTCGATGCTTCCTGAATTTATATGCAGACTATTGATCCTGGCATTGCAGCATTGTCAGGAGTAAGGGACCAAAGCATACCCACATTAAACATAATATACATAATTTGGACATATATGTAATACATCATGTATTGTACCTACTTTCCATGAAATACATAGGCCTGTCATTCAGCTAAACAGAGATAGACCTGGAATTAGATACAACACACATTCTTAAGTGTAAAGTATCTGTTCAACTAATATATTAAACCCTTTTCCTTTGAGCCAGGGGCCAGGCTCAGCTCCTGCCTCATTGTTCTCCTCTCGAGCTGAAATGTGGGATTAGTTCCACTCCCTGAATTCAATGCATAGCTAAGCTTACCTGATGTGACTTGAGGACAGCTCCTCAGCAGGGAAGTTTGAAACCTAATAGTGAAACAGGAACAGAGAAACTCCCCGGCGACGCCAGCGCAGCAGCATGTGAAAGCTGGAGCTGTCACTCCAGCCACGTGTCAGGTGGGAGCTGTGGACTGGCTCCTGGCAACCACACATGGCAGAGCAGGATGCAGCTCCAGGAGAAGAGGCTGGAACAGTATCAGTGAGGGAAGGAGGAGAAACCCAGTGCCAGCATTTTGGAAAATTAGCTGGATTGGAAAGTTCGAATTGCAAAGTTTGAGATTTAACACAGGAGTCTCTTCCAAAAGCCGTTTGGTTTTTCAAGAGCATCCTGGTTTTCTTTCTTAAATGTTACAGCATAGGGAGGAAAACAAAAGAATTAGCAATGGCAAAAAGGAGGTGAGCCAACTCTGAGTGCCAGAGGAAGGTGTGAATGTCACACCACAGCGCTCCACACTCAACAGCTGTGGCCATGCCCTGATTCCTGCCACCTCATCCCTTGTCAGACCTTACCTGGTGTGTCAGATGAAAATTGACAGTGAAGAAAGAGCATGGAAAATAAAGGGAACACACAGACCAGTGGAGAGCAGAGATGCCCTGCAGAGACAGGGAGTTTGTGTCCTGTAGCAGTGATCTCACTCCAGCCTCTCCTTCACCAAATCTGCCCACAAATCTCTGCACGTATCAACATTTCTCTGTGAAATCTGTCAGCACCACAGCCCAAGCACTCTCCCCTTCAGTGACACTCTCCTGCCAGCAGGACTTGGCTGCTGCTGCTGCATGCCAGTGATTTTAGTTTGCTCAGGCACAAAGCGCCGGTGCAGATCCATAGACAAAGGGGATGTGTCACCACTTTAGTGACTTCTGGGTCAGGAGCAGCTCCCAGACAAGAGGCCAGGGCCGTGGGCTGCCTGCTATCATCATCCCACCAACCCGTGTATGGCAAACCCCCTGGGTTACCTCTGCTGGGCTCTTTCCATGAGGAACACTACGTGGATGCCTAATGGCATCACTAATTCAAATTTTCACTTTTAATTTACACAAACAAACAAAAAACCCAAAAAACCAAAGACTACTTTGCATGACCCTAAGGTGGAAGCAAAGAAAACACGCTCCAACCCTCTATTTGCCCAGGCTGGCATTCCCTCTCACTTTGCTCTGAGCCAGACCCTTGGATTTTACCCCCATCCTGTTGATTTTGAGGCCAAGTATTTCTGAACTGCAGCTGTGCAGCTCAGCATCACTTCAGAACCTAACAGAGCTTTGGTGTTTTACAGCAGTGGAGCATCCTTGATCAAAGACAAAGCTCAGGAGAACTTCAGCATGTAATGAATGCAGTCCAGTTTCCAACCAGCAATATTCATTTCGAGGCCAGGATCTTTCAGCCTCCCTGCACTGCCACGCATTACCTGCCAAACCTTTCCACACTTGTGGACTGGAACAATACCAGAAATGTTGATTAGAGTTAGTCAGTAAATAACATGGGATGAAAACAAAATTAAGTAGTAAAAGGACCCTTGAGAAATTAACAAAAAAGCTCTCTAGCCTTTCAACTTATTCATGATTTACCAGAAAGTTGTATAATGCAGGAGGCCTTAGAGCCAGCTAAAATACTTCCAAGACCAAAATATCCCAGTTTGAATTCTTATGGTACCTACAGAAAGCCTGGGGAAGTGTTTAAAGTAAGTTAAAAGAAACTGACACTCTCCCTTCCCCCCACCCCAAACCTTTGATTAAAAAAAAAAAAAAAGGCAACAAAAATGCTAATCTTCTGTGGTTAAGCAGAAAGGCTTAAGAAGTGGCTGACAAACAACGTGAATTATTCAGGGATAAGGTTACTGCTATTCCATACACATTGCTCCAGAATGCCAGCGCAAAGCCACACAAGCACAATAATTTCTGAGTGTTACAGTGATAAAACAGTTTCGAGTAACCTCCTTTAATTGCATCAACATAACATAGCCTTTCTGGATGTTTAATGCTCCATAAAAGACTCTCTAAAAATGAAGGGCCTGATCCCAGCTGAAATTGAACAAGTTTTATATATTGTGTGACTTCAGGAGGGCAAGGATTCCAGTGTGTTGAATGGATATGGTCAGAAGCAGTCCCATCCTTCCACCTGTTATCGTGAATCACATTCAGAGTCTCTGTGCTCATAATCATTACCATCTTCCCTAGGTCCACAAGCAACCTTGTTCTGTTGCAGACTGCAGGCACATCTATATATATGAACATGGGTACATTTCTTTAGCAAGAAGGGGGAGGAGGAGCAGCCAGTCCTGTTTTGGAGATGAATGACCAGAGCAATTGCCCCGACCTCAAACCACAGGAGGGAAACTGCACAATACACTCACTGCACATGTTTGGGAGGAGGCATTAACAGCCTCCACAAGCCTATTCTTGGCCCGGCTCCCAGCTCAGCAGCTTGGGGTCTTGCTGAGAAGCACTGGGACACCTTTGTCTCCATTGTATCTTACTTATGTGGCTCACCTGCAGGTCTGTAAACCCTTTGGTCAGCTCCACAGCACGCATTAAGGAAACAAGTTGAGGTCTGGTTGGAGGAACCAGAATAAGGGACTTCTTAGTGAGCTTTTCTGAGCGGGCTGCACATGACCCAGCATCTCCAAAGCACAAAGCAGGGTCCAGTCTGTGAATGTATCTCTGCCCAAACCCACGAAACAAAGGCCAGTCAGAACCATATTTGCAGTCCTGCCAAGGAGCCCCTCAGCCCAGAAAGATCCTTTATTGCCACTCATATCTACACAGTTGTGACTACACTCTCAAGGGAAACAACCTGTTTCTGGTGTCACAAGGAAGATCACCTCAGGCTGCTCAGCTGTATACAATGATTTGTCTTCTGTCAGAGTGTTTTGGAAGAGGATGGAAGGTAGAAAAACAGTCACAGAGAAGCTCAGTTACAAAAAAACCAAAGGTAAAACTTCCAATTAAACACATAGCAGTCAAGTTAAAATTATAGGTGACAATTACTGTAACTTGATTAGGCACAATAGCAAATTCACTTCCCTAAATCACTTTCACAGCTCTCCTAGGAGGTCTGAAAGATGTAGTATATGAGGTTCATTTAATTTCTAATGTAGTAATTATCACTACTGAAAAAAAATAGCGGTGACAGACCCAGGAAATAAATTTAGCACTTGAGGTTTTAATAAAATTTTTATGTGCAACCCTGTTGCTTAGAAATTGTTTAATCAATCTTATCTGGTTCACAGACTTTCTGCTGAGCTTTTGCTTCATGTTATTACAAGGCAATATGTTTCGGCACCTTCTCAGCATCCCAAGCTGCAAGGCCACAACACTGTTGTATCTAAAGCCAGTGCAAGCTCCTCTTTCAGTTGTGAACACCCACAGTTTTGTTCACGTACCACCAGTTGTTTCCAACTGGTTGTAAGAGCTGGTAACTCCAGAGTAGGGTCCAGTCCACTCTGCCTGGTGCTGGAAGTGGTCTTTGCTCTAGATGATAACAGGTATCTAGTGAGCTAAATCAGGTTTTTAGGATAGTACTGTGTAGCAGACACTGCCAGTCGTGTCTTTATGTTCCATACTCTGATACAGCACCTTGAGAGGAATCCATCCCAACCTCTCCTGGCCGCTCCAGGCTCATCCCATGGGTATACCTGGAGACCAGCCCAGTGGTTTGCTCAGGGGTAGTGGAGACAGATGAAAGAAACTAAACCTGCAATCCAGGATTAGTGGAATTTCTGAGGTTTCCCTGACTCCAGAGGTTTTCCTTAAAATTTGAGTTTTCCCAAGCTCCTGGGCACCGGTAAAGAGAATACTGAACCCAGGTCTCCTGTCCTGCTACTTGCAGGGTCACTGCCCTGCATAAATTAAGCTGTAATGGTTTGTTTCTGTTTGCAAACCAGGTCAGTGGGAGTAGCAGAGAAGTTAAAATGCAGTTATTAGTATCTAGGAGGAAAAACCCAGCAGGATTCCTGAACTATATCAGTATTTATCTTATTTAGCCTAAAAAACTCCAGCTCCTCTATTGAACCAAATTATTCTCATTTCTGAGTGGCTTAAAACTGTTTTAAGGCGTGCCAGTGTGAATTACTTAGCGCCATTTTAGTTGGGTTTTGGTACCATTCCGAAATCCAAGGACCGAGCATGGCCCTTACTGGGCTTTCTCTATTTTTGTCCATCACTAAAAGGTCTTCCCTCAGCCAGTGGGATTTAGCTCTGCTCTTTCTCTTTGCTGGAACTCTCTGCCGCAGCACACAGAACAATCAGCCATCCGAGCTGGCTATTCTCTTTCCCTGTTTGCAGTTAGTACAGTAATAGTTTCTGGAGTGGCTAACAGGTAAATTGATAGCCCCCTGATCAATTACAAAAATTCAATCAATATTTGGGCATCATCATAAACAAAATGCATTCAGGGCCCCATATTCCACTCCTGCAAAGGAGATTTGTTAGGTGAGGGCATCTTAAAAAGACACAGCCTGTGGCCTCCTGGCCCAGCTTTTGGTCCTTTCCACAGTTTCAGTGCTGAACCCCCTGAGGGCCTGACAGGCAGGAGTGGCCATGCAGGATTGGTGCCAGAGCACAGTGGACAGGAGGCTCTAAAATGATGAAGCCAGAGCCATCCAACATCCTCCAAAGCCTCATGAGACCAAGGGCCAAAGATGGAGGATCCCAGAAATGCTCACTTACCCACTGGGAACTCCTCAGATGGTCAGTTAGCAATCACTTTAACCAGGCACCCCAAAATCCCCATGACCTTCAAAAATCCTAGTCTTTGCTTTCACTTGTCAGTGCAGCTTCAAAGCCACGACAAAATGATTAAAGAACGCCTGAAGATAGGAATTCTCTTTCTTGACTTTCTAAGTTGGCCTCTGTGTGCCATTCTGACACACTAAATAACTACAGCGTGTAGATACTCAGTGCAATTTTATTTTGCCGGCCTGCATGGGAGCTGATTGAGCCCCAGTGAAGGAAAGTACACAGGGAAGCTGTCCTCGAAAAAGCTGGGATGCAGAGAAACATTCACCAGTGTCGTCACCCAGAGCTGGCTCCGAAGGCCACTGCTGCCATCTGGTGTCACTGTCACCGATGAGGAGAGCTGGGACATCGCAGGCAGAAGAATTTGCTGGATAAATGAGAGTTGACTTGATCCCAGACTTTGAGGAAGGACAAAGACTTCCCTGGCAAAGGAGGGCTCTGCACATCTGAGCTCCCTCGCATCTACCTCCATCTCAAAGGAACCCATTTGTGTGCTTGACGGTAACAGAAGGAGGCACAAGAAAGAAGGGAAATTGGTTACAAGAGTTTTTGCTAAGAGGAGACACAGCCTGGCAGTATGAGTTATGGATCAGCAGCTCTGGACATCCTGCTCCAGAAAAGCCAGCAGGAAATGCTCATGAAAGGGGGAGGTTTGCAAGGCTATGGAGCAGAACAGGAAGTTCAGGATTTTGGGAGCTCAAACTGGAGCCGTGTGGGGAGGAGGAGGCAGTGTCTCTGTCATGAGTCCAAGGTCTTCCAAGCCTTGGCCTTAAGTAGTTTTACATATGAAGGCAACATTCTCTTAAGGCTAAAATGCATCCCCACGTTTCCCAGAGAGTGGTATCTAATTATGCCATCTACCTCATTAGATGGGGTTATGGCTCCAGTGTTTTGAAGTAACAGTCATGGTACACGTCAGTAAAAATCCCAGGGAGGATGAGTTTCAGAACTCATCAACAGGCAAGGCTCCCCAAAGTGGCTCTAAGCTGAACATTAATCATCATTAACCTGGGTTTTGGGCCTCAAGTCTCACCACAGTTTGTCAGCCCCATAGCCACAGACACATCTCTGCACTTGCATAGGGAAAAATAAAGGGATACAGCAGCAGTGGTTTAATCCTACAAGGATTTAGATGTGGTCTTGACTTTACACACTGTGAAGAGCTCCAAAAATGTTGCAGGAGGGTGATAAATGGGAATTGGGGTGTTGGCCACAGGAGGAGCTGTGTTCAATTCCTGCTTTGGCAGCAATCTCCTGTGCTGTTTAAAGCAAATCATGTAGGTTCAGCACCTCAAAGCCTCATGGGAGTCATCCTTTTCCATCCCTGGAGACTTAACCTGAGAGCTGCAGCTCTAAAATGAAATTCCCCTGCCTTCCAAAGGTGCCCTGATGCTAAATCACATCATGGGAAAGCTAATGGGGAAAGAGGGGCTGTTAGTCAAGAGGCCTTGGGGGAGATTGGAAAGGCAAACAGCCTGGACAGCCTGGTATAGCCTGGTTGCTAACCACGAAACTGCTTTGAGAAAAGAAGAAAATGTCTCTTAGGAGAGTCTGCGTGGATAGAAATGGGATTTTGGGATCATTCCCTAGCTAGTGTCTGCATCCTCCCCAGTCTCGGTGTGGGCAGTTCCCTGCAGCATCTCCCACGCAGGAGCCCCAGATCCCAGTGCTGGGGCAGGGTGGGACCAGGAGCACTCACCCCTCTGCTGTGCTCCCTGAGCTCTGAGCGAGCTCCAGGTTCCCCAGGCTCTCTTGAACACAGCAGAGCCAAAGAACCCCAAGAAATACATACACAATTTTCCCAAACCTTCCTTTTGCTGCAATTCCTGTTCTTCAGGCACTGTCCTATAAAAAAAAAATCCACAAGTTAAGCATGAAATAAAACCAGCGGTAAGGGAATAGTAATTATTTGATCAGCTCCCAGGGTATCAAACGGCAGTAAATTGAGCTTCAGTTTAAAAAGCAGACAATTTTCAGTGTCATACCATGACATTTTTCAAAGCTAATTTAACTATTCCATTAAAAAATGAAAACATATTCAAATTAAAACACCCATAAGATATGAAAGGGGGGAAAAAAGCCTTGTTGGAGAGAGGACATGAAATGCATGAGTAATTTCCCATCAGGTTACAGTTCCCTTAACTGACCATGACAGTCAAAGATGAAATAGAAATTTCTATATCAAACAGGAACACAAAGGAGAGCTGACCTTTGATCAAATGTCTGTTTAAAGTTTTGACAAGGAAATTTGCATTAAAATAATTTATGCTGGACACTTACAGAAGAAGTTAACTCCCAGCATGTAAAGGAAGAGAGAGGTCAAACCATCCTTAAAGAGCCTGTCAGATGAAAGCCACACTCTTCCAGCTGCAGAGCTATGTGAAGTTTCCAGCCATTCAGGCTCTTTTTCTAAAATCCCAATGCTGCAGGTTTTGTGATGCAATTTTTCAAAGTGCTATTTATGCAGGGGTGGGAAAAGCCTGTTTCAGGCAAACAAAGGCTTTCTCACACAAAGAAAACCCACTTTTAGCATAGCAGCAGAAGGCATATTAAAAAATCAAAAAGCACCAATTAATTATATTATTTAAGCTATAGGCTTAGCTAATCCTCCTTGTCTTCCAGCAGGAAAAAGAAATTTTTAAAAAAGAAAGCAGGCTGCAAAGGGAGATGTGGATCTGTGTGGACCCAGAGCACTGCTTTGCCAGGGAGCTGCAGAGGGGGGACTGCTGCCCCTTCCTGAAAGCAAATGTGAGTTCCCAGCTTACAGCTCAACTCTGCTGTGAGGTGCAGGTGTTGAAATATGCAGCTGAGAAATAGCTGTTGAATGAGGTATTTTGAGATGGTTGCATAAATAAAAGGAATTTGTAGAAATCCGTAAGAATGGGGAGATGTTTGGCTTATCTTGTCAGGATAATTACTGCTGCTGCTGCTGCTGCTTATTGGAATTCTTACTACAGCTGCACAATAACAACCATTTTCATACAGGTTTTTACAGAAGGTCCTACACTGTGCAGCTAAGAGATTTACCAGATTCCTTCAGGGAATTATGCTGTCCCAAATACATCTGATAACCTCTTGGATTTTCTCCTTCCTTCCTAATACTTATTTAATATTTCCAAGGTTGCCCAGTTTCTTCACAGGCATTATTTTGCAGCCCTCGGTTTTACCCCTAATTTTTCCCCAGTAAGGACTGCAGGACCGAGATGGATTTTTGGATGCTTCCAGGTCTCCTTTGTCCCTCTACTGTGATTTATTACTGCAATAATAACTCACAATCACAGATGCTTTTAGTTTGCTGAAGATACCACAGACGATCTCCTGCATGTCCCCGAAGGGTTGGTTCTGCCTCTTTTGTTGCCTTTTAACTGTAAGTTGTGCCCTGTCGCTGCTTCCCAGCAGGAATATTTTCCCCGGGAAGGTGTTCAGGGGCAGCTGGTTCCCAGCCGGCTGCGAGTTGCCTGGGTCTGGCCAGGAGAGGTCAGCGAACACCCACACACCGAGCCCACGGTCTGCAAACCTGCAGAGAAACTGCTGCACCCCATGGAAATGAGCGTTTGGCTGGGGCTGCCAACAATGGAGGTGAAAATCTCATCCCAGGCCCGGGTGCCCATGGACAGAAAAGCACTCAATGTTTCAGGAACGCTTTGGTTGCAGGCGAGACATCTCAAACTGATGTCTTCCATGGGACAGTCTCTCTGCTTCCCTCTCTACCTGCCAGACCTGCAAGAGCTCCAATGTCCAGCCGGACAGCTGATGGTAACAGTGGCCTTTGTGCCAAGGGGACGTGGTCACACCAGCAGATTGCCCTCCAGAGAGGGGTGGAAGTGGCAAGAGAAACTGAGCCAGAATTTTACAGCAACAGCTAAGTAACCAAGGTTTCTCTGCTGCATCTGTTCCTTGGGAGTCAGTACTTTCATTCCTGTTCAATTAGTTTTATAGATTTTGAGAACTCTCCGTGAGCCCAAAACGTCTATTTCCTGAACCTATTATGGTGTGCTGCTTATTTCAAATGTTCACACACTTGGTGTTTCCTGTCACTGCAGTTTGAGATTTAATTAAAGATTTCTTCTATTTCTTAGCAAAAAAGTCCTTCAAAATTATGGTAGTCTTTTAGTAAACTTCAGTTTGAATCAAGCATCTGCAGCACTGTCAACACAGGTCCTTCCTTCCATCATGAGGCCCTTTAAAGGACAGGGTTAAAAATATCACGTTGACCCTTTAACATATTTAGGTAATAGATAGTAGATACATGCTGATAACAGGCACACACACTGGTCGTGGGAACTGCCAGGGTATTAAATTGGTGTTTCGGAAGTGGAATGAAATGCTTCGGCTGGGAACAGGTGCACAGCTCAAATGCTACCATGGCATTTAGGTCAGGAGAGTAAATCTTCTGATAAAGCTTACAGACAATTTACAGCACCCACAAAGAGGGAGGTTGGGACTCATGACTGAATTAAAATGAATTAAACCTCAGAGGGCGGGATCAGGGCTGCGATCCCCAAGAGCAGCACAAGCAGATTTGCTTTCACCACCCTCTTTCTGCTGCTTGCTTAGTGCTCAAAAGGAAAGACTTCAGCTGAGCAACTTGAGCTGCTTTTCCTGCTGCTTGGAAATTAGAGCATCTCATTTCAAGCAGATATTATCCAACTTCATTTGAGCTATACCATTTCATGTCAGCAATGAATCTTGTTCTCTAACTCCACCTATCAGAGCTGCCATACAAGAAGGAGATTCTTGCCCTAGTCCACCTGCTTCTTTATCACAGGGCAGGGATTTTCATTCTGTGTGTCTCCACAGGGACCCCCGGGATGGTGTGAAAAAAAATATCCCATATTCAGCCTAGAGGGAGCCTTCCAGAAACCCCAAGACCAAATCAGTGGTCACTGGAAATTGCCTTTTATGAGTGTGGAAGAGTCTCCACCTACTCCCTGAGGTCTGAGTGTGCACAAGGATGAAGGAAGCCACATCCCCAACTTCCTAAATTGTTGCAGCTGGTTTCCTACAATAAATAATGAGTGAAACTTATGCATGAGAAATTACCCCAGTGCTTGCAAAGCAAAGTCCAAGTTTAATGGTTACTGCTTGTCCACAGTAAATGTTTTCCAGCCAAGCTCCTGACTATGAGCTAGAAGAAGCCAAAAACAGCTTATGAGTTATTACTTGCTGGCCTCTGTGGCACAAGATCTTGGTATTGCAGGAAAGCAAAACCACCTGGAGTAGAAGGCTGGGAAGGGTGAGGCTACCCAAGGCTAGGGCAGCTCTCTGCAACAAACCATATCAAGCCATAGAAGAACAAGGTGTTCTGCTTAAAAAAACACCAACCAGACAAAATAAAATTAAAAATTAAACCCACAGAAAAAGCAGCAGCACTCCACTGAAGAAGCAGTGCACCAAGCTATGCTTAGGACATGTAGCCAAGTGTTTCATCTTAGTAGGGCGACTGAGTTGGAACAGGCTTTGCCTGCAGTGCTTTGGGGGCAGCGAGCAATGTCACAAGCAGGAGTGGGTGGTGGCTATTGTGGCCAGCAGTCACCCCTGCTGGAGGTTCCTGCACAGGATGAGCAGGTACCGTGGGCTGAGCACAGCCAGCCTGTCCCTGCTACAGCAGCTCTGCAGCAGCTCAGAGCAGTTTATTTTGGGGGTGAGCTGCTCTGGCTTTCAATATCATAATATTTCACTCTAGGGAGGTGCTGCCTGCTCTTCCCCTGTGCCCTCTGTGTTCTTCATGGTTTGATTTGCAACCCAAAGCCACAGAAGCACTGAGTGAGGACAGAGGGGTCTGTCCATCTTATTTCAAGTGCAGCCTTCTGCCCCTGTAAAGGCACATCATAAATCCCTCCAGCACTGGGAAGAAGCAAATGAAGGTCACAGGAGGTGGAAGCAAGTGGGTGGCCTTCTGTCCTGGCCACCCATCCCTCCTTCACCACCACGACAGGGACAGCCAGGCAGTGTTGGAGCTGCTTTCATGTCCTGCTAGCAAAGTTGCCCCAGCTCCCTCCAGAGAAGGGGTGGTGGGTCGAGGAGCCCTTCCCACTCTGGCACTACTCCTGGAGGCAGGACTGGGGCTCAGCACCCCTTGGCAGGGCTGTGAACCTACTGGTGTGACTCGTCCCCACTTCATTCCCTCTTGTGACCACTGAAAGCATTTTAATTTCCTCCCCTGGATAGTCCTTGGCTATATCAGCTCTTTCCCGTGCATGTTTAGGAAGGTGGCCAGAGACTATTATAACATAGAAAAGATTCCAAATAACACAGAAAAATAAAAGACTTCCAGCACAGCCCCTCATAGGCACTGGTTGGGAAGAACCTCATTAACCAGAAAACATTCAAGGACACACTTAAGCCCCACTGACACCTGTATTCTCCTGCAGAGAGGGCACGATCCCAGAGCGAAAGGTGGAAAGCTATCAGCTGGTGCCTGCATGGCATCTCCAGCAGGGTTTTTTGGTTCCATTTCACTGTTACCTCATTGCTACCAAATCAAACGGAGCTCAAACATCCCGCAGTCTGTCATCCTGCTGGTGTTCCCTGCAAATGTCCTGTTCAGAGCCTGGTGGGCAGTGACAGGCATTGTACAGATCAGCTGCATCAAAATCCAAAGCAGATGGGTTTGGTAAGGAAAACTGGCACGTTCCTTGTGCTGTGTGTGAAGTGGGTTCACCTGGAGGAGTACAGAAAGCTGAACCTCTGCCAGAGGAATAATCTGGTAAACTTCCTAATGAATATTTCTGCAACACAAAGTCTCTTTGTGTATTTAAATTAATCTAAAGTGCATTCATTAATTCATAGCTAGGAATTGAATTATATTTTGTTGCTGACCTCCATGTTGTTTGTCTGTAACTAGATTTCCCCTTAAAGGCAGCAGCCCTAGTTAATCATAATGCCAACCTTTGGATCTATTTCAGCAGCAATTACCCTGAGCTTTGACTTTGATATAATTTGTATTTCAGAACACATCATAAATAACTCTTTCTACTCCTTTCAGTGTGGCTGTGTGAATGTGCACAAACCCATGGAAATATGAATCACAGCCTATTTATCTCATTCAGGCTGCGTGAGTGAATGCCCTGGCCACCCCTGTCTGCCCCATGGTGACATTTTAGTGTTCTTGTGGTGTGAGATGAGACCTGTGTGTGCTTGTCATGGAGCTCCACCAGCAGAGGGTCCTGAAAGTGTCGTAAGATGGACCAAAACCCCTCTCTTAGATACAGAAGGAAGACCAATTCAGTGCAGGTGTCGGTTAGGAAGAGCCTAAGAACAAAATCTGAAAGCCAGCAGTATGAGATTCCCAACAATCCTAATAAAATTAACCCCAAATCATCAAAAATCCCATGAGATTTTTCCTACTTTGGATCTGGTAGCTGCAGAGCTGCAATTAGCAAGAGAGGTAACTCATGCTGCAGCAAACCTAGTGGCAATGGGCATATTTAAATGCTGTGTGTCTGCACCCACAAGGGAGTGTTAATCCTGATCCTGACTAACACTTCCAGCTGTTGAGGAAGCACCCTCTGAATGCACAGGAGGGTTTGCAGGCCTGTGTTTATGAGGGAAAATAACAGTGAAGGTGCAGCATGAGCTCTGTCACACTGCAGTTTTCCAGCTGCTGTCAGTAAAGTGCAGGATTTAAAATGTGTGTGTCAAGACTGGCACGAAGTAGGGGGAAAGCTGAAAAAATCTTCAGTGTGTAATTAGCAGAGTTGGGTCTTCACAGAAGAAGTGGGTTTTTACTGTTCTTTAGTTTGTTCTGACTGATGAGTTTCACCCCAGAGGATGGCAGATTGCAAAAATCATTATGCATTGATTTTTTTTCATTTTTATCCTAATGTGAAAATGAGACTACAAAGTGCTTCTGCAGGAGTCCAGCGTAGCCTTGCAATTAAATTCAAGTTGCTTTCATGAAGAATGACAGCCCAGTGGTGGGAAGAAACCCGCAAAAACAATGCCTAAGACTGTCAAAGCAATCAAATAACATCTGTTAACTTCTGCTCAGGAACAGAACTTCAGGCATCTCCCAAAACCTCCTTAATCTCAACAAACACACAATAAACCTGCATGATGAAGGCACAGATTTCATTAATCCAGTAAAAAAACCATGGCTTCCAAAATCCCAAAATGTTGTTTCGCAGAAATATTTGTCTCATACCAGTGGTGGGGTACAAACCCTGCCTTTTGGCTACCCTGGGGCTGGTGCATCCCAGATGAGGCAGCCCAGCCCAAAGGGGGACCTGAAACCCCAAACATCTAAGCCATAGATTTAGGTCTTTTTAAAGGATGGGATATTCCCCTAAGTCTTTCATGTTGCTCAGCCTGAATGAGGGAGGACCTGAAATGTGGGGCCTTTGGAACGTCAAGATGCCCCTTGTCTTTAAGGCGATTTCTCAGGGCAGTTGCTGTCCATCATCTGTTTTCCACATTGACCAGGTGGGCCCAAAACCAAGCTCCCTGGCAGCAGCTGTGATTGTGACCAGCTTGTGTTGCAAAAGAGCTCCTGCCATCACTGTCTGGCCTCTCCCATCACTGGGAGAACTCAGCCAGTGGCTTCTGTATCAATTTAGCATTGTGCATCAGGCTGGTGGGTCAGGAGCCCACCCTGAAGGCTCCACGTGGGAGAGACATTACTGATGCTCATCCCTTCAAAGTAAAATCCCTGTTCAAGTCAAGGTTCTGCTTCTCAGCTTGAACAAGGCTCCATCACCCTGTCAGGACATCAATCCTGCCAGAAGTGCCTTTCCTGGCCACAAGTCACCCAATGGCTGATACAGCTGCACAATCCTCTGCCACTTTTCACTGTCTCTCAATAAAAAGCCTTTTAGGTAACAACCTGTGTTGTTTCTATCTGATTATTCTTCATTGCGATGCTTATAAGTGAAGTGCCATCCAGAGACAGTGGCCATGGCCCATAAATTTAATTACTAACCTTTAATTCATGGGTGGCAGAAACAGTTCTTCAAGCATCTGAGTTAATCAGGCTTTGCTGACAGTGGCAATCAATTGTTCAAGCGGCCTGCTTTTTGCTTAATTACTGTTGGACTACACTGCATTTTCAAAATGTCAAGAATCCTCTTTTAGAAATGCAATAAATCATTTCCATGTGGTATGCCAGGCTGGGGTAGGAGACTATTATTCTCTCATACCTGACCTTGGTTACAAGGAACAGAAATTGATCATTTACTGTAACAGTGAAATACCATTTAAGGAAAAACAAGTATTAACTAAGAACTTCAGCTCACTAAAAGGAAAGAGAGTTACTTTCTGGCCAAGGAAGATGCTGGCAGGGGGATGTGGCTCTGTTGAAACTCTTCTGTTAATGAGGCACCATCTACACTGGGAATCAATATCAGAGTATCAATTTCAGCAGGAATCCACAAAGCATTTGTGCCCAGGTTTTCACTGTGTCCCAGGAAGAGAAACCCTGATTTCCCCTCTTTTGGTATCAGGCAAGGATATTTATGTGTCAACCAAAGAGTTATCCCGTCCTCTAAGTTTCAGAAAGGATGTTCCAGTGGAGGCAGTTTAGTCAGTTTGAACTTGTTGAAGACAAAAAACTTGACTGTTGGGATTTCATTAATTAGAAAAATTAAGGCACTTCTCAGAATACATCTCTTGGGCCCACCAGCCCCACCTGGGACATCTCCCTGCTGACACCCAGGTTGGCTCATGAACTCTGTGAGTGTGGGTGGAGGGACCATGAGATGGAGCTGTGGCCTTCACAGCGAGGACCTGAGACAGGCAGAGAAGAGGCAGCTTTCCAGAGCTCAGCTCTGCTCCAGCACCTCACCTGGCCCCGATTCTGCCCTAAGGGACTGTGCCAAGGGTCTGTCCATTCCCACTGGTCTCCAGCTCTAAGAAGTGAGCAATTTCTAATTGTGTATATTTACACCAACTAACACAGAAGAGACCTGCTCCCCACTCAGTCCCCAGAAACCAGTGGGGTAGAAGTAATAAATGACACCTTCCTGGCTGAGAAATGGGAGGCATTTTCAGCAGCAAGACTGTGCTCAAATATGTTGGGAGCAGTACATGGATTGTGGCTGGTATCAGCCAAGATAGTATGAAGATAAAAGATCCTCTGAGAATGCTGCCAGAAGTAAGAAGGAAGAGGCTGTGTGGAATCATATGGATCAAATTTCCTTTCTCATTGTGTTTAATAGAAAAGCTTTTCACCTGCTCCCAAGGGCACCAATGAAAATTTTCTTCAAACCAGAGGTAGGATGAGTTTTTTGGCTTTCTTTTTTCATTAAACATACAGGCACTCAGAAAAGAAAAACCTTTTTTCTCTTCTGGAAAGCAGAGCTGATTAGAGCCAGAAGCCAACAGCAAACAAACTGCAATCAAGAAATGAAAATGAAGCAATAAAATGTTCAGCACTTGCAAGACAATAAAAAACACTTCTTAGAAGAAATAAAAGGAAGGAAAAAGAAGTCTCTAACCTAAACTAACATTGCTGTTTCCGAATTCAAAACAGATTTAGCTTTTCTCCCTATTTATGCCAATGGCACCTGTCTGACCAGGAGTGTGACTGAGTGCCATCACCTGTTGGCTGAAATGTGGTGCTCTGGTGGCAGCAGAGTGTGACAGGTTGTAAAGGAGCTTCCCAGCATGAAAGTGCCACAGGTTTGGAGAGATCCTTGCCCCCAGGCTGAGGACATGAGGCACCACCAGCAGAGGGCATCCCTGCAGAGCCACCAGCCATTATCTGTGCTCTTCCTGTGATTCCCGTTCCAGCTCTTCCTGCGATTCCAGGGGGGAAATCCCAGTGTCTAATGGGCTTTCCTCTGTGTCTCATCTCTTCACAGTGGCCCAGTTTCTCCTCACCACTGGCCACCATGTCCACCACCAATGCAGCTCCTCCAGGGAGAAGGGCAACCCCACCCTCTCTGTGCCCAGGGTGCTGGCAGAACTTAGGGATTTATATCCGTCTGTGCTGTCAGCTCAGACCAGGGCTTTGCTCTCCGTTTTTCTCGTTATTGAACATTCCCAGCTTAGTCCAAAAGGCAGCAGCACTAGAGGGCACTGCCTGCACGTGTGAGAAAAGGGGACACATCTCCAGCCATCTCCCAGGACACCCAATTTTGGCTGTTTGCTGGCACCTTCCCTTCTCACCTGTGCCCTTTCTCTAGGGAAAAACATGGAGCCAGCTGGGGCCAATAATTTTCTCGGCTGCAGATGAGGCAGGCAGCACAAGGTGATGTACAAGATCACTCCCAACAAACAGATTTGGGAAAGCCAAAGTGAGACATTATCAGGCAAGTTTGTTCCAGGCCCAAAGCAGGCAGTGAAACAGCTGCACACACGTTTAGGCCAAAAGATAAAGTCATGCTGGGGAGTGTCCAGGAGCACAGGGAAGGCAGAGCCTCACAGAGCCCCTTCCTGGGGTGTCCAGCTGTGCTGGGGGGAATCTCACTGCTGCATCTCTGCTCCAAACCCCTCCTGTGGACAGAAATTCCCTTCTAGATTCAGCCACACTGGTAAAAACAGCTCATCCTCCTCCTGCAGCAGAAAAAGATTCATGTCTAGAGAAAGCTGCTCATTCAGATTAACCCAAAGTGCACGAGCTAAAGCCTTCAAGCAGAGTCGAGCTCTGCAGGGCTGGCCTGGGTTACAGGGAGCTTCTATCAGCCTAGGTGATGGGGGAACTGAGCCCCTTCTGTTGCCAAAAGCATCTCACTGAGCCCGGAAGGAGCCAGGCTCTGCTGCTGCCAGCACATGTCACAAGTTAAGAGTCTTCAGCAGCATGGCTGGTGCTTTGGTCCCTCTTTCTCCCTGCCGTGTCCAGCCTCACCTTGCCCCACAGATCCGCACAGGCTCCCTGGATGTCACTGTCCACACCAAAAAGCCATCAGGCCTGGACAGTCTGCCATGTTAGATGAAGTCCAGACAGAGCCAAACTCCTCCAGTCTTTCCTCTGGGGCCCTGTGCAGCTGAATTGACACTCCCGTGACTGATTTCTTCCAGCCTGAACTATTTCCCTTGATGATCTGCCCTAATGGAAAAACAGCTTTTCCACCTTTCAAATGAAAGCAAGATAAAAAATGCCTTCCTGGTTCAAAAAGCACGTGGAACTGCTGCCAAAGAATATGCATGTTAATAACATATCCTTTGTATGAGGAGACAGTGCTGAAAATTCAAGTGATCTCCCCAGAATACAAACAATACCCAGAGAATGGCAAGGAGATTAAAAATAACCCTTGGGATGCCTTTCAGTTTTCATGGTTTTTGTCAAATAAATAAATAAGTACAAATTAGCTGTGTATTACAGTCTTCCAAAAGCTGGTATTTTCACCCTGAAGGATTCCTCTCTGCAGTTAATAAAAACTACTTGCATAGATAGCAGGTCCCTGAGGCTGAGGTGTTATTTCTAAAATAAATTGCTTATTTGAAAAATCATAGGGAAATCATTGTGTTTGGGAAGTTTGAAGACTTTCTAATTAATCCAGGAGCGTGAGGGGAAGGCACAGATTCCCTTGTCAGAACAGGGTTTCTCCACGTGCTCACAGTGTGAAACTGAGCCTGCAGCCCTGAGGAGTTCAGGGACTTGTCCCAGAGGAGAATGACTTGGTGATGCTGTTAAGACACCTTTTTCACCAACCAGAATCAACCCAGCTATTTGTTTTGCTGGAATCAGGATCTGGGAACGCAGCCCCACAGCCACCTCCACAACAGAAGATACTTCTGTAGGGAGGGTCAAATATGCTTTCTCTGGGGGAATACCTGGGCTCTGCTGCAGGGGAGCATGTTTCCTTTTCCCACAGAGGGAAATGATGCTGCCTTGACACCCCCTGAGCATTCCTTGGCTGGGAGCTGCGGGGCCAGAGCAGCTTCAGAGGTCTGCACAAGTTTCACTACATTTTTTTCTTTCTTTGGGTTAGAAAAAAGAAAAAGAGACTGGTGTTCCCAAGACAGGGAGGTGACATCCTCACTCAGGAAAGTCATCTCCTATTCCTTGTGAGAGTCCTTTCCACATCCTGGTGCTTCCCTGTAGAGCTCCCCCATGGAATTTGCAGCCCAGTGCGCAGCTCAGGCCTGCAGAAGATCCCTGGGGCTGTGGCACTTCCGTGGGGCACCACACCACACACCCGGAGGAGTCCTGCTGCCCCTCCAGGACAGAGATGTCCCTTAAAGACACACTCCAAAGGCCCAGGATGTCTTTTGGGCTTTGATTTGTTGAAAGGAGAATATTCAGTCTTAATTAAAAATAAAAGTGGTAGTCTGTGGTGAAACTGCCATGAGATATTCCTTGCTGCTGGAGGAAGCCATGGGCAGATTCAGAGATCAGAGAAGTCCACACAGGAAGATAACACCCTCCTTTTGGCCTGGAAATGCCCAGGTTCCTGTGAGTGACCAAACATCCAGCCCTTTGACTGCTGTGCTGAGGGTGCCTCAGGGATTTTGGCCTCAGGGAGATGAGCTCAGTGGGACGCATGGCTACCAAGGAGCAAACACAGCCATGAAGCACAAGACACATAGGCTGCACCTGGAGATCCTCTGTGCTCCCACACAGCTCCGGTAGGCACAGGTCTGTCTTGGTAGGACCCACTCCTCCAGTCTCTCCACCACTTCCTGCCACCTGTGAACTCAGCCTTCTGGAAAAGAAGATAAAAGTAAATGGGAACACTTGAAAATTTCTATAGCATGGACCAATTTCAGGATACTGATATGTGGAAATGACTGGGAACCCTACTGCATTTACTTTACCAAAAAAACCAAAACAAAACAAATGCCTACCCCCCCAAAAAAACCCCCAAAACCAAAATAACAAAACCAGGGCTCCCAATTTTAAACTGATCTAACTAAAATATAATAAATTTGGAGCCTTGCTTTGTAAATATGTATTTATGGAGACCACCCTCTCACCCTTCATCTCTGCCAGACTAAACAAGCTGGTTTAGCTGCTCCTCTGACAGACTCCCCATTGCCTCCCCATCGTGCAGCATTCCCATGCTTCCTCTTTCAGTCTGTGAGTGTTCTGGATGGTGCCTCACTCACAGCTTCCACAAGCTTGATCCACCCATCCCTGCTCCTCCTGAAAACACTTGGCCTGCATCCCTCTCAGAGCATATTTGTGCATCACAGACTCTCTGCAGAACTTTTTCTCTAAGGACCTTCCAACACTTTTACAATTGAGAAGGACATTGAGGGCTTTGGTTTCTGTCTTTTCCATCCCCTTGGTGTCTTTCTGGAATCCAGTCTCCTTTCACACTAGTGACAGCTGAGGAGCACAGTTCATCACAGGCATGGGTAAAACAGTAGGGTGCACGTGGATCTGTTTGTCTCCCAGCTCCTGAAATTCCTGCCCAGCTCCTAGAGGCAGGCAAAGGGAGACCATATTGGTCTGCCATGAATACATGTCATGAGAGAGGTGCAGGTGGACAGACGATGTCCTCAGATTCCTTTTTATTAGATGGAAATCACACTGGTTTGCCCACTCATGTCTTATCCCAGACTCCAGGTCTTGCCCCTTTCTTGGCTGGCTGGACCCAGTGGACAGGACTGAGAACTTAAACCACCAACCTTCACCCATCCCATTACACTGGCTGTGCTGGGATTTCTCAGAATGTGTTGAAATGGTGTGCGTGGAGACAGAGAGAAGGGACAATGTGTATGCAGCACTGAAGAGGCCCATGGCCTCCTTTGGTTAATGGCCCCTGCAGTGGGCAGCACAGTATATTTTTACTTATTAAATCAGAGTGACTGCTCCTTGCCCTTCAAGTCCCCAGAGAGCAACTATTCCTGATAACAGTCAGTCCCCACAGACTCATTAAGCTTTCTGGAAGCTGTTTGCAGAGGCAGGGTGCTAATCTATGAAGATAAGAAGTCAAACCTTTCACTACGAGGACATTTTTACTACTTGTCTCATGATCTCCCTTGTAATTTCATCAAAGGCCAAACCTAAAAACCTATCTAATCTGTCAGAAAGGCCAATCTAATCTATCATTATTAAACACTTTCATGGAGAAAAATGGATTGCAACATTAGAGAACTTGTGATTTAGCACATGAAAGAGATGGAAAAAATGTCTCTGAAATGACAAACAATACAAAATCTGCTTTCTCAACAGAACAGATTAGCTGGTGGCACAAATAAATAAGTAAATACAGTTAAAACTGCTTAGATTTATGGCAAGAGGTGTAGAAAATGCCTGAGACTTGCCAGTGATAGCCTTTTATGGCAGAAGTAGATTTTAGTGCACTTACATTGAAATGAACCTTCACCTACTCTAGGAGCTCTGGGAGCCAAGTGCCATGAAGGCAAACCATGCAAGGTCTCTTCTGGGCTTGGAAAAGCCATTGAAAAGTGGTGGGTGAAAAGAGGAGTGGTGTTTAATGTAGGAAGCATGATGGGGAGAAGATTAGTACTCATATACTCTGTGGAGAAAAACAGGCTTTTCCAGAAGATAATCAAAGGCAGGGACACAATCCAGCTCAAATGTCCTTGTGGAGCAATTCTCAACTCTTCCCTCTCCAGACAAAGACCTGAGAGAGATGGGACTTCTCCCTGTAGACACAGAACTGTTTGCTCCATCCTTTCCACCTGAACAGGGAAAGCAGAGGCCTGGCCACGGCAGTTTTGGATGCTCTGGAGAATTCAAAGTCTGAGCCCTCCTTGCATCCACAACTGAGGTGCTCGGTGAGGTTCAGAGCTGCCCAGCAGCCTGCAGCAGGGCTCTGGCACTCCGGGAGCCATGCTGAGCCCAGGGCTTTCGGCTAGAATAAGGAGTCTGATTTCAACAAGGGGAAATTTGTCATCATCCCAGACAGATTAATTAGCCTTGGCAGGTTTCTCACTAGTTGGGAACGAGATCTGTTGCCATGAAAATGACGGGGGAAAAAGAGGTACTGGGTGATTTGTGCAGGGGATATGTTTGCCTTGCATGCCCTTGCAGCCTGGGCACTGGTTGGGAGCACTCCCTGGAAGTCAGGGTCCAAAGCTCTGTCTGTGCTTGGCCAAGGCTGAAGATGGCATTGCGCGGTAGCAGCAGCCCCAACCCTTTCTTCCCTCAGCTCCTGCAGGTCTGGGGCAGGACCAGGGCTGGGGGTGAGTTGGGTGTTCAGCCGTTCCTCGCATTGCTCCAACATGTGCCCATCCAGGGATTAACTCAAGCTCTGCCACACGTGTGCCACCAGGCCACCAAACTGCAGCATGGGCCATGGATGGCATCATCTCCCCGCAGAGCAAATGCCCTCACAGCAGGGGAGGGATGCTGAGCCTGGCTGTGCCTGGAACGGGCTGAGAACACGACGATCCCACCTGCAAAGCAGGATATGTGCCCCGACCCCTCCGCTGACATTTAGGTTAGAAAGCTGCTCTTTAACTGCGCTGAACACTTCCAGATTTCCAGCATTTCAAGGGAGATTTGGCAGGGCTCGCTTGTGCTTGATTTTATTTCAGATGCCATAACATTTGGGCCTTTTTATGCAGCTTTTGGCTGGTGTTGAAGCAATTTCTGTCTGTTTCTTCTTTCTCTTCCTCCTCCCCCTTGCCATCCATGGTGGGAGGCTGACAAAAGTCTGTGACTCAGCCCTAGAAGAGAATGGAAAACTCCAACAGGGCTTTGAATTGAAATGCAGGCAAGGAAGGAGAGATCCAAGGGGAGGTTGGAGAAAGGGAAGGAAAGGGATTGTAATGAGAAAAAACATGAAGAGAGCAAATAAATGCTCTATTTGAATAAGTAGGCAAGAATGACTTCTTACAGGAAAGTCACTGCCACTTCACAGGCTGGGGAAAAGATAAATTTACACACAAACAAATCCCAAATTATTAGAACAAACAAGGAATTTGAGAAGCTGCAGAACTATAGCCTGATTAAGCACAAACTTGTGTCTTCTGTGCCCTTACCAGCACCGCCTTTCTCTGTGGCTCTTACCAAGCAAGAAAGAGACTGTCTTAGGGCTAAAAATGTCAGCAGAGGGACAAGCGGGAAAGAAAACTTCATGGGATGCGGGAGACATCATATTAAAATCTAGCAGTGGGTTTGAATGCCAGCCCAAGCATCAAGCACAGTCATCCAGCAAAGCTGTGCACCCCAGTGCATCCCAGGCTGCAGAGGCACAGGCCACCCCCTTGCCCAGCGAATCAGGAAGGCAGCATCCAGCCCCACAGACACAGGTTTGTCCTGAGGACATCAAAGGACCTCTGTTCCCACTAACAGGGTGCTGCATCTGGTCTCCCTGGAGCCACGTGGATACACGGCCTCCCCTCCAAAGCCAGATCTGACCCTGCAGCAGTAACAGGGTGCTGCTCCAAAGCTAAAGGCTCTCCTTCTGTCAGATCCCCCCATATGACACAGGGGCTTTCCAAGTTTTTCAGTTTCTCAGAACAGCCAGTTTCTCTGCTACCTCAGGCACTTGTGTACACCCCAAGCACACAGTGTCATGGGTGTGAGGATATCCATGTCTTCCCAGGCTACACCAGCACCAAATTACTCAGCTTGCTGTTCTAGGTCCTTGACATGTCTGTGCAGCACACCATGGAAAAATTTCAAAGTCCAAATCTGCCATTTTGGGCCGTGAGTCTCCCTCAATGCCTCATTGTGCCGAGGAAGGGCGACAACCAACGCATTGTCCTGGCAAGCATTTCTCACTGCTCTGGGGCCTGGGTGAGCTGGTCCCGCTCTAAAGAGCTGTTGTCTTTTGCTTGCCACCACACCACCATAACATATCTCACACATCCATGGCAGCCTACTCGCTTCCCATTCACCAATTCCTGCACTGAATAACACCAAAGAGTTAAGGCTTTGTCAAAAGGTTGCGCTCTGGGAAGGGAAACTGGAGGAAAAATGGCTTTCAATGCAATGCGAGCATAGACAATACTGTTTTGTAACTGCGCCGTTTGATGTGCAGTGACAGGAATTAATCATTTTACTTAACAGAATTACTCTTTGTTATGTAAACTTTGTAAAGTCAGTCTCATGTGACCTCTTTCAATTAGGAACAAATTGTTTAAAACTGTCGTCTTTCTGAAGGCGCAGTATTCGTAAGAGCGACCTGGGGGATGGGTTGTCATTTCACCCTGGAGTACTCACAGCTGTGCAGTTCCACACCAAATGGAGACCAAAATGTACAGAATTACTCTTCTTTCTTTTTTTTTTTTTTTCCAGCAGAGCAAGCAATCCCTCTGCGCTTATTCTAATACGGGGTGAACATTTGTTTCCCATTTCATTTTTTTCAGTTCTGACAGAGCTAGATATGTTTTTATAGGTTTCTCATCACCTCAGTCTGCAAGCACCTCAGTCGTGAGAACAGACATGCATCCTGAGAGCCCCTCGGAGAAAAGGAAGCATTTTCCATCTCCCAAGGGAAAACCCAGACCAGAAAAGATGAAGGACCCCATGGCCAGCAAATGAAAATCATTTCTTCACCAAAAAAAAAAAAGAAAGAAAAAAAGTAGAGCTAATGTCATCCAGAAAGTCTGTAGCAGGGCCAAGAGGAGTCTCCAGAGGTCCACGATTTCACCCCAACATCTCAGCCTCCTCTCCTGATTCCCATAACCTTGAGAGCTGCTGCAGCTCCCTTTGCTGCCAAACGGTTTCACACAAACTATTTGGCCTGGGAAGTCTGGAAGTATCCTCTGCTACACACAGGGATGCTCAGACTTTGCTGTATTGGCCATATTAAGGAGCAAAGCGAGACTGCCAGGCTGGTGTGGGCACCACAGATTTGCTTTCAAAGCTGCTTGCAGATGTGAGGCAGCAGCAGCCTCAGGATGTGCATGCCCTGACAGTGCTGGGGATAACTGAGCCAGACCTGATGGGCTGTGAGTTCAGCCCTCTTTGGAGATCGCATTTCACCTCTGCTGCCCATGTTCCTACTCCAGTCTTGTTTTTTGGAGTGGAAAACTCATTGCACCTCATAACCTCTCTCAGCAGCAACAACAGGCCCAATTTTTGTCCTCTTAATGCTGTGTTCGGCTAATAACCAGCCCTGATTGCTCTGGATGATAAAAGCATTTGCTTTGGGTGTTTCCCATGCATAATGCAAGGTTTATACTGGGTCCAGGCACTTTCAAAGGGTGGCTGTGCAGCTTTAGTTAAGAGCCCAATCAAAAGTTACTCTGCTGCTTTACTTTGAAAGGCTTCGGCTGAACTTTGATCTCATTTCTCTGCCTGCCCTGCCCAGCAGCATTGGCTGCCTTAAGAAAAACCAACCTGCCTTGTCCAGACAAGGAGAAGGTTCACATCCAAGGGCTTTCAAGTCAAGTCGAGCCATTATATACATCCCCCTGAAATCAAACATGGTCAGAGACTGCAGAAGGAGCAGTGACAGCGGCGCCTGTCAGCTGAGCTTGTCCCTGATATGGCACTGCCCTACAACTCCCTGAAAGGAGGTTGTAGACAGGTAAGGGTCAGTCTTTTCTTCCAGACAACAAGATAGAACAAGAGGAAACAGCCTCAAGTTGCACCAGGAGAGGTTTAGACTGGATATTAGGAAATATTTCTTCACTGAAAGTGCAGTCAGGCTACGCTGACTGTAGAACAGGCTGCCCAGGGAAGTGGTAGAATCACCATCCCTGGAAGTGTTCAAATAGTGGGTAGATGTCATGCTTAGGGACATGGTTTAGTGGTGGGCTTTGCAGTGTTAGGTTAATGATTGGACTCAATAATCTGAGAGTTCTTCTCCAACTTTAATCATTCTACGATTCTGTGCTGGCTCATATGAACTTCCCCAACGTGCAAATCACCAGCATGACTCTGGTATGGCCTAGGACTCATTTACTACTTACCCCAATGTAAAGTGAGGAATCTGTAGGGTCTGGATTAAAGCTACAGCCACAGCCCTGTTAAACAGCAGCCCAGGGTTGCCCCAGGAATTCAACCACTTCAGTAGGTTTTTCTCAACATCTTCCCATGGCAGCAGCTGAACACAACCCCCATCCCCTCCAGGTGAAAGGTGCAGAGGGATGAAGCCGGAGGAGATTAAGCAGGTGCATGAAGGTGTCTGGGGAGACTGCAGCACGGCTCATATCACAGCTGACACCCCCAGGGACACCAGCGTGGACTTTGCAGGATGCTGTCACAGGATGGAAACCACGTGTGCTCATGCTCTGCAATAAACCACCCTGCAAACCAAGCCCCACAAGCAGCAGTTTATTGAACAGGCAGGCTGCAAGGATCTGCAGGAGCTAATAATAGCGCCTGCCTCTAACAAGCTCATTAGCTTCTGGAACAGGGAAATCATCTCTGGCATATCCCTCTTGATCACTGTGGTTGTATCTTGTGTTTCTATCGAGGCATTACTAATAGCTAATATTCATTGTGGTATTTCAATATGAGATTTACTCCCACTCTGCAAAATAGCCCTGGTTCAGCCCCAGGAAATAAAAACAGCAGCAGCTATCGGAAGTGTTAAGTAGTTGAGATTTTTTTCTCCTCTGTTTTTGCCAGTCTTTTACTTAATTTCATCAGGTCCTTGTGAAAAGGAGCCCTTCCTCCCTGGCACAGAAGCTGTGTGTGCTGGGCAGAGCCTGTCCCAGGGGAGCAGCTGGGCTTAGCTCAGTGCCCCAGCATCGAGGAGGGGAAACTGCCTTGGCTGCAGCATTGGTGGAAACAGGCTTTTATCTTGGCACTACCAAGAATATATCCCTGCAAACAACAGCCAGTGCTTTTGACCCCCTGGAGCCAAGGAAAGCAGCCTAATGATGGGGAGCCAAGCACTGATCCCATGAAAGAATAAGGCTTCAGCCCACCAGACCAAACTAACTCACAAGCGAAACACCAGACAAGAGGACGCCCCCTCTGCAAAACCATTCCTCAGACTTTAGTGTCTTTCTCAGTCCTCTGATGGTCTCTTTATGTGACACTCCATTTACACACCCAACTGCAGCCTTCATGTCCAGTAAAGTTCAGGTACTCCTACGGACCCCAGACCACACACACTGCTCGCTGGAAGCCACCAGCACTGCTTACAAGCTACACCATCTGACTACTGCAGTCTCCTCCACCTGCAGCACGGCTTTTGGTGGCATGAACAGAACGTGTGGACTGTTCTGGTTCTGTTGTGTAATCTCCAACCTCAACTTGGATCCCATGGATGGAGTCAATGGTTATCAGTAGAGTCTGCCATCATCCCAGCCTCCTGCCCTGTTTTCAGTTACAGGCTCCATTCCTCCCGGGTTTTATTTTCACTAAGAATTCTTCATAGCTTGTATTTATTTGCTCAGTGTCAGTTAAATGTCTGCTTTTCTGCCTGAACTATCTTTAGCTTCCAAAATATTTTGCATTTCAGGGAAGGATTTGAGCAACTTTTCTGAGAGGAAATAAGGCAGAGCATCAGCACACAGAAACTGTCCTATTTGGTTTTTGTCTTTTCTATGTAGGGGCATCCACAACCTGTCCCGAAATGACTGAGCGAGGCTCGTACCCGAGGTGAGATTAGTGGGGCTCATGGAGATAGGATGGGCATGGCAGCACACAGGGGGATACCCAGCCCAGCTCACAGTTTTTCACTAAAGAAGGATTTCCATCTAATGCCCAGGGAGGGAATGTGAATAAAACTGAACTCCCAGAAAACTTGTAGGGTTAGTTTTCTCTTTTTGTTTTCACTGAGACAGTTTTTTGCCTGTAATACCTGCCACATGGTTTGGGTCCTGGTTTTCCTTTTCAAGCATTTTCCTTTAAGAATCAGTGCCTGAACTATTTGCAGGCAGTTATTAGCATATTGACTTCCATTTTGTATATGCAAATTAGCTATTTGCCTTTTTGATTTTGATTTTAGCATATAAAAATAACAGGCAAAGAAAATAACAGGAATATATTATGTTATGTTAAATATGTTCTAATATATGATCATGTAATATGGGATATTTTGGGAAGTGTTTTGCACACAGACTCAGGCATTAATGGTAGGAAGTCCCCTTTGAGACAAGTGAGCAGGAGAGGTTTGACAGTGTCTGTCTAGGACTGGGACAGTGCCCAGTCACCCATCCTTCCCATGCAGGCTGTCGCATTGCAGAGCAGCTCTGATGAAAGCAGTCTGGGGTCTGTTCGGACAATAAGCATCACTCAGGGTGGGGGTTAACCCATCCCAGTGACAGCTCATTGGGAGCTGGACCAGATCCAGCTCTAATCAACCATCCCAGCACTCACGGGTAGATCTCACCGCTGTGGGACTGCGCTGATGCCCAGCTCCAGCCAGTGCCTCTCCCTGCAGTGCCACAGAGCTGGCAGCACCATTACCTCTGCTGTAGCTGTTCATCAAAGCCCCGCGTGTGTGTGTGTGTGTGTGTGTGTGTGAGGGGGGATATGCAGCGAGCTGCAGAGCGGCCCAGTGCAGCCTGTCATCGTTAATGAGATTACACTGCTCTAATCTCGCAGCAAATCCGATTGCCATGCTGAGCACATTGATCGCGGAGGGAGCGCGCAGGGAGGCGGGGGCAGCGCAGAGCGGGGCTCTGCAGCACAGGGAATCCACTCGTTTGGTGACTCCTGAAACCAGGGAGGAGGGGCTGGTGGATTTACCGGGGACCCCCAGCACTGGGAGCGAGTGTCACCACGCAGGAGAGAGGAAGGAAGCCCAGCTGAGGCGCGCACCTCTGGCGGGGAGCAGAGCGCAGCTCTTGGCATGCTCTCTGGCACGAACAGCTCTGCTGTTTTCTACTGGGTTATGCAACTGTTTTATTCCCAAATAGCATAACCAGTCTTATGTTTAAATTCATACCAAATCGTGTTTATCTTGCTGCAGTTTCACAGAGAAATCACGTGTGAAATTTTAGCGGGGCCCAAGGATCACCGGCTACAACCGCAGCGCTCGCTGCCTCCTGCGCGTCCTTCCAGGCAGGCCGGGGGCTCTTCCAGCCCCCCAGCCCCACCCTGGGGAGTGGGCTTTGCTCCTCACTGGGGACACAGCCTCTTGGCTGATCACAGCTTGCGCTGTCTCAGTAAAGGCTGCAATCCCAGAGCAACTTCCCCATGGTGAAACCGTCGCCTGACCTATGCGGACACGGAGCAGGAGAAGAGATGAGGCCTAGGGGGAAGGGTGTCCCCAAAAAGACCCCGTGGGAAGACCACGCGCGCAAACCACACAACATCCCTCAACCTAAAGGAGACCTTTCATCTCCTGGTAAGCCCAAAAGCAACAATTACATCTACCTCTGGCTGATCTGACAAAACAGCCACTTTTCTCTTCATGTACTCATCAGAAACATGGTAAAATGCCGACGTCCTGCTTTGAGTGAGAAAAAGAGGTTCCTACAACCTCTCTGGGCTCCTCCTGCAGCCAAACTCACACTCCTGTGAAATGCAAGTATGAACTCAATGTCTGTGTGCTGGAGGGTGGGAGCGGCATCCCCGCACGCTCTGGGCAGACACTGCACAGGAAGTCATGTGTGTGCAACTGAATTTTAGGAGTCTGAGCCCAACTGTTCGGCTACATATTTAGGACAAAGTTGCAATAACCAGAGGGGCTTTTGAACTTGGGAACAATAGGAGCTATTTTCAATGGGTGAATAATGTTGAAAATCTGTCCCTTAATGTCAGCTCTCAAAATCATCATTTTTCCCAGCAAATAATATAAAAGTTTAATTTTTTTCTCAATGGATTTCAATGCAACATTTACCCTGAGACTGTTTATTCCTCATCCAAGAATAACAGGGAGACAGGCTGAAAAGTGACGAGATGATCTTTATCATTTTAAATAGAGCAATTCCAATTTTTTTTGAACCATCTCACAGTAGTTCTGCATGTTTAAATGCATGCCATAAAAACAATTTTATAAAATCATTTCTTTTCATGTTTTGCATCACATGCCTTTGATGAAGAGAAATAAAACTGAAACTCGCAGATACTGCTACTGTTGGTGTAAAAAAAATAAAATAATTCGTTTTCTATGCAAAAATGAAGCATGTCCAAAGTAATGTACTTCAGGAGGCTGTTTTGATGTTTAAAGGAAAAAAAAAACATTATTCAACTGGATTGGTTTTCATGGTAATAATTTACAAATGTTCACTGAAGGCTTAAATATTATAGGAGACATATTTTGACTGGCATAATATTTTGACACTACTAAAAAAACTTTCTGAATAGACATGTTTCAGAAATCCAACTTGGAATGGAAACTAATTTTGAAATACTGGAATCTCTCTGATTTCAAAGTAGGTCTTCTCATTACTCAGTGGAAGTATCTCTTCTTAATTGAAAGAATACTTAGAAGCATTTTTCATAGCCTGGCAGCAGTGTGCTGGGTGAATAATTAATCTTGCATTGTCTTTCTGGCAGCGTAGCCCTTTCCTGCAACACCACTTGGACGGAAGTTTATCCCTGTATGAACTAGGAGTGGGCTCTGCTAAAATAAAGTTCTGATGCAGATATATTACAAGGACTGAAATTTTATTGTCACAAAAGCAGCTTTGCACAACAATTAGAAAATAGCAGCTTATTTAATCCTGTGTTTCATTAACATGGGTCTCATTTTGTCAGTTCAGAGATACCATCCTGCTCGTGTCAGACTCTTGCAGTATTTGCTTTTTTGCTTCTTGTTGTACACATTTAAACATCTGTTTTCCATTACTGACCCCTCCGAAATACAACTTGCCACTGTAGCACAGGCAAAGGCGTTGAGGATGGCCATGAAACCCCAGCTTTTGTTTAGAACAGAGTTGCCAGATAAGATTATTTAAACTGATAAAGCCCCACACAATCTCAGGGTCAGTGATGTTGCCCTTCTGGCCCACTTCTCTTTATGAGATAGTTTTGGCCAAGGGGCTCCTGCTGATCTTGTGGCTGTTGCTTGTAGCCTCCTGCCCAGTGATAATTTCAGCTGCTTCTTGACACCATTCTGGATTAGAAATGAACCTCTGATAACAGGTTTGAAGCAGAGGGATGGGCAGGGCTTATGTCTCGAACAGATGTGGACAGGGCTTCCTGATGCAATTCCATGAGTGATCAGCTGTGAGATCCATTTCTATGCTGCATTCTCTGACACCAGCTTGGTACAACTGGAGTGTCCCCATGCCAGTGTGCCACCCTGCATCACCTTCACCTCACTGCTGACCACAGGTTGTTGCTGGTATAAGAGGGGGTAAGAAGGTGGCAGCAAGGGAACCAGCAGTGTCCTTTGGTGATGTTCTGCACAGCGAGGAGGCTGCAAATCCTTTAAGTTAAAGCAAGATGAGAGGATGGTGGTGTTGGCTCCCTGCAATATTCATCCCTTTAGGCAATAGCAAAGCAGAGCTGGAGCAAACTGCATTTTCCCCATAGTGACAACAGCAGCTGCTTCCCAAAGCTTCTGGATGGCCGCTGTCCTTAAAAACCACCTGCTGTAGCCTCAGGCTGGGCTCACAGCACATCTGACAGCCACGCACCGAGCAATTTCCTGCCAGATTTCCACTGCCATGCGAGAAGGTTATAAATGCCCAGATAGCTGCTCCTCTGCACTAATTAATGCTGTAACTCTACACAGCCCTATTTTGAGCCAGCAGTTTCTCACGCTTTGTAGCCCAAATGCTTTCCCTGCCTGTTCCAGCACTTGCTTCTCCTCTGAAAGGACAGGGCAGAGTCCAGCAAGCAGTTTCCACCTCCCCTCAAGGCACTGACACACTGGCAAGCAGAGAGAAGGTCCCTTGAGTTTAAACTTGAACAGAACTGACTGAATGTGGCTGACTTTTACCACAAGTTCAAGAACATGGAAATTTGTAATGCATGTTTTGATATGTCCTGGGATAATCTATGGCCTTTTGAGTCCTTTTATATCCAAAGCAAACTTCAGAACACAATCCTGGCAGACTTCTTGGAATCATGACTCTGAGTGATTCTACAGATATCCCAAGTGATGCTCTGAGAGGAATGAAAATATTTTCAAATAATCTCCCATTTACCCAGGGATGAAAGTGAACAGCAAATACTGAGTGCTCATTGCATGGGAAGCTGTCAGAGCAATCCGTTTGTATGTCTGTATTGTGTGTCCTAGTCCCAAAGGAATTCCTTGCATAGTTCTGTAAAATTTAAATAATGCCCGCTCCTCAGAAAACAAATTGTTTCACAGCCTTCTTAGGCTTTTCACAGCATTTGGGGGTAGGGACCTATCCTGCTCTTTCTCAGGGTTGAAGTTTATCTGAATTTGCAAGTTTTACCAGCACCCAGAGTGTCCCAAGGCACAGCTGCCTGAGCACAGCACAGCCAGGTGTCCCTGCATGACTGTCCCCATGGCCAGAGCAATGTCTGCATTGTGTCCTTCACCCAGAGCAAAGCAAACTGCCCCAAAAATGGGATGGGACTTGCAGGAGACAGCCATGGCTGAGCAGGCTTTATTCAAGGACACCAAGTTACGTTTTCAAAGCTGAGTTGTTCACCGTGCATGCAGAGCATGAGGAATTTCTCATTACTGTCTCATTGTAAAAGTCAAGAATTATTTTCTCTCTCAAGCTAGGACCTGTCAAACTCCTTGAGGAATTCCTCCTGCAACATTTCCATGGAGCAGAGCAGACTTGGTGAAGAGCCTCCAAATAAGAAGTTTTCAACCTGAGATATCATTGCTCTCCTGCACCAGGAACAGAATTTCTTTCACCGCTAAACTCTTGTGGCTGTATCTAACCCTACTGAGGGCCAAGAGATCATTCAGGGTTCCTCTAATGCCAGGTACCCATTTAACATGTTCCATTTTCAGTAAAACTTCTTCAGAAGCTCTGCAAACACCAGCCAAATGGGTCACAGCTGAGAACTCCCTGTCTCACAGAGTTCAAACATAAATGCTTGACTATACTTAGGCACAGCTCAGCACCTTTCTCACTGATCCTGGTTTCTGGGGTGTTTAAAGGGTTATCCTGGACATCCACTAGTTAATAATTTGGGTTGGATGAACCTTTCTTTAGCTGCTCCCTTCATCATTGCTGAGGGAAGTCCAAGGGTATTTCCCACAAAGAGGAAGAAGAGAGGACAATGATCTAAAACAAGATATAATTAAGACATAAATGCAGAGGCATCTGTCAGGAGATGTTGTTGTAGGAAACACAGTGTTTGTGTGTTTGTTTACTTCAAAATCACTTTGCTTAGCTGCCAGGAGCACATTGCATGAGGAACTTTCTTTCCAAACATCATGTAGATGCCATCATCCCCCACTCCTTCCTAATCCAGATGAGTTTGTTGCATGTGATTCCCAAGCAGAACGAGTGGCTGAACCTTTCTATCAAACTTGTTCTCTTTCCCATAGTAAAAAACACACGGTCTTGATTCTGGAGAGGACCATGGTGAAAGTCCATCTTTGTTCATCAAAGCACTTAAGCTCATGCTTAAAGCTAAGAAAAGACTTAAGTGCTTTGATAAAAAGGAAAGATCCAATGAACTGGGACCAATGAGATGCTACAGTTAATTGATTTCCTTTGAGAGCAGCCTGTATTTTCCCCAAAGGGCTAATACTGTAGTTCTTCTATTCAACTCTAAAGCTGCTCCAAAGCTGTGGCAAGTTTGATAGGGTTGGCATTTCTTAGAAGCTATTTATTCACCCATGACCAAAGTACTAAGACTCTCTCTCTGCAGTAAATATGCACAAGTGGACACACACTGGGAAATTCTTTGTCTTGTCCTGTTCTGCTGCTGAAGGAAGACACATGGTTTCAATGATGTCTTTGTTATCTGATCAAGCATTCAGTCCAATTTGCAATTTTAATGAAAATCAGACACCTGCACTGCAACTGATCTCCACTCCCAGGATTAACAACAACAAGGAAAGAAGCATTCCCCCTTATCGGCAGGACTGAAGCCACCAGTATCCTGTTACCAGAGCTCAGGCTGTGATTTCAGATGTTACCCAGAAGAAAGGAACCCTTTATCCCTCTTTGGACAGCGATCTCCTCAGATGGAGAACCAACCTGAAATGGCCAGCTGTGGGTAACATTAGCCCACAAGAGCGCAGACTCACAGGCTGGGGAGCTCTGGCTGCACCAAACCCCTGCAAGTTCCAGGGCAGGCTGTGCTGGCTGGCCCTGGAAGCACAAGCATTTCACTGACCACAGAGACTCCTTAAAACATCATCTTCCCAGAATTATTACCAGAACATGCAGCTTTTGGTGCTGATTCAAGTTTTTTTCCTAAGTCTGTACAAACTCATTTTTAATCTGTCTTGGATATGATGATGTCAAACCCTGTAGCACTGAGAAAACCCCCAAAATGAAATTGGAAGAGGATCTGGTAATGGAACAGGTGTCCTGGCTCCAAAGCCACCCAGGAGAGATCCCCCAGCACATCACTTTGTCACAGCTGAGCCCGAGCAATGCCCAGGAGGGAGAATGGACAGAGGCTGCACAAGGGGCATGCAAACATCAGGGGCAAAAGAGCAGCTCGGCACACGCCTGGTAACTGTTTGCAAAGCTACAGCTCCAAATGTGTGCTCCAGAAAGCTCCACAGCTCTCTGAAATGGGAGAAGGATATGGTGTGTGCAAGAAATGGGAAATCATGTAACAGACTGCATCAGAGTGTATCTTCCACTCCAAGATGTGAAGAAACTCACTTCCTCAGACTTTTAGCCAGTGTTTACTGAAGTGCTTTCCAAAATGTTTCCTGATTTCTCCTCTTGCCTAAAGCTGACTTCTTCCTGTCATCTGGGTTGTTTGTGCTTGTTGGTGTTTTTCACATAGGGAGAGAAGAATAAGAGAAGAAAAGGAGGAAGTAACAACACTAGTGAGCATCTTCAGTGAGTTCATAAACTTCAAAGACTATCCCAAATCAAGCACTTCTAATGAAATAGGCATTTTTTCATATGGCCTTTGGTGTTAAAACTTGTTTCAGTGGAACCCCCACTCTGCTGTGGGAATGATTGGGTAGATCTGATGAGATCAGGTGAGTTTCACATGCCAGAACTCTTGGGATCTTCCTTGTCCTGGGAAGAAAGTTTTATTTGCAATAGGACAAGAAGAAATGGTCTCAAATTACACCGGGGGGGTTAGATGACATGTTTGGAAAATCTTCACTGAAAGGGTTGTAAGCACTGGACAGGCTGCCTAGGGAAGTGGTGCAGTCACCATTCCTGAAGGGATTTAAGAGACGTGTAGATGTGGCACTGGGGGACGTGGTTTAGTGGTGATCATGGCAGTACTGGGGGAATGGTTGGACTCGATGATCTTAGAGGTCTTTTCCAACCAATGGATTCAGTGATTCTGTGATTCTGTGATCTATTGCACAGCTCGTTGTCTCCTTTAGCGTGAGCACCCTCTTTTGACCTGCTGAAGGTAAGTCAGGCAGCTCCAAAGAAAGGGCTGGTCAAATTGCTTCAAGCCGTGGGTCTCTTCCTGTCCTACAGCAAGGCAAACAATTTGGAGACCCCGGGTCACATATACTGCTGAATTGAGCTCTTTATGTGCCTGGGCTTACGTTTCAGACAGGCAATGATGCTTTTTATAGCAAGACTATTTTCTATTCAGCTCTGAGTGGGGCTCTGCTTCCCTGATAAGGATTCTTCACCCCATTTTGCAAAGGAAATTGCACTATTTTGAAACTACATTTAGCCACCCCAGCCTCAGAAAATGTTCTTGAAAACAATGTGCGCTTGAACCTACCACCCATGGAATAACAAAAGGAGCTTTCTCCCCAGACTGTTTCTCTTTCTGTGTGCTTTAGTGACAGCGTCTCCACCATCCAGTGGTTCATGTCCTGTGTAACACACCCAAGTCAAGCAGGCTGGTGCTGCTGCTGGGGACATGCACACTCATTTCTAACGTGACCCAGGGCTCGTGTAAATTGATGGAAAAATTCTCCTGTTGATTCCAGGAGAGGTGGACCCCTATAACATCCCTGTGTGGCATTCGGACCTACCAGTGCAAGTGCTGCAGCAATTCTAACAGTAAGGAGCTCCTTGGAAGCCTATTTGATGTCCAACTGTTCATCCAAATTACACCCACAGCACCTCTCTGTCCCATCAGTTATCTTCCTGCCTACTGTAAACACCAAGTCTGAAAAAATTATTTTAAAGCCACAAAAAATGCTTAAACACCATGTTCACGTCTCTGTAATGTCTCAGATCTCTTCTCCAAGTCCCACTGTCCCTGTGTGTCACAGTGACCGCTTCTTGTCCACAGCCTCGGCCTGCGGTGTGTCGCAGGTGTGGGGAGCAGCTGGAAGCACGGAGCCCTCAGCTGCTCCTTTGGAGTGACAGCCTCTGTCAGCTCCAGGGTCCGTGGTAGTCACCAGCCCCGAGGAGGGAGGAGATAAAGAGCAGCAGGGAGGCTTGTTCCCAGATACAGCTCCAAGTTTATTTACCAGAAGGAAGCCACAGGAACAAGACCCAGACTCACCACTGACAGTGGCTTAAGTAGGGGGAGGGAACCAGGGGAGGACCCCTACCAGGGGCCAATAGGGAATCCTAAGGGGAGGGATACCAAAAGGAGGGACAGGGACAACAACCAGTGGTCCTAGGGGTGGAGGGAAGGAGGTCAGGTGTGCCAATGGGGAATCGTGTTTAGGGGAATTCCAGATGGGGAGGTACTGGAGGGGGCAGGGTCTCAGGGGATTGACAGGGGTCTTATAAGGGAAAGCCGGAGGGGCTTAGGTGATGGACAGGGAAACTGCTAGAACAAGGGGAGGGGTATAACCATATTAGGGATGCAGGCGGAGCGACCAGATGTGGGGTGCACCAACTTGGGAGAAGGGGCAGCGGGAAGTAACAGGGATAAACCATTTTACAACTGAGGACATAAAGGAACAGTGGAACATAATAAAATATTACAATACCACAACTGTGCATGTTGGTTAAGGAGCATTTGGGGAAGACAGTCAGGAACACAGTGGGACATTAACAAGCAACACCATCCACAGGTGGGGCTCTGTGACTTAGTGCTGAAAACTGGATGTCTGTGTCCTAAAGCTCAGGCCTGTGATTACCCCATGGCCGGGTCTGCACTGCATGGCAGCCTTAGGAGGGGTCCTGGAGGCAGTGCAGCTTTAATCAGTGAGGAGCTGTTCCGATACAGCTACGCTTTCTAACACCAAAGCCTGATTTTTGAGAGCTTCCAGGAGGATTTGCGCCCAAAATGAGCCGAAGTGCCTATTTCAGACGTGCCTAACTGATTTCAGTGCCCAAAGCTGACCCTATAATAAAGGAGTTTTAGGAAAACTCTGTGCAAAGACATCTATACGCTAGCGTGGAGGGGATGTCACAGGGCTGAACACAGCTCCTGGGAATGTCCCTCTGCCCCAGGAAGGGCCAAAGCAGAAGCGAGCCTGTCTAAGAGCTGTGCACATGTCACGGGCACCATCCCTGCTCACTTGTCACTGGATGCGCCCAGCGTGTCCCTGTGGCACAGCGGGGCCATCTGGGTATCTTCCACCAGAGCCTCGAGGGACCGTCACAGTCCAAAGCCAAATCAGCAACTTCAGCTCTGCCTCCATCCAAGGTTTTTAGCAGTTGTGGTGTAACCGTTGGGACAGAAAATTTAAAGCTTTGTTTTTATCTTCCTCTCTCTCTGCTCCTTTTTTCTTCTCCTTTTGTTTTCCAAGCAGGCAAACATCTGCAGAGCACTTTGAGATAACCATAGCAATGACATGAGGACAGTTGGCAGGCACTCTCTGTGCTCCTCAGCTGTGATTCACTGGCCCGAGCAGCCCAGCAAGGAGGGACCTCTCTGCATCGGGACCTTGCCCCCGGGTCAGAGATAGAGCAACGAGAACTTTCAATGGAGCAGAACGGGGGGAATGCAGATATCAGGGGATTTTCAATGGAAATCACAGGTGTTTCTTCCCTGCCTCCTCCCTGTGAGAGGCCCCTCTATGTTCTGTTATGATTTGTTTTTCTGGCAGCCAGCATGCTCTATTTTTCTTGCCTGTGTTTTTATGGCTTATGTTTGGTTTCTGCTAAAACAACAGAAAACAGCACAGGGCTGGGGGTGTTTTTTTGAGTGGGTTATTGTCTTTTTTTCTTTTCCTTTTAGGAACTATGCAAAGGGTCATTTGGAAGCCCTGATTCCAGTGAAACTTTGCAGAAGGATTGATGGAGGTTTTGGATCAACTCAAGGTCACAGGTCAAATGGTTTACCCCCCAGGCAGGCAAGAAGATGAGATTTGCAGCCACACAGCCACGGCTGAGCCCTGAAAGGGGACACAGCTCCACAGGACACGCTCAGCAGTAGGAGGAAGACAAGCGTTTAAGAGTGGGCTTGCAAACAACTGCTTAAAAATGTCTCACTGAAGAACCTCCCTTCCACCCATCTCACAGAGAAAGTGAATTGCAGCTGGCCAGAAGTGAGGAGTTGGAAGAAAGCAGACATGAATTCACACAAGAGCAGGAGCATAAATACCTAATTTTTTAAGAGGAAGAGATTTTTTTTCATTTTGGTGGAGGACTAAAATATCTGGTACTATGTTTAAAAGCAGAAGCAATTGTGATTCAGTGCAGGCCTGAGCCAAAAATCAAACAGGGAGTAAGAGCAAGTTAAAATAAATCTTTAGAGGACTTGCTTTCAAAGGCATCTATGCTTTGCTCTAGACATGAAGCGTTGGTGTTGGTAAAATGTATTATCCACTCTCTTCCATCTAGGCAGTGAAAGATTTTGGCTGTTTCAGAGAAAAAAATCAGTGGCATATGGTCTCCATAAAGCATAAACATGACAAGTTCTTTCGGCTGATTTTGGCAGAGGGGAGGTCACGAAATCATCTTTCAGAAACCCCAGCTGGACCAAGACAGAGCCTTCTCCCATTTTCCTACTTCTCCCTACCAAGACCCTTATTCAGAACTGTGATTGTCATCGTCATGAAACACCAAAAATTTTTCTGGTTTGAGTACAGAAACATCTTGCTTTTTCCCATGGAAGACAGGGACAGAGGATTAAAAAAACCAAACAAACCAACAGGTATTATTCTCTGAGAAATGCATGTAATTCCTCTGCATCTTTCATTATCATTATCAGTAGGGTTAGAAAAGACCCTTAAGATCACAGAGTCCAACTGTTAACCTGGCACTGCCAAGCCCACCACTAAAGATATCCCTAAGACATGTCTACACTTCCTTTAAATACCCTGCAGGGACTTCGAACATTTCAGATTTTTCCCCCTATGCATCTCTATTGCGGGGAGGGGACTCCAGGCTCTCCACAAGGCTCAGGACCCAGCTCCTGTTGCACATTCAATACTCACAGCAGCAATTGCTGCCAGCTGTGCATTCCCAGACTGAGGTGATGAGCACCCCTAACTTCCATGAGCAACCCTACCTGCAAGGCAGGGGAGGAGGACAGTGAAAAGTCTGGAAACAGAATATGGAAAGGAAAAATCCATGGCCTCCATGTTCTATGAGCTCATGAAGGCAAACCGCACATCTCTATAAGCAAACCCAGCAGTGCTTGTTGCCTTGAACAAGCATGCTTGCTCTGCCTTCACAAAAGGTTTGCAAAGCGTTAAGAGTCGGGTTACTTGAGATCATGCAGAATGAACAAACCTTATTTCCTCGGTCCTTGGGATGGAAAGAAACATGTTATCCCCCAGTCCATTGAGAAATGTGTTTGCAGGATGGCCACAGTATTTACATTGCCGGGAGGTACTGCAGAGGGTTGGTTCCTCAAAGCAGAAAAAGAGGCTAGGCTGCCTTTTTCTCTACACAAAAGGTGATTTATTTAAAGCCAAAAGGTGTGAAGGATTATCTTTTGAACCTGCCAAACTGGCTGCAAACATCCTGAAGAGCAGATTTTATTGTTATTATTTTGCATTATTCTCCTTTTAAAAGAATGAAGGAAGCATTAGAAGCAGAGAGATGAAAACTGGCTGTCCCTTGACATTTATTCCCAGACTAAGTGTGTGTAACTGCTATACACACAGCACTGCAGATAACAGAGGTGTGAGCTGTGGGACACTGCAACATCTGGGATGTAATTTATATCTCTCCCCACGTCTTCGCTCTCAAACACATGTGGTTCATCATATTAGGCATTGCTGGACTCTGGCAGGCCCCAGCATTTCAGCAGTCACTGTTCTTGAGAGGCTGGTTTGTCAATAGCCATGTCTGCTGTGTTTACCCAGGTATTATTCAGCTGAGTACCACGGAGACAAGCTGATTCACACCGGTTCTGTTCCTCATATTGTTTATTCTCTGGTGTTTTTAACCTTTGAGTTCATCTATGAAACGTGTCCAACCAACACTTCTAGAAGCTGCTGGGAGGCTGTAGGGAGGAGGACAGGGATAGGATAGGATAGGATAGGATAGGATAGGATAGGATAGGATAGGATAGGAGATGATGTTGGAGAACACCGGTTAGAAAAAGATGAATTTGACATTTCTATTAAACTTGATGTCTGCAAAGTTAATACACAGCAGAGACCTCACTCCTCTGTCTCTAAACCTCAGAGTATGAAGGTCAGTCACGGCTTTGGCAGACCATTGCCAATCCACTGAAGATAAGGCTGGGCTATCTCAGGAAGGTACTTTTTCCCTTGTTTTACATTCAATGATCACAGATTTTATGTCAAGGGGAAATGATGCCCTTTTCACATTCCAGTCAAGTACAATTCTGAGGAAAACCAAAGCATCACAGTATATCAGGTAGTATTTGGAGCCCAACCCCTCTGCCTTCATGGGGCATGACTCTGGAAGAGCATCCGAGGATGCCAGTGATGCTCCACCAAACCCAACCTGCAACTATGAAAGTGTCTGCTCCACAAAGACCTCCAAGGACTGGGTCCAGTCATTTGCCAACAGACATTTTACAAGCCCAATTTTAGAGGACTGATACCCAAAGGTTTCTGAAAACCAAGACCTTTAGAAGTTTCTTCAGCTGGACATCCAATAGCTAAGGCATCCCAAATCCCTGGCTATTTCTGATCATCTTGGCACACAGTGCTGAGCGTAGGAAATGCATGAGATTAACAACTTCAGCTCACACATCGAACAGGATATGAAGGGCTACGTGTGCTATGTGCATAATATGTCCCTTTTGCCAGTGTCAATCAAATTTTAAAGCACAAAAAAGACATTGTACCCACTTGGAGACCAAACGTCACTTCTCTGGGTCAAAACTTAAGGGAAATATCCTCTTTCTTCCTGTCCTCCTGCCATCATCTGAGCTGGAGAATACAATTATCCAATATTGAAAATAAAAGTAAATAGACCAGCAAGTTTACAAGCTAAAAATTCAGAGGGAACTTCTCCCTCTCTAAGAACTCCTCATGTTTTTGTTGCCTGAAAGAAGATGGAGGTTTTCCAAAGGTGTATCCAAGGATCTCGCACAAACACGCTCTGCTGCACCAGACATTCCTTATCAGCCTCGGACTGCGAAAGCCGTGATAGGAAATGTGCCATTCATTCACAGGGCTGCTGCTGCTGGGGATCTGAGGCGTATCTTGAGCGTGTTATCACATGCTTTGTATTGTCTACTCCATCCTGAGAAAGAAACACTGTAATCAGCCCAACATTTTCTCCTTCTGGAAATCACCAGCTCGTTTCTGTGCCTTTTGAGTTGATTAAACACCTTCCTGTTGAAACAGTAACTAGACAACCGCAATAGCAGCAAAAAAAAAATACTTTGAAACTCGGTATCAGCTTCCCAGATTCCTGTTCTCTTTCACATGAGAACAGAGTTATTCTGAATGTACCGGCAGGGAATATGTGGGGAAGGACTGGAAAAAGAAATTTTGCTGCTTGGTTTAAATATGTTCACCTCCTAGTGTTACCCTGTACCTGTGGACAGGTGTCTTGGATTTGATTCCTTTGGGTTTGGATAGTGCTCCCATTCATGACCCCGAGGAAAGGATCCCCTCTGCAGAAGAGGTGCTGATGCTGCTGAACTCAGGGAGATTTTTTCCATGAGTAAATTCGTACCTACTTGAAATATTGAGGCCAAAAAATTGAAATCTGATACCACCCAGAAATTCTGGGAGATTTTACAGTTCACTAATTGAAACCAAGTCTGAATTTTTTCCAGCAGAATGTTTTTCCATTTTACTGTGGAAAAAGGTTTTCCCATTTTTCTATTGAAAAGGTTTTCCCTTGCACCAGCCACGGTCCCCATTTAGATCTGCTCATTCTGATAAATTCCAGCTTTCTGAACACTTTTAACTGCACTTCCCAGCATGGGATACTTCTGCTGTGTCCTTTTACATTAGCTAAGGCGTAAAAGGATATTTTGTAATAGGAAGGAGAACTCAATCATTAAAAATGTACACACACAAGCCTCTGAGGCGGTGCACATGTAAGAGCAACATTTATCTAATCACACCAATATCAACCTAGTGTGACATTGCCTCCCAGAAAGGGAAAAAATTACACTAATGTTAACATTGCAGTAAGATAAAGGGGATTTTAAAAGTAATTGTGCATTTCAATTAGGTTCTAGCACTTATGTTTCTAGGCTGCCCTCTTTGCAATTGTCCTTTCCTTAAAGGCTGTTTTTAACTTTTCACCTCACTAAAATTCAGTGGAGGAAAGCCAAAACTGCTCATCTCTTTTTCCTACACCAGCAGGCATCTAGATCTCAGGCTGCTGCTGGGAATATCAAAAAAAAAAAAAAATGCAAAAATGTAACATCCTGTCTATACGGGAAATTAAACATTCTGTGGATAACAAAATATCCCCCGTATTACAATTCTTATCAGCAGAAAAAAGAGAAATAATACATTCCAGAAGTTATTTTTACTTCAGAAAGCCCATAGCAAAGTTCTAACTGCACAGGGAGAATCCTTAACCCTCTCTTTCTTATGATCTGTATAATAGCCACGTTGAGCACTTTCTTTCCTTCCCAGGCAAATCCTGCACTGAGCTCAGGATGCTGCGCTGGGTTTGTGTCAGCTGCAGCTCTCTGACAGAGCACCCTGAGTTGGGTGGGGCACAGGGACACTGTGAGCTTGCAAGGCAGTGATATGCAGAAAACAGGCTGGGTACAGAAATAATCCCGTGACAGTGAAAAGGCAATCCCAACAGTCTTCCCCAGACATTGTTCAACTCCATGAGGACATTCAATTGTCCTGGTAAGGAGAGATCCCAAACCCACGTTCCCCCAGAATTTATCTCAGCTGTGGTCTGGATCTCTTCTTTGTTCAGCGCTCATGTTCCTTTAACCCTTACTCCTACCAGTTGAAGGCTTTCCTCATGGCTACAACAGCACTCCCTCTGGTATTCCTTAAATGACAACTCAGGTTAGCTTGGACACTGCCATATATTAAATATATCAAAAAGTCAAAATGGCTGATTGCTCCACTCAGTGCTTCATACGCTGATGAAAAATAGCAAATAACAAACTGTTTCTTGGTTAAAAACTTATTAGCAGGCACTTTAAATCTTTACAAAATTCACCTTATACCAGAGCTCAGCTGAAATTCCTCATCAAATTCCACTCAAATCTGCGGAAGATAGTTCCCTAAGCTTTGCCTGGAAGGACACCCCCTGGATGTTGAGCAGGAAGGTGGAGCTGTCTGCTACATGCACACGTACACACAGACATCCAGGGAAGATTTAAGAGCCACCTTCTGCTACAGCTGTTTTCATCATTTAGACCCAATATTCTCACTCCTTGCATGTAGTTGTATCAGTCAGGCTCACAGGCATAAGGAGGACCTAAAGATGAGTTCAAATCTAAGCCCTCCTCATCCATCTTAGTCTACAGGCTTACAGCAGGAGTTTGTCCTCAGAAGAGCACATACAAGCCTTTCCTCGGTCAGACCAGAGCTGTAATTTATTGCAATCCAGCCACTTTGGGAGGATGACAGTGTGATGACAGCAATCCTGTACAATCAGTCTTTCTGGGAGCACCATGGTGATAACATCTTTGATGTCTCATGAAATTCAAAGCTTCTACAGAGCACATTGGAGTAGCAGTTTAAAAAGGGGATGAAATTTTAGGCCAGTGAGAATAATTGGACCTCCTGAATTAATGGGACCTTGTTATGTGTATTACTCCTGCCATAATTTGCCTGCCCTGTGACCAGTCCTAAGCAGATTTTGCATCAGCTCTGGCATTCTTAACCAAACTTAGACACCCACTTTATAGTGAATACTTACCAAATTATCTATTGTTTCTGATTTCTTTATCCCCCACAGGTGCTGAGTTCCCTCTCAGAGCAGAGGCTGTGGGTGAGGGGTAACTGCTGTGCAGAAGTCGAAGCTTGCTGACAAGAAATCTCACAGTAAAATGGTCCCTTTGATCCAGTGCTTAAGATCACTCCCTAATATTACTGATAAGCTATCGTTTTGAGACAGACAAAACATATAATACCACAAGAAGAGATGGAGAACCACATAGAAGAAGAGAGCCTTAGGCATAAGAGTGAAGCTGTCTTTGGTCTGATCCATTTCCATTTAAGATTGCTGGGTTTTTCTGGGAAATCCTGATGAGACATCAGCATAAGAATGAATTCCTTGTTTTATTTCTACACACAGCTCTCTCCTCTGGAGCTTTCTTCATAAACTGTGACATTCTCTTTTACAGTAGCTTCCAAATGCAATCTTTATTGGGGTTTTTTTTGTATTTCTGGGTTCCCTTCTATTTGTCCCCAGACCTTTGCACATATATTGAGTATAATCCAGGTTTAATCATCAGTGATAAGGGATGAGTCATTCCTAGAGAGTTTGCTTTGGTGTAGCAGTCCAATTTTCTGTCAAAGAATATCTGAGATGGCTGTAGCTGAGCACATCCTCTGTGAATTCAGCCCTGGCTCAGGCAGGAGAAGCCAGGGCACAAGGCTGGGTCTCACTTCTTGTTTAGATCACATACAGCAAAAGGTTGCATTATTGCTGCATATCCCAGTTACTTCTGCGTCCTCCTGGGTACTACTGGCCTGTAAGTCAATATGCTGGATATGCTCAGGATGCATCAATTCACTGCAGCATCTCCTTCTGTAAAAGGAGGCTTTGTCCAAATGCCAAAATTCCATAGCTGGATTTCGAAAAGCATCATTTCTATAACTTTGTCCAACTGATGGCCCAGTGGACTGTTAAAACACCAAACCTCCAGGTCTAGGAAACTGAATGGTGGGTGATTTCTTGGGAAAGATCTGGCTTTTAGTGTGGGAAAATTCACAAGCTCAGTGTTTGGACTCTGAAGGCAGCTCCTCCATTTCCATCAGAGACTCAGCTCTGCTCCATCTTTCACTGACTGCAGAAGGAGTAGAAGGGACTGCATCCCCAATTTAACATCCCAGCATTGGCTGACCACATCTTCGGAGGGAATGGGGCATGTCATGGTGTGTGCCCAGAAAATCCTCACCAACGACAGTATCACATCCTGCTGGTTTTACAGCTGTCAATTTTTTTCTTCCTAAAATGGAAGCAAACCTTTGCAGACAAACTCATCTCTGGTGTAAGTACACTGAAGCCAAGTCCAGTATCAATAAATCAGTGCCCTCATCAGGAAAGCAATCACATGGTTGTTTTTATCTGCTATTATCTGTAAGTTTAATTGGAGTACAAAAAGTAGGTAAATTTTTAATGACAGCTGCATTCCCCAACCCAGCCTGTTGTATGACCTTCAGATATTGAAAACAAATGAATAATTGAAAACAATTTGATCATGCAACCTTTTCGGTGTTTTTGAAGCTTGCCTAAGAGACCTCAAAAGACTTCTTGCTCCTACCAGAAAGCAAATACTTCAATCAGTTCTGATACTAACCATTTCTCTTTCAAAAATAATTAAAATCTATTTCTGTACTTCTCTGATATGGAAAAAAAAATCTATATAGAAGCTAAATTCTGCTGGTTTTCCTGTGGCTTAAGTCAAATAAATTGCTGCAGACTTACACTAAGAATTCACTGTCTTTATAGGAGGGGATTTCAGCTTTAGTACTCAAAAAGTCAATCTAAATTTCATGTAGAAACACTGAATTTTCTTGTAGAAAGAGGAGAAATTTATTTTTCCATAAATAATTTAGATAGGTCAGAGGTTCTGAACCAGCTCTGGACCACTTTAGCTGAGACTCTGTGTTTGTCTCCCAGGGTGGCTCAGGCTGCCCCAGGAATGAAGCTGCAGGAGGAGCATTGGGGCCACACAGGGAGAGCTCAGAGATGTGGTGACAGTCAGGAGACATCACACACCCATTCCTAAGCACGGTATGTGAAAACCAAACTAACACCCAGCTTGTAGCAGTGGGAAATGCAAGCAAAAAGTGGCTTGTGTCCAGTGACCACTTGGAGTGACAGGGGGACCAGGAAAGCATCAGCCCAGCAGGATGCCAAGAGCTTCTTCCATCACATGCCAAGCCATCACACCTGGCAAAGTGATGCCTTGTCTCTTTGCAACACTCACTGTGGGCTAGATTTCTGCCCAAACCCTCTTTGTGCAGGGGTGCAGGGTGTAGGAGCAACAACTCTGCCCATGAGTTGTTTCCTTGCAGGAAAAGGAACACACAACCAGGAAGTTCACCTTCTATATGCATCCAAAAAAAAATCCCCCGCTTATATAGAAACCCTCCTTTGCTCTTTGCTCTGGCTTGAGTGTCACCCCAGAACAGCCCATCCCAGCTGCTCCCCAGCTGCTGCCCGAGAGGTTGGGGCACATTTTCCAGTGACGGGGTTGAGGCGGTGTGAAATGCTGCACATTGCAGCCAGGCCCAGGGCACTCACCAGTGGTTTAGAAAAAGCCTCTGAGATTTCCTTAGTTGGAAGAAAAAACATTCTCTGAATTCCCTGCTTGGGCTTTTGCTTTGTCTTAAAGTAAAATAGCAGGGGGCAGGGAGGGAGAGTCTCCTGCCCACGCTGCTGTGGGGGAGAGAAATTACTCCTGGAATTGTAAATAATCACCTGTACATGAAGCACAGAGTGACAGGCAAATGCTGCCTTCAGCAAAACCTGGACCTGGTGACAGATGACCAGGGAGAACAGGCTGTTGACAGCAGCAGGAACATGTGCTTTAATACAAGTGCAGTTGCTTGTTGTAGATAACCCCCCCTTAGCTGACATCCACATGCTCAGTTCGGTGCTCTCAGGTGTCATCACCCTCGCTGGGCATCCTGCTCATCCCCCTCAGAATGCCTTACTGTTCCTGGAGTTTTCTTTATTTTAAAAGCCTCTTAGAAAGACTGTAATAGATTTCTCCTGCAGGTCAAGTCTTTCCCAGTGCTGCACAGCTGGAAGTTGCCCTGGGCAATGTGCATCTGAAAAGGTTTTTCTGGCAAAGCTGGCGTTTTGTTTTCACTTTCTGTCTTTTAACTCTGAGGTGTTAGAAGGAAACAGTGCATGTGATAATGAGAAATGTAATATATATATGTGTCTGTGTGTGTGTATATATGCGCCATTTTATATTTGATACTGGGTAGAAATTCAATGTTATTGAGAAAATCATTCCTCAGGGCAAAACAGTCAGTAACTATTAGTTTCCCATTGTGGCAGGAGATACTTCTAATATCTATAGCAGATTGGAGCACTTTTACTACTCATGTAATTGTCTTGTCCCTCTTTATGCCAGCAACTTCCAATTCACTATTGGATTAATCATTATCCTTGGCAAGGAGGTATGGCATTTTATTGGAAAAAAGTATGAAACTGATGGGGGGGTTATTTAAAGTTCAGTGGATTTTAAACTGACTAAACAACTGGTGTTCCACTTATTAAAAAGGAATATATTCTCCTTTTTACCTACTGGATCTCCCTCATAAAGAAAATTATCTTTTTTTATTAAGCTAAATCAAGCAACATTTATCCAAAAAGGAAAATGCCACATGCAGTATGTGAGTGATCAACAGCTTTAGAAATAAACAGGAACTGAGCACTATATCCCTAAAACATCCTTACAAACTTCATATTGGAAACATATTTATGTACCTTGACCCCAGTCTGAATGAGGCTTCCAGCACAGATTTCTCCCCTTATCCTGGTTTTTGTGTCGAATGTACATTTTACCTTTAAGAAATTAATCTTTTAAATATGAATTGCTCTTCTGAGATGCCTGGCTATGATAAAATGCTCCAGACACTGCCAGGAATGAGATTACGGTGGATATTGGTATTTGTCATGATTTGCTGCCTCTTTGCCATTTTATTTTATGCTTTGAACAGGAATAATCTGGGCCATGCATATTAAGCACCTGTGGCTTCTGCATTCAGAGGCGCTCAGAGAGAAAACAAGACAAGTTTTCTTTCAGAGGTGCTAGGTTTTACCCCCAGCCCATAGCTGTGGGAGTAGTCATTCCCATCTGTTCAGCAGGAGATGACTCCCTCCTTTGTCAGATTTTGAGGAAACTTGGAATTCCTGATTTTGAGTGCAGCTGGCCAAAACGCACCCTGCCCTTTGTGAGATTCCAGCCCGGTTTGGATGCAGCATTGCAAAAGCAGGCATTGCAGTTGCAGCTCAGCTGGCAGCACTGCTCTGAGCCGAGCAGGAGTCACAGCCTGGGGCAGGCAGCAGCTCCCGGGACAGCCCTGCACACTCGGGGCATGCGGCACAGGCAGAGCCCAGGTGCGCCTGGCACCTCAGTCTGATGCAATGCCACAGGCTCTGGGTCAGGAGGGCTCTGAGCTTCAGCTGGCTGAAGGTTGATGAGGCAGCAACTAGGGGCTCCTCCTTACCCACCCCATCCCCACATGGCCCCCAGCCCACGGGGCACCAACCTGCCCAAACCATTGCTGCCACCATCTGTGCCACAACATTCAGAAACGGGCAAGCCAAAGTAAATTGTCTTTTCTCTTCAGTAAGAGTTTCTAAGGCCTTGTTGGCAAAGATAATATCTACTTTTTGGAAAGTAGATGTGTAAAGCCTTGTCAAGGGTCCTTCCTTCCTTCCTGCTTGCTGGCCCTCATGTGAGTTTGGGCAGTCGTGTTTGTATAAATTTGATCTGTTCCCCATTCACTGTGATTTCTCTTGATCGAATAAAGCATTAATAAGATAATCAAAACAAATGCCACTCTTTGTGCCTTAAGCATGTCTGAAGCTACATAAATCATTTGGCATGACTGCTGGAAAATGGGAACGGTGTAAAACTGTGCACATGGTACCATATGGCCTCCACGCAGTTTCACAATCAATCAGCATCAAATTAAAAGCAGGAATTATCATTGAAGTTGAAATGAAGTACAGATAGAGAATGTAAGTACTTACAACTTCTGGGTCACGCTTGAGCAAGGAAATGATGCAAAGAGCTAAAATTGGTTCTTTTTCAAAGGAGCCTTTAAAAAGAACTCAAAACACTTCGAGAAGGAAAAGAGTCCTATGGTTTATCCCCAAAGAGCAGCAGAAGGCAGTGAGCTGAGGGGGTGAAAGCTGGGCCCTGGCTTTCCCCACCTAAGCCACCTTTTCCAGTGCTGCGCCAGCTCCTGAAATCTGTAAAATGGGCTGATATTCCCAACAGCTTTGAGGGTGGATCAAATCAAGACTCTGGAAAGCACAGACAGACCCCGCACACCGCTGCAGAGAGGAAAGCATGGTCCACATTTGAGGACTGAAAGGAGCCTGGAGCACGCTGGACCTGACCCTGACCAGGGCTGTATTGTGTTTCTCCTCCCAACTGCCCCAGCGAAGGGCATTGCTCCCACCGAAGTCCCTGCCTTGCATTGTGTTGGCGAGTTGACTGCATTAGGGATTTTCCAGGAAATCTCCTTTCCAGCAGATTAGCAGCTCCCTCTCCCCACCC